>CM046066.1:10131790-10638212 GCA_025215515.1 Schistosoma japonicum
GGCTTATGGGCTCTATTTATGTATTTGTAGGTAAGTTTGCATAAATCAAGAATACTTTGAGAACAATAATCCCTAAGGTTATAAATTCGTGACACCAACTAGCTAGCTGTTTAGTTGACATATTGTAACCATTATGTAAAAACTGTCTATGGATAAAACTAAAGATAAATTTATAAGATCTCAATTAAACCATCTACCTTAGTGAATATAACGCCATTAAGAAATTGCCTTTTTTCTTTAATTCTTTAAAATGATCATCACGTAAGTGAACACAGTTTCGTTGCGTTTAGATAAAGTATAAGTCAAAGCGGTTGACCACTTGACTTGATAAAGATTTGAAACCGATGTACCTTATTTTTTAGTATCTTTTGCCTGATCTCAGTATTACTTCTTACTATAAGCCAGAGTTGTTTTGGAGGCAGCTGGGATCAAAATCCACCAACATACGTATGCCTCCTATCCTTTTAACCCATGTCTTACAGCCGCAGGTTAATACAGAAAGGGCTGCTTCTCAGTTCATTGAATTCTCTTGAACTTATACAAAATCATAAGGTCACTCATGAGCAATACATAATTTACACTAAAAATTTTTGAGTTCAGGATATTCACTATCTCACTTTCTGATACCCACAATATTCTTTCATAGGTGATATTACACGGACGTCTGCATATATATATATATATATATATATGCATATATGTGATCGATTTTCGCCACCTAATGTAGCTGACGGATGTGAATTAGCACGAAACCTATGTCAGTTGGGGGTTCCCCCATGACAATAGTCAACTAATTAAGATTAAATGAATATTCAACAAAACTTTTCCCTGGTCGATAAATGTAACTTGAGAAAATCATGTATTTTATGCTTTGATATTTTCGAAACATAATGGTATATGAATTATTGTATCAGTAAATCAACCATTGATTTGTAACTATTTCTGGTTCACCATAATTCATCAGCATAAAGACTCTAACATATATTAGATGGTGGTTGATAAGAACAGGAATCATCAGTATATTCTGAAGCATAGAGTTATTCAATCAGTATATAACGCATCAATAGCGAAGATGCTACTAGAAGTTTTCAAACAGATCTAGGTTAGGCTGCTTGGCTTTAAACATTTTGTCAGCTTCAATGACTGTTTGGGTTAATTTTCAATTGAGAGCCAATTGTATGAAAATGAATTCATCTTATTATACACCAGCTATTATTCTTGCATCATCGAACCCAGAAAATTGATCTAACCCTGATTAAAAAAATTAGTCGATGATTATCGGTTAAAATGAACTGAATATTTGTGAGCAAAAATTAGGTAGAAAAGTTATGTTATAAACTAAAACCGCCAAGAATTAGTAGAATATTTACATCTTATATCGTTAAATGCTCGAATAAAAGCGATCGGTTATTTTATGTCTTTGTGATGTCCTGAGTTTTGGCAAGAACAATGATCAGTTTTGCGATAGGCTGCAATCAATTATAGCTAAGTTTCCAGGTAAGGATCTGACAATCCTGATATGGTGTCTAAAAGCCGAAATTGGAATACATTACACCGGATAAAATACATCATGGGGTGACAGGGGTTAGAAAAAAGAAATGAGTATGGTAAAAGACTTACAAATTTATGTGATTGCAACAAAATGGTTATACTTGGTACAAAATTCCCCCAAAAACGCATACACAGGATTACATAGGTCTCACCGTGTCATGCTATAGAGGTTCAAATCGATCATATATGCATCAATAAAAAATTCCGAAGATCGATGGAAGATGTGAGAACCAGAAGAGAAGCTGACATAGATCCAGATCACCACCTTGTGGTCGCCAAAATAAAAATGAAGCTAAAGAACCAGTGAATAACTGGAGTAACAGCATCACAACGGTTCAGTACAGCCTTTCTTCGAAATACTAACAAACTGAAGGAATTCAGATTAGTTCTCAACAACAGGTTCAAAGTCTTATATGATCTACTGAAAGAAGATGGAACTACTATCGAGAACAACTGATAAGAAATCAAAGAGGCACTAACTTCAACGTGTCAGGAGGTAACATTATACGGAATGGATCTTCAATTAGGCCTTGAGAGAAATTTAATATAAGAGGAACAAAAAGACAGAAATCAACAACAGCCAGCAGGGAAAATGAAGGCACAAAATGAGTACACAGAGGCAAAAAACAAGTAAAGAGGAGCATTAGAACCGACAAACCAAAGTTCATCGAACGCCTTGCAACGACAGCGGAAAAAGCTACAAGAGAAGGAAATATAAAACAGCTATATGACAACGCAGAAACTGGCAGGCAAATATGATAAACCAGAAAGACCGGTCAAGAACAAAGAAGGCAAGCCAATAACCGAGATTCTAGAACAAAAGAACAAATAGGGAGTACACTGAAGAACTCTTGAATAGGCCAGCTCCACTGAACCCACCCGACATTGAAACAGCATTTACAGATCTCCCGATAGATGTCACTCCACTAACGATGGAACAAATCATGATGGTGTTATGTCGCAAGAAATTGGGTGATTGGATGGCCGAGTGCCAATTGCTAGTGCCTATTTGGTCATTGCGCGTCTGCCCTGTGCCCACTTAGTCCCAATCCGAAATAAGAAAAATGCGGGCCAATAGATCAGCCAGACAGAATCGAATCTATATTTCAAGCATTCTTTTATATATACATCAAATCAGACCACACAACAAACCAATTAGAAAATTAACATGATTACAGAACGAGGAAAATAGTGGTAGTGAATAGGAACAACTTGTACACAAATGATTGACTGTAGACCATAATAAGAAACAGTTTAATAACAGCGATTATGCTGAACGGGGGGATAGGGCAAGCGGAGCGTAACAATAATAGAAACAAAATGTTTACATTACAGATAGTTTGAATGAATGAAATAATGTTCGCAAACACAGTTCTGAAAGTTCGTTACGCTTCTTTGTATTCCGGCATAACAGATAGCCATCAGACAGATTAAAATTAGGAAGGCAGCAGGACCTGACAATATACCAGGTGAAGCACTCAAGTCAGACATAGACATAACGGCGAAGATACTCCATGTTTTATTCAGGAGGACCTGGGAGGAAAAACAAGTGCCGGCAGACTGGAAAGAAGGATACCTTATCAAGATACCAAGGGAAGAAGATTTGAGCAAATGTGGAAATTACAGAGGAATCACACTATTGTCAATACAAGGGCAAGTCTTCAACAGAGTGTTGTTGAATAGAATGAAAGATTCAGTGAATGCTTAACTTCGAGATCAACAGGCTGGTTTCCAAAAGGATCTGTCGTGCACATACTAAATCACAACACAACGGATCATTATTGAACAATCAGCTTGATCCAACTCGTCACTGTACATCAACTTCATTGACTATGAGAAGGCATTTAACAGCGTAGACAGTAGATCACTATGGAAACTTTTACGACACTACGGCTTACCACAGAAACTCGTCAATATCATCCAAAATTCCTACTATGGACTGCAGTGCAAAATCGTGCATGCAGGACAGCTGAAAGATGCATTGACAATGACGTCTACATCGGACCCTTCTTGTTCATAGATGATACCCAACGGGTCCGTGTAAGTAACCACTGCTTCCAGAGTTTTTTCCATCAAATTCAATTGGGTTGATGCTCTTTGTGTTGTATTCAGGGATCTTTCTCTTTCCCTCATGTATGTTCAGGCCTACTGATGCTGAAGTTGAGGCTACGCTGGTAGTCTTCATTTGCATTTGTTAGTGTATAAGGGATAAAAGAGCTAGATCATTCGCGGAGTCCAGATCTTCGAGTTGCATCCTACTTTTCCATTAAATTCTGTGTATCCCGTCAGATGTAGAGGTCTTCATGATTCAGTCTACCACTAGAAGGAACAGAAGGGGCAAGAGTAGGCAGCCTTATCTGACCCTGATTTTAAGTGGGAATGCATCTCCCAGTCGTTTCGGTCTTCTGTGTCTTCCAGCTGGCTTATTCGTTGTGTCTTATATTTCTTTATTTTGCAGCTCCTTTCAGTATCGTTGTTAGGACTTTCACAATGTGTCGCTAATCATTTTGTAAGCATGTGAGTTTTCAGATCTCTCATTGTTTTCGTTTCTTTTTCTAAGTCCATGTCGTCCCGTGATATCTTCATATCCAATGTTGTCCATTCCGATCTTGGTGTTTAGGTCTCCCACCAGAAACTTTTAGTCCTTAGAGTGGTATTTTTAGACGATTGACTACAGCCTTTCATAGAACTGGTTTTTTTTCATCTACGTTTCTGCTATTGGTGGCATATAACACCAGATATTACTCTTTGTATGCCTCTCTCTTATTATCTTATAGGATGTTTTGATGATTCTAGGTCTGTAAAGTTTCCTTCTACAAGTACTTTCCGTACATTTTTGGGCAACATTAGTGCAACGCCTTGTGTGTGAGGTATTTTCTTCTTCATGACTAGAGTAAAACACTACTTATCCCCAGGTTAATCTTTACTAACCAGTGTGTAACCAAGCCGTTCAACGTATTCCATGTATTTCCTGGTTGTATCTTTTTATTTCCTCAACAACTTGAATAGTTTTTGTGTCTCTCATATGTACTTATATCATACTTCACGCTGGGTTTTGGGAAAGGCATCAAGCTTGTGACTTTCAAAGAGACTTGGCTTCTACCATGAAGCGTCATAGGTCTTCTAAATGAAGTTTTTCAACTTACGGCGGAAGAGTTTAAGAGATTTTTTCTGTTTTGCGTTATTTTAGTGATGTCATTTTTACTGAATGACGTTGCCGGCCTCATGTCCAACCCTCCTTCTTTATCCGAACCTAGGACTGGCATTAACCTTGGAAGGTTTCCTGAGAGGGATCATCAGTCATAGTTTGTCTTATACTTAAACGCTTAGACTGTTGCACAGTCTGCAAAATTTTCGTACACCTGAACGAAGAATAGTAATCCAGAAGCTTCACGTCAAAGGTTAATAACAAGTCTAGTACTTGAATACTGCTAATACCCAATACAACCTCATCACTCGAAAGCATTGAATTCTCTAAGTTGCAAATTAATAGACAGAAGAAAAGTAAGCGCCAGATATGTTCAAATACTCTAATGTTAATAGTTTGCCGTTTAAATGAAATCATCATTGCTTTTATCCAAACCATATGCAGTGGTTTTCAGCTATTATCCAATCGTTATGCTACACGTTAAGATTTTGGATGGTTCTACCAAAGATAATCGAAGGGAGTGTCTTCGGCTTCTTCGGGGATTCCAAAGGCTCCTCTGAGGTTTCTGGATACCATCCGAATAGGTGGTTTATGTTTGATAAATAACAAAGGCATCAATCAGATTACATATAATCTTGAAATATGATAATCTTTAAAAATATATTAAACTTCACAACTACTGACTCAAGATATTAATAATCTAATCCATTATTTCCTGGAATTTACTTGATAGTTTCTGAAGAACGTTGAAATATCAAAGTGATTTTTACCATTTTCTTAACTACCAAAGATTTCCCTAGGAAAAGTTGTTTAAGACTTTATCCCATGTCATTTTATTTTTTATATTCACTTCATAAACTGTTGTAAAAATAGCTATACTGGGTCGGTCAGAAAACTACATCTGCTATGAGAACTATGAATGTTGAATTGACATAAATGCCATGTACATGTAATCCTCATAACAATAGAAGAATGTAGTGAAGAAGAAAAAAAAAAGAAATAGAATCAAATAAAAAAAATGTAAGGCATGTTTATATTTAACTTTATTGGCGATGTACTTTCAGTTGGTAAACTTGAAAACCAATAAACAAAACTGTAAGAGATATGATATCCAGTAGTTTGGTTAGGAGGTATATTGTAAAGTGATTTTATTATATTGAGAATTTACTTTAACTAGAATATAAACTCTTATCAACTCAATACATTGAAATAACTTAGCAACATACTGGATATCTCAAGCCATATAAGAAGGATAAATAAACATTCTAAATGTTGAGTAGTGTTTTCGTTTCTATGTCATGATTATAATGATAAGAAAATTATGAAAGTTAATTGTCTAATGTATTGCCATCTTTACTAATCTATGTAGATATAATCTGACTGTTAGATATAGAAACAGTGAGTCATCATGATATGTAAAGTGGAATATACAGAAATCTCTTGAAAAACACGTAAGGTACTTAGTATATGACTAACAATGAAGATTAAGAACGTCAATGGAATTTCTTCATGATTCAACTTAACTTGATATTTTTGTATTCCAATTTAAAAAAAAAAGTACAATTACATGATGCAGAAACAAAAATTGTTAACTATCTTCATTACGCAAATGCTATACTAATCGTACGCTACAGTAGTGTCATCATGGGATTAAATTCACCTTGGAAGATAAATACCACAGCAACAAAGTCTTCCTTGGCATTTAAAACTGCTAAGTATTGGTTACCTTGGCAATTAAGCTAGTATACGCACAACAAACCAAAGACAAAATAATCAACATAGACTCCAGTTTAACTGCTTCTGAACAGTAAGTTACATGGGCCTTACTTATAGGTCTTTGTCCTTAGGAACTTGTAAGAATGTGGTGGGGTGACTGGATAAAGGAATAAACGAACCAATTAATAAAGCGATCCTATCACATTCGATTGATAGTGAACGTCAAATCGAAACAGATTATGCTTTCTCAATGTTATATTAAGTCATGATTAACTTAATTAATATAAGATTTCATCTCTCATACATAACTAAAGTCATCTGGATTCACTTAATAAAACTGAACTTATACATTCAGAAGAACTAAGTTCAGTTTCACTGTCTACCATGGCCTAGAATTAACTCACCCATTATAAAAACTTATTGTACACTCCTGTACTGCATCCGCCTTCCCTCATTTTATTTATTTCTACCCTACTCCATTCATAATTACATTGACAACAATTCCATCATCATATGTCATATTAACAAGACTTCGCTACTTTGTTATTATTATTATCTCAACTTCACTTCACCCACTACATTATGTTACATTTAAAAGTTTTATTTATATTGCTGCTGATTGTAATTCAACACCTTCTAGCAAACTTTACCTGTTCCATTTCAACCACGCAGATTTTTAATTTTAGTTGTATTTAAGTAGTTTCTGAAGTACAAGTTCATTATTATAACTCTCTGTATCATTGTCTAACTTAGTTACTGTCTATTCTTATTAAGATTGTTATAACCATTGTGTAATTCATGGAAGTATAACTGACGAAGTCCGACGACGGTATTATTGAGAACAAACGTCCGCTAGTCGGATATTTCTTTGTTATAACATAATCCTATCGATACACCTTATCGTAATACAACCAATCAACACATAAACTATTTTCAACAGAACCTTTCCATTTCGTAAGTGATAACTCAGCTGTGAAATTCCTTAGAATTTCAGATACCAATCAAGAAGACACAGGTGAAAGTAATGTGTATTAATTGGAATGAACCGTTTGTATAGTTCTCACTTCCATCTATTTGTGACAATGTATTTTCACTAATGATAACTGTCTCATTCCTAGTTTTTATTAGTATTCAAGTAGCATTAATTCGTAACGAACACAAACAACTAAAGTAATGCCTATCTCCTCCAACCATATCAATTTATAAAACTAAAATTCTAATTCAGTCTTACTCAGAATTTTTCAACAGCCATTTAAACTATTGAGTAATCTACTTCTAGGACTATTATGTAACCAATAATTAACACATAAAGCCTTTTGATTCCTTCTCAAATAATAAAGGTAACTTGTATTTCCTAATGTAATGATAATGTTTTATTATCGACTAGTATTATATGTGAAGTTTCTCCATTTATACGACTGTACAAGTAGTATGATTGACATCGTTGAAAACTATTTCTCCATTGAATATCCTGTATTCTTCTGTTAATGATGCAATGAATTACTTCAATTTATTTACATGTTTATTTGTTACTTATCTATCTTTCTGTATCATCACGTCGGATATGTAATGCGTTCAGATACACTCTATGTTTACCTAATTTTATTGATGTGAATTAAATGAACATTTAATATACTGAAAACCTGTTTGGAGACATGGTGAAATTCTCAGTTCCACACTAATTTTTGTTATGAACATTCTTTATTAATAAATTTAGTATTTTATTCTTCAATATTCTATTGATTTCTACGCTGAGAAATCTTGCTTGGTGGGTAGCTCACAGATTCCATCAAAGTGAAGACCCATGTCAGACAGTGCCCTTTTTCTTTCTGCTGGTGGTTGATTAGATTATAAAAACTCGAGCATCTAAATGAAAGCATAAAATTCAGTAGATAACATTGATGTAACTAGACGACTTGAACTTTTCAGATGACCGACCTAACCATTCCACTCCACACACAACAACAAATAGAAATGAAGACAGCCAGTGTGAAAGGAGCCTTCCTATAGGTAGGTCTCAAAATACACAAAGGGAAAAGCAAGCTCCTTAGATAAAAAAACAACAATCACCTACCAGGTTACACTTAACTTAGATATTATTAGTCTCATCATACTCACAAAACTGTTGAGACTTACATTTGGAATTCAGTGGGATGAATATTTAAGTTTAATCAATTCGTGATACTGTAGGTGCAATTAACATGAATTATGAATTGTAAGTAACATTTCAATGTATGTCTTGTACAATTCTATCGAATACAGTTTGTCAAATGTAACATCAGTAGTATAGTGAAACTAACTCAAATTTATATACCGTCCTCACAAAACGCCTAAATCAATAAAATTATTCGTTTATTTACTACTTATAAGCATTAAATAACTTCATTTATAAATACAATTAAAATCACTAAACATTCATCTACTTATAAGTAGTATATAGTATAATGTTAAAAATGACCATTAGATTGATTATAAAAATGCACTTTTCTTTGAAACTTGTGAACAGTATAAAAAAGCAAAACAAGATCTTCTCATAACAATACATTTTCCTAGTTAACTTGCCTCATTTCATGTTAGTTAGTTTATATTACAGAGTGTACTACATATATAACATGTGGATGATGTACAGTTGAAATTATGAAACCATTTCTATGTCAATCGAATTGTTTCACCATTTCAAATGATTTATTTTAAGACCACTTTAAAGATAACATCATGCGATAATTGTATTTGGTTCATAATGTTCACTTTCAATTAATGAACCACCCATTCCAGTGACACCAGAATCTGTTTGTCGAGAACTACCAGCTGTTGGGCTTTCATGTTTTAAAATACTAGTCATATGTAATAAATCTGGTGAGTATTCTACTGAAATATTATTATTATTAGTGATAGTAGGTGTAGTACTATTGAATGACATAAGTTTACGTGCAACGGATTGTTGAGGTGATCCATGTGGTGTTGAATAGATTGATGAATCACCACCAAGCATATAAATTAAATGTTTTGGTGGTGGAGGTAAAGGAGGCGGAGAATTATTACCTATTTGACGATTTTGTTGCGTAAGCAATGCATTCATATTCGATGTTGTGATCAATGTTGATTTTGACGGAATCGAGGATAATGTAATTGACGAATTAATATTGTCTTTATTTGTAGGCTTGAAAGGATCAATTATTTTATTTTGTAATCTACATGGATGCCTTGATCTTGGTGAATATGTCAAACTAGCCATATTTGTCTTTGGTTCAACAAATGAGCTAGTTGGATATTTTGTTATTGCTGTTGTTGACATAGTTGTGAACTTATGTAAGTTATTATTACGTTGTTGATAGGGTAGCTGATGTGAATTGGTGTGATGATTATTAGAATTCAACATTTTTGGTATATGTTGTAGTAATGGTGATGGTAATGTTGAAGATGTAGATCGATGCGTTTTATACTGTTGACCTAATCGATAAATCATTTGTTTCGATCGAAATTTCGGTGATAATAATACATCAGATATTGTATGTGAAATAGGTAATGGTGAAATATTTTTACTTGTTTGTCCACTATCTGTTGGAGATTTCATTGTTAAATAAGCGTATAACTTTTTATTGCCTTCATTTTCAATATCAACTTCATCATTATCATCAATATCATCATCATGATTATTAGTTAGAACTTTTTGTTGATTACCTTCAAAATTATTGATTTCTTCATTGATTTTTTGTTGTTGTTTCATCAATTCATCAATTTCATAATTATCATGTTGACATTTAACAATATTATAATGTTGTTTATTGATTGTGCTGTCAGTTGTCAACCAAGTTTGCTCAAATAATGTATTCCTTACTAGTATATGATTTGTTTCACATAAACGTACAGATAATATAATGAGTTGAGCTAAAAAATCACCAAATAAATAGTTTAATTCAATTAATAGCCAATTTTGACGTGTTGGCCACAATATTTCACTATGTAACGACGACGACGATGATGATGATGATGACGACGACGATGCTGGTGATGATATTACAGATGATGACAATGTAGACATTGAATTAATCTTCTCTGAATTATCAATTAATAAACATTCTAATCGATTTATTGAATTTATCATTAAATATGGTATTGAACAACATAATTGTATACTACTTATTATAATTATCAGTAGACAATCATATAGTAAATGATTTAAACAATATTTTACAATATTTATGTATAATTTGATAAATTTTATATTTTTTCTTAAATTGTTACTATGCTGTAAATGATGATTGTATTCATATTTCACTTTAACTAAACGTATTATTAATAAGATTATGCATACAATTATTGTACAACATGGTATTACAAAACTTAT
Source organism: Schistosoma japonicum (assembly GCA_025215515.1). Classification (NCBI taxonomy): domain Eukaryota; kingdom Metazoa; phylum Platyhelminthes; class Trematoda; order Strigeidida; family Schistosomatidae; genus Schistosoma; species Schistosoma japonicum. The sequence continues at coordinate 10,142,554 of CM046066.1, forward strand.
AGCAGCAAAACAATATTCATAGATTGTTTGTCCTGTTTTATTTAATAAACGCCATGCTGGATAGAATTTTTCATTTATTTCATATTGATATGTATTACTATTAGTAATTTGTTTAGTAGTATGTTTATTAGTTGATTTAATTTTTAAATTAATTCCAATTAATTGATATGACCATACTTGTGGTAAGCATATTGCTAATGAACATGTTATTAATAAACCGGTTAGTAGAATTAAACGTCCAATGGATGTACAATTTGTTGTTGTTGGAATAGTAGTGTTAGCAGTAGTTTTGCCATGTAATATACTACTTAAATGCAAATTTTCTTCGGATTGTTGTTTTATTTGTTGATTTGATAATATCTCAGAATTATTACTATTATTATGTGCATAGTTTGATTTACAAACAAAACATGCATATTCATTTGACCAATTATTATAATCTAATTGTTTACATATTGGACATGATTTGATTGAACATTTTTGAATTGAACATAAATTAGCGGTAAGTTTTAAAAGATATTGAAATATTGAATTCACTGGAAGGTTTTGTACTTGATGTCCATGTTGTTGACTTTTGTAGGAGGAATCATTTAAATGTATTGATGTAGTTGTATCTTCATTTAAATTATCTATAGCTATAGTGTATAGATAATTAGTATAATATCCAAAAGAATTTCTCAATGGATTCATTTGTAATTCACTTAATATATAAATACGATCAATTAATAAACCAATTGTTAACCAACATAATGATAAACGTAATACAATTTGCATTGTTAACATAGCGGGTAACTGTGATATAAATTTCGGTGTAGCATTATACTGATGATGTATATCCATATCTCGAAGTGTATTGTATTGCCTTGATGAATTAGAATGAACATCAGACCAATGATTGTTTAACAGTGTATTAGTAGAATAATGTCCAGTTGACATTGGTATATAACGTGGTAATGTTGATAACCATATTAACGATGAATTAATACCAGTTAATACATAGAATATAATTAGATAGTGGGATAATCTTTGTAGATAAGGACGTGTAAATAATGTATACTTTGGACATATATAGTGTTTTGATTCTGTAAAAATATTTACAAGCACAAATAATATTGTTGCAGCTGGCAGCAATGGTAAACTGAAATAATAAATTATTTGTAAGATTTGTTGTGTTCGATCTGTAATCCTCTCATTGAATCCTTCCATTGAACTGGTTAACTGATTTTTTGGATGAATAACTGATGATAAGTATAATTGATTAATTGCTTCATTTAGATTGACCGGTCGAACTGGTTTTAACAGCCAATCTTGTATTAATAAACCTGAATTAGTAAATGTCCAATACATACAACTTGGCAAAGTAGCCATGCTTTTCCTTCTAAATGTAAATAAAGTTCCTTTTTTAGATTTGATTATCTAATGATAGATTCATGTAATACAAAAAGGAGCTCATTTCAGTAATATCATGACAAATCAAGTAGTAAATACACTGAAAGTTAAATAAATACAAGTAAATCATGACATTGTCAAAATATATAATTTCTAGTTGGATTTGTTCAGACCAATGAGAATAAAGCAAATTAATGTTGACACACCCACGCATATGAACTACAAATACGATTGGATATTTCTTGACTAAATGCTGATTGGCTAGTACGCCAAAAAGGCAATTTTCATCGTTTAAAAAATTGGAGCAACTATCTTCAAAAATTTTATTTTTATGCATAATTTTGAACATTCAAAAATAAATATCAAATGAAACAAAGTTTTATTCACATTAAGAATGTGATTTATGAAAATACCACTTAACTGATATTCCTAGATATATTGAACGTTTTCAGTAGTTATGTAAGCCATTTATACTGAACATGTTGAAATCGGTTACATAATCTAATGAAATCATTATTTTATCTTAAATCAATACAATGAGATAATATTTCACTGATGGTAAGTAATAAGAACCTTTGAATAGTGTTAGTTAGGCGGAGGAACAAAGATGTTTAAAGTTAATCCGTAGATTATTGTGATCAATTCCTTAGAAGTTGAAAATTGACTAATTTTGTTAACAAATGTTAAATAACTTTTGAAAATTGTGTCGTTTTACTGAACAATGTAATAAATCGGTCTGTGAAGTTGAATGAATCAAATCAAGATGCTTCGATTTACTTATTGTGGCTGTACATTTCCTGGGAATCGGGAGCTAGATGATGAAGATATCAACGTGTCACTAATTTCTACTTTCTCAAATGCTTCATTTTTAGCTAACAAATCTGATAATGAACCAGTAAATTTTCATATCTGCAACTGTTATCTTCAAGGTTTGTACAAGTTCATTGCTAGAAACATACATCCCACGTTTACAATGGTTATTTTTTTCGTCTTTGATATTTCAAGAACTTAATTACTCAAACCCTGATAACCCTGAACATATTTAAAAATAAGAGAGATGTTAGAAAAGAGGAAAACCAGTTTACAAGTTGATTGCTTACATAAGGTTTGTTTGTACCTATCTAGCTTAAAAGGAGAGGTAGAGCAAGAGAAAATGAGGGGTGATATTTTATATTTAGTCGTAGTTACTATTGATAATAAGTGTGATATCGAGATAGATAGAGTAACATTGAATTCTGACAAGCTTTACACCATGAGTTACTGTTTTAAATTTCATTTACTAATTGGATTTTTATACGATGTCTATAATTTGCATTATAACTTACTGAGAACATTAGAAGAAGTGCGACAGAACTTACGAAGACAACTTTTAGACGAATGTTTGTCAAAAAAAGCTGATCTAATACCTGCAGAATAATCAAAAAGTTCACTTCTACATAAGTTGGTCAATGATGATGTTTCTAAAACTGATAGTGAAATCTTCTACACTAAACGATATAGCTCAGATTACAGAATAGTGAAAAAAATTATCCTCCAGAACTTCAAATCCTCTTCATAATGAAGCTTAATATCGTTATATCGAGGCAAAGAGTCAAAATTACAGTCTGTTAAGTCTATTCTTTGTGATATCGCTACTCTAACTGATAAAATGTATCTGCTAATCATTTATCAACTATGGCAATTGTATTCCCTAAATTATTAATTTTCCATATATTTATTAACTGTTGTCATATCTGTTTTTCTCCCAGACTTATTGTAACCTTATTGTGATCCTATTGTTCTGAACTCTGTAAGTAACTCACCATCAGCCATTATTACGATTGTATTTCTTGATGGTAATTGTCTTAGCATATGATATATAAACCCGATTGTTTTCATCCAATAAACAATTTGATCGTAACTCCTATTCATTGTGTTTGTTCTACCTATACAAGCCCTATGAGGGAGGATTCGATCACTCTAGCATTATGCTAACCAATTTTTATTTTCAGGTCTATCAGGTTATAATTGTAACATAAATCTCCTTTTCTTCCGGCAATTACGAAAGTCATTTTAAATATCAGCCATTTGTTACTAGAGAATAATTTCGCTATTTGATGGTTCTGTTAAAGTTGGAAGGTTTGGCTCTTTGCATTTTTTCCTCCTGTAATAAATAAACTGAAACTGGGAGACACTGAAGGTTGTCAGAGTTTTTGTCTGATATCCTTAAGAATGCATATGATGTAGCATACATGTTGTCGACTGATTTGGATAGATTTAAGTCCTTATCTATGAAACTATTCAAGCAAACTTTTACAAATATTGATTTAATAGTTTAAAGATGTTTTTTTCTATCTGTTTTTCATAAACTAAACTTTAATTATTCAATATATGGTTTAAGTATAATTTCCTTGAAACTACTTATAAGATGTTATCAGTAGTTTACGCACCGACAAACATTAATATATTTATTTATATTATTCACTAAGTCATCAGATAAGTGTAATCTAGCTATAGTATATAAATGAATACGTAAACATATGTCAGAATTTGGTATTAGCGTGTTACATATATGAATGACACATTAATGTGAGCAACAATCTTGTACTACTAACAACTTTAGAAGAAGTGTTTATGTTTTCATGAGAACAGTAGTAATTCTATCGGTTACATTTGGTAAAGGTTTAATTGTATGAATAAACTGTTGACACATTCATAAGGATACTATAAAGAGTTAGTCATCATGGGAAGTAGAATAATACCTCTGTGTATTGTTGTATAAAACGTTAGCTTGATTACATTGATAAGATAACTACACATCAACTACATACTGATATACACATATACACAGAAATAAGTATGTGAACCTTTTAATGCTGCTTAAAAAGGTGGTTTTCTATCTAAACGTCGATACAGGTTTTCGAAAATGTGACATTTTTGTTGATGATTGTAGATTGTTTTGTTTAAACTGTCAACTAGAAACATTTGACAGTAATAATGTGTTATGTGTAATTAATGAAAATCAAGTGATTTGTAAGCTTAATTCAACTACGTAAACATGACTGTAATAAAAGTTAAAATTGTCTATAATCACAGTTAATAGCCTGGGTTCAAGCTATGGTTTTAATGTGTAGGAGAGATGTTGTAATTTTTACTTAAGTGACTACAATATGTTAGAAAATATATTCTACACATGATGGAATCTAACATGATCAGGTAAACTAAACGATAATAGGTGTATTCAAGAAACCGTAAGATAGCTGACTGGACTCTGCAAGTGAATGGAATGATTGGGATGTTATCAAAGACATGGGGAAGCAATTCTAGTGATCATAGAATTAGAATTTTAACGTAATGAACAGAAATTAGATAACCATTGAAAACTAGAAATTATTTAACAGATATTTAAGTCTACTATATGACTTCACAAAAACTCGTCCGAATAACTTGGGTTCGATTCCTAGTGGGTTTTTGTATGTACACTGTCACTGTGTGGCTTCATACAAGGATGAAACATCGTTAGGGATAAAGAACCAACAGAAAATTAAGATTTCATTGTTTGATTGCAAGTTCATCATGTGTTGGATAATCCCAAACAGAAAATCATTACCAGCTACGTGCAAGGGAAAGATCTCTTCTTATGACCGAGGTCGTGGCATTTATACAGAACGGGTAGGTAGTTTTATGTTATAATCTACGGTAGATGTTTGGTATTTTAAATGGACCTCTGTCTCTAAGTAGCCCTCTGAAAGCACCCAAATTCGCAAGGAATTCAGCTTAATTTCTATTATTACGCGATGTATCGAACCGAGCACAACAATTTATATGGATAACTTTAATTCCTATAAGTGCTGCACAATACTTGGATACATTCGTTGTATCGTTGTTCACAGTCAGCACCTGCAACAGGAGTTCATATAAATAATATAAAGGCTTTACGGTCCAGGCAGAAAAATATCTGCACAAATATAAATGCATTCGTAGAAGATTCCTTAATAGCGTACAACTGAACAGCAGGAAGCACTGGAAAGCTGCATGTCCTAGTGTGGGACTTGTCATTGGTGGTGCACACCTTCCATCCCTAATAGGAATTTAATCCATGCCCTTCATATTGGCTAACGCCTAACTCTCTGCACCACTAGGTGGCATCCTATGGTAGAATTCCCACTTCCATTAATTTGTGATATAGCATGGTAATCATTCATTGTCATTAGTGACAAGTGTCCCACTCTCGACAAGTCTGAACACCACCAGTCACGAATTTTCAAAAATATCATGTACCTCAAATTAAAAGAAGTGAGAATTCCACGATTGATTGTCACCTAGTGGTGTAGAGGTTTAGGGGTTTGGCGATCTGAAGCCTTTTGGAAGGAATTTGTGGCATGCACTGCTGTGGAGTTCCCTGATAGTACGAAACAACTATCCAGTGCTCCTTTCTTTTTAATCCTACCCTAACAGAATTAATCTCTGATGAATTCAATCAAGTAAACTTCATACCGATTTTCACAAACCGTCTTATTTGATTAGCAATATAATCAAAACAAATAATGGATATGAAAATTCTAGAAGAAATATTACTTTTGGACACCATAGCAACAAGTCATTTTGAAAATGAAAATTAACATCAGGAGTGTAAATGCATGAAGTTAAAAAAGAAACCATAAGAATGAATCAATAAAAATAATTTATAATTGAAAACATACAATAACATGTTACATAATTCAGTGCTGTGAAATGTAGTCACTAGGGAATGTACAATAAATGAATTCAATGTAGATTAAAGGATACATAATAAGACAAAAGTTTTGCACTAGTAGTCTTCTATATGATTGAATGAGTACCAATTTTATTGATTAAGATTTAATTTGTATGTATATGAATCTTCCTGTTAAGTTGTCGTCGACTGAAATTGATCAATCTCTGATATCATATGTGCATTCTAAGCAGATCACCTTGATACAAAAATAGTTCAAAAGTATTATTTGAGTTGTATTGCAGGTGATAAGAGGAATTCAAGAGGTAAGTTCCGTGTTGTTTCCAACTTATCAACTGAATGTACTTGCATTCTAGAGTTAATATTCACATTAGGATTCGAACTCAGTTTGCTTCGTGTCAAATGTGATCAATATTATTTTTATTCAAACAAAAGATATTGTGAACGAAAAATATTCTTTTTAGTAAATAGTCACTTCACGTTTTGCAATTAAAAGTTCCAAATTAATGATCACAAAACAATCTTAAGGCATAGAAATTATTTCGATATGAAGAAGTTGTCTATGGAAGTCTTGAGTTGTTCGTAAAGTATGACTGTTGATGTTGTGTTAAGATAACATTCATGTAACTTGCTTAATTTATATAGTAAACTAAAATCTAAGAAAAACTATAATAAGGTTCAGTGAAGTGATTTCTTCTCGTCGATTTTATCTTCAAATCTGTCCAATCGCATATAGATTTGGTTTCCCTTGCCCTATCCTCCCATTTAACACATTAACTGTTAGTGTATCATTTCTCATTTACGAACTACGGTTGATTGATTATGTATATAATGCTCCCCTTCACAATCGCTATTACGCCTATTTTGTATTAATGTAAGCTTTCTAATTAGTTTACTGGGTGGTTGGGTTTTGTCTGTATATAAAAAATGCTTATAATACAATACGATTTTGTTTAGTTGATTCATTGGCTTACGTTTTTTCTATAATAGGCGAGGATCAAGTGGGAATCTGGAAGATATACAGAAATCAACTAGGCACTCTTTAGCGCTGTTATTACAACCATGTGCGCAACAGGCCATATCAACCAGTTAGTATCATAGACGCAACCACAGAGTTATCTTAGGATGAATTTGTATATTCGCACTGATTTGTTATAGACTGAAGCTGGTAAGTCTCTGTTGCTATATGTGCATCCTGAGCTGATCGCCTCGATATAATGATTGTTCACAAGTATTATTTAAATTTGATTGTAACTGACAAGTGGAATTCAGGGCGCGCGTTTTGTCGTATTCGGGACTCGTAGGCTGGATGTACCTACATCTTAATGTTGATGTTCACAGTGGAATTCGAACTCAGTCCGTTTTGTGTCAAACGCCACTTCGTCTGAACTCAGTAGTCTAGTAGTGAACGTGGTGCTGTTTGGCATGAATCAAACTGAGTTCGAATTCCACTGTGAACATCAACATTAAGATGTAGGTACATCCAGCCTATGAGTCCCAAATACGACAAAACGCGCTCCATGAATTCCACTTGCCAGTCATAATCCAACTTGAAAAACACAAAGTTATCTATTTAAAGCTATGACTTTACATAAACATGACTTTAATAAAATGATGAAAATTGGTTGAACATAGTAATAAAACCAAGTACACATAAAGTTACTTTTGATCAACGAAGCTTTAGTCGGAGTTGAATAAAGAATATCACAGAAACTAAATAAAAAATATGCCACTACGTTGGATTAATTGATAAGATGGTGTGTTACAATGAATAATGGAAAACAACCAAGTTCAGACGGATACGGAAACAAGATTAAAGCAATTCGGGTGAATAATGTCAGAGTGGGGAGAGGGGGGCGGTGAGTGGTTGTATAAGAATTATGGAAATCTATAAAATCAGATGTTAAATGGGAAGAGCAAAAGAATTACAATTATATGATGATATAATATGGAAACTTACAAACTAGGTCCATGGTAAAATAACTGGATGAACAGTTTTCTTCTATTAACATAGTACCGGCCTCTCGATGTTTATGACGATGGTCTCATCAATGCATAGTACTTTGAAACATAATACTTTGAAATGTTTCTGTTCACTCTATGTATAACTTTGAAAGATCCATCTTTCTTAATCTTATGGTTAATGTTAACTAAATGCATTGTCATTGAATTTCTAATGCAACCACTGTTATCTTTCCTCAACCAGACTGGAAAATGTTATTGAACTCTTTTGGATAAAATACACATTGAACAAACGATATACCATTATCCCACAGGGACAGGTGCATTTGTAAATGCACGCTGAAGAGGCTAAATGTGATAGTTAATCCTCTGAGTTATTTTTAAATAACAATTAACTGGAAAACACAATTCTAAGATTAGTTGTAAAGAAAGCCATTTTAATGACTTTGGAGACTCTTTTCTTTAGGATATCATTGAATATATCACTTTTGAAGTTGACATTAAGGTAGAGTCTTATCATTGATGCGGAGATTGTCAGCTCTGTCGGATGTTTAGGATTTATGTTTCGTGATTAATCTTAGTGAAAACTCATTTTTCATTAACATGTTTTTGAGAAACATTAACTATCCATCTAAAAATTCAGAAGTGCAGATTTTTCGGATTCTTGACACAAGAGTCATAATCAGGTTTCACTCCCTAGGGATGGTGGATTCAGGTATTTAGACTCGTTAGTTGACTATTCCATGAGAATTTTCTGTAAATGGATCTCTGTAACGATATTTCAGAATCTCCCTCTATTTTAACATCAAGAAAGTGTTAGTTTAATTCTTTTTATCAGTGAATTGGAAAGATGAATGGAAGTGACTGAAGACATATTAGATATTAATAAGATTGAAATTTTAATTGGAGATAATAAGAATCACACCTACATAATTTTTGTAGAAGTGTAAAATGTCGATGATTGGTCCTAGCTGATTATTTTCAATGCCAGTCATAAAGTAATCTTCTAGTAGAGGACCTAAGAGGGATTCCACTGTGATTTAATCGTTTTGTCCATAAATTATGTCGTTGAATGTAAGCTGTACACTAAAAATACATCATAATAATAATTTCTCAAGATAAGTAGTCTGTATTCTGATGTGTAGCGTGTTTCCTTTGATGTATTTACAAATGAAGCATATTATTTCAGTGACAAAAACATCAGTGAAAACAGACTCCACATTCAATAAGATCATGAGCTTGTTATGTACATTAGTATCTTTTTATGTCTTTAGTGAATCCAAAGATATCTTTTAGTAAATATTCTTGGATTCGTTTCTTTTTCAGGTCCTAAGAAGTTAGTTAGCCATTTAGCTATGCGATGATGTAGGAATTATAACACATCAATGATATGACGAAGAGGCAATCCAGGTTTATGCAATTCAAGGAGAGACTTGTATAACTTTATACGACTACTGAAATAGACAAGATTACTACTGTGAATACTAAGACACATGTAAGTAACAAGAAAAGAGAGTGGGGAAGCATCAATTGCAATAGGATCAAGTGCTTAGTCAAAGACCAAATCCTACATCAAATACTGTTGGTTATGTAAAAATTTGTAAAATGGAGTGAGTGATAATTAAAATTTGCAACATTTGTACAAGTCAAAAATAATAATGATAAAAAAGGACCATAACTTACTTACTTACGCCTGTTACCCCTCTGGGAGGAGCATAGGCCGATCACCAGTATTCTCCATTCAACTCTTTCCCCAGCAATCTTTTCCAGCTGTCTCTAGTTACTGTTCATCCTTTTAATGTCTGCTTCCAGCTCTCGATGCAGTGTTCTTTGGCCTTCCTATTCTCCGTTTTCCAACATGATTCCAAGTTAGTGCTTGTTTCGTGATTTAGTCTGATGATTTTCGCAATGTATGTTCTATCCATTTCCAACGTCGTTACCTGATTTCCTCTTCAGCTGGAAGTTGGTTTGTTCTCTTCCAAAGTAGGCTGTTGCTGATGGTTTCCGACGAACCGACATTCAGTATTATGCGTAGACAGTTGTTGATAAATACTGGTACCCTTCTAAGGATGTTTGAAGTAGTTCTCCACGTTTCAGCTCCAAAGAGAAGAACTGTCTTGACGTTCGAATTGAAGAGTGTGACTTTGAGGTTTGTAGACAGTTGTTTGGACTTACATATATTTTTCAACTGTAGGAATGCTGCCCTTGCTTTGCCAATCCTTGCCCTTACATCCTTGTTCATCGACGATGCTCCCTAGATATGTTAAGGTATCCAATTCTTCCAGAGTTAAAAGAACTATAAACTGATCAAATATTTGGCACTGATTACTTTACCCTGAAGAAGTTCATAACAGGTGAAACGTTGAAATTATGAAATTTTAACCTCTGAGATTACTTCAAATATAATTTATGCCTTTTTTGTCTTTCATTTACACGGCACTCAATTTCTGTTAGTATATTCAACCAAGACTCTACGAATTTTTATCAAATGGTTGGTTTACAAAGAATTGCGTTATGAATGAGATAAAGCAAGTTACGTAAGAAATAGAATATTGAATTGACTGATATTTGACTCCAGTATGTATATCGATGACTAATAATGGTAACAATAATAGTAGCATGAAGATTTACGAATGATAAGAACAAAGAAAATAATATTTGAATAAAGTGAATGTAAGTTAGACAATTACCCTAATTAAGTCATTGTAAGCTGTAAGTTGACTTATAAGATCTACAATTTGCCAGGACAAAAGTAATAGTTGAGTGCATTTCTTTTATATACATAGCTCCGAGCCCTTAACTCATATAACTATCGTTTACATTGTTTGAACGACACTGAGTCTAACTGCTTTTAGAAGATAACCATTCATACTCATTACTTGACTCATTTGGATAAATGAACAAATAGCGAACTGCTGATGTTTTTGACAACGCCCTTGTTTGACTGTGCTCAAAGGTGTTCACGAGCGTGGAGGAATAAATTTCTAAAGCACCTAACAACGTAACTTGCTCTATATGAGCAACTGAACTGGTAGATGTAAAAAGAGATAGTATGCATGTATAATTTATCCTTCAATCTTGGTGTCACCATTAGGTGAACAGAAAATACCAAATGCAGTTTCCCATTGTTTATTGTTCTTCGGATGGCTTTGTATAACCCTACTAGCATTAACGATTAGTTGGGGACATCACCACTAAATGATGTTATTATACGATCCCTTATTGAAGTTTTATGTGTGAAAATCTCTCAAAGTAGACATTTTTCTATTGTAATTCGTTGTTTTTACGTTTAAAAATGACTTTGTTCTTCTTTCCATTCCTTTCAGTTGTACATCTCGTTAATCATTTAACTATAAATGACGTAATTACTGTTTATTCTTATTAAAGCTTTTGCTTTTCCTTACGTTTCTATTGAATTTCTTTGATTGTAATATACGAAGTCTACTTCGTCTTACTTGACAGTTCGGTAATGACAACTGCCATATTTGTTCATTCTTCTTTTTGATTATGTTGCTTAAACTAACTTGAGATGTACCTTTTCTGATTGTGGTTTGAACTACACTTTCAGAAATTGGAATATTCTGTTGTAACAGATTACTCTTGCTACTTTGTTATTAATATTTCTATAGTTGATTTAAACAATGCCTTTTTAGTAAACAGTACATGATCTATCCTCAAAAGAACGGGATTATATTCCTGTTAGAATTGAATTGATCATTAAAATTTGCGGAATAAGCAAACGTTGAATAACAAGGGTGGCGATATTTGTTTAACTAATAATGCACGGTTATATATATGACTTTATATAAAACCTTACCGTACCCAACTATTTTGTTTTCAATTTTAACTGGGCAGGAGTACATGTATTCAAACTAACCTCAACAATGATTCTTCGTTCCAAAGTGAGACACTTTGGAAACTATAGTTCTAAACAAAATTCAGAATATTGAACTAAATCATTTGGCTGTACTGCTCGGCTGCTACTGCTGTAAACAGATGGAGCTTTTTCTGGTGTTCTGTTACTTTGATTTATAGTTCCAACCACACTTCATGGAAAATCAGGCTTGAAATTGATGGATGCCGATAGAGTCAGATTAAACGACGAACTTCCTTTTACAATGCAAACGTCTTTGAATGGTTTGGACCTAAAGAAGGGGCAATAATAATCATAGTATTATTGTATGTGATTAGATAGTAAATGGACGGGAGTCAAACCCGAAACAATGAAGGAGAGTGTGACTCGAAGGCGAAAATGCTTACAGGATAGGTATGACGTAAAGTCAACGTAAGCGAATGATTCCTATCGAAAAAGAGTAGCACTTGTTGTGGTAGGTTTGAATCTCCACAAGGTTAATTCAGTGGCCAACCAATGACATATAGGATGTTTATAAGACAATTCAAGACCTACTCTGCATGCCTATCCAAACTAATCACGACAGTTATTCTTCATTCCAAACTGCCTCAGCTCGAAAACTACATTTATTTAGTATGGGTTTGTATCTTCCAAATGTTAGAATACGGTTTATCAGTCATAATTGGACTGCCTCAATTTCATGTTAAGACAAAAGTCTTATTAAATTTATATTGTAGCTAGAAGTTAAAAAGCAGTATTCATGTTTCATCTTATTTGAGATTCATCAGCTGATATACATGCCATTATTTCACATATGAGTAACCTTTTTGGCTTAGTTGATCAAAGGATAACTTTATGTCATTTGAAATGAATAATTTAAGATTCAGTTTACAAGTGAACATTAACACTAAAGTGAATATACACTCAACTGACGAATCAGAAATGTGAAGCGTTGAATATTTTAGATTCTACTTAGCTGTTGGGGATGTTAGATCCCCAAAACTCACTTGGCAAACCTGTTATTTTTGTGATTTTATTGTGTAAATTTAAATTTCCTGTTTTCGCGCCAAAAAGTTCCATACTCATCTTCAGTTCGTGTTTCCCACTTGGTAAGACGCTAAATCTTATTGGTTCATTGTTTATTTTAGTACACTATTTATGACATTCTAAAGACGCTCTCTTTATTGTATATATACGCATGAATTGTGTGTGTTGATGTCGTCCGATAGGTTGCCTGTGGAATTAAAAGCTTCTTGCTGTCATTGGACTTCTTACTCTAGTTAGCTGGGCTGGGGCGCTGCGGAATAGCTTAGCTTCCTGTTATTGCGTCATTGGTCTTACGTTCGTTAGCAGGTATCTAGGTGTCACCCTCATTCGCTAATCCTTAGCATTAGCAAAGCACAATTCAACTTTTAATGAAACACGTATGAATGTTATTATTATTCACTTATACTATTTGTAAGGTACATTTTCTTGTTGCTAACTTTTTAAACAATAAACATTTTTATGGACTTTTGTTAGAAGAAAAAATACAAACTGTCATTTTCTACCTCATTACTTAAATTTCTAATGGTTCTCAGTCTTTTGTATTTAAAATCACTACGATCAACTTAATAGTTTTAATGGATGAATATACGGTCATAAATACGGTTATTGTAATAATAGTATTGGTACTAATAATAATAGTAATAATAATTATAATTAATACTCACAAAACTGGAAACATTTTTCTTAGTTCTAAAAATTATGTAGGTTACAACAGCCAAGTCGTATTCTTTTCATACTGATTGACTTAAATGATATTTATCAATTGTAAATGGGAGTTGTTTATACAGATTGTTAAATATCGACTTGAGATCACGAATTAGTCTGAATTAGATAACTAGTGATCACCAGGAAGTATAGCAGTTTCATCCTTGTATGGGACTCTTCATGAGGGAACTAGAAATATCAACCGTAGGAAGCCAACTAAGTGATCTAGTGGTAAAGCATTAACCGTGGAGAAAGAGAGTCCTGGGTTAGATTCTTAATGGGGTCGTGGATGCGCACTGCTAAAGAGTCTAATAATAAGACAAAACAGCTATCTGATGCTTCCTAGTTATCAATGGTTGTCTAATTCAGACCAATTCGTGATATCAAATGACACTCATAAAGATTATTATGGAATAAGAATATTCTCAAAATTAATGTTTTTGCTTTCACCCAACTGGATTATAGTACAATATTTATTTAGCTTATGTGTATTGAGAAAACAATATTAAATACATTGGTGTTTGGTGGCCGGAAGTGGTCAGTAGGAGATCCTAGTTGACGTAGGTTTTGTACTAGTCAACACTTATCAGTACGACATAGTCTAAATCTTGCAGGAACTGATATTCGCAAGGGCACTCATTTCACAGATTTCAGTTACTCTTTAGTTAATGAGTGTTAAATATACTAGTAACTAGATGAGTCGGTATATGCTACCAACTACTTTAGACAACCTATTATCGAGAAAACAGTGTGTCTAATACAGAGTGACTTATAATAGCGACTATCATGATACGTCAAGATTGATCTGTATATAGGACAACATGGACATTTATCATTACTGATTGGTCAGTTATAATTTTTGAAGACATATTTCAAGAACACTTAAGCACAGGTAAGTAGCATCACAGACGTTTTCATGTATAACCATGGTAAAAGCTGAACCCAACATCAACAGGGCCGATAACTGTCGAGCTATCTGTCAGATGAATAAGTCGGTTTTCAGAAATAAGACGTTCGATACTAGCCCTGAACGTTTCCACTCCAACCTCTACCTAAGTTGTAGGTGTGTAATATCGCATACTCTAGTGTTCAGTAGTTGGTTACTTAAAGTTAATGCATGATATGAATTTACAAACTGGATAGTATTCAAAAACCTGTCATTCTAATAGGATGTTAATAATTTTACTGAGTGCAGTTTGTTACAAGTGTAAATTCAAGGAGTGAATAGTAACACTTAGATGTACGTTTTATTTTGTTCTTATATTCCAAAGAAGTAAACATGTAATCCTTGAAGTCGACACATTCGGACAAAATGAAAACCATAGAGCATAAATATTTATAGATGTAGTTATTATACAATTAGAAGTTACTTTGCGTTACTGACTGACTTCAGCTGGAACAATAATAAATATGATGGAACATTAAATATTTCCATCATATCAGTTATGGACCAGTCGCTTGTGTTAACTACATTTAATCTCACCACAAATAGGGAGGCCAGTATCTTCTTCGTCTTTTCAAGTGAAACCAGTATTATTCAGACAGTCGATTGATACTCAATGGTTTACAATTTCAGCTTCATTCAGTGCACAAAATAGCAAGATAATCATTTAGTAAAAGTCATGATTCAAATTTGTCACAGAAATGATGACATCATTTATTAATAATAGAACTAAATGATAGTTAGCTGCAGTTATCGCTTGAAAGCATTTAATCTCATGGAGTAAATGTCCCTTTTCACATTAATATGTCTGCAACGTCTAAGAAAGTTTTCTGGTCATGAAAATTTCCTACTCAGCTCTGACTTTATGAGTTAGCGAAAATGATATTTCTAAAAATAATGACAAAGTAATTGTTCAAGTTTGACGTTTACTACTGTTCAGGATTAGCTGACCATTGTCACTCTCAGCTTACCTATTAAGCATAGATCTGTGTGTTCGGCTTTTAGCCACATGTTATTTGTGAGACGTAATGTCACTACACGGCTGACCAAACCAAAGTAGGTTAAGCAGGGTTCAAACCTCAGATCCACTAGTTGGAGGATAAGTATTTTAAACCACTAAGACAAGCAAAATATAAAATATCAGGTAGCAGGTACTTCCTCCCAACAGTATTATGATTGTATGCATTGCCAAACGGCATAGATATCAAAATATCTGAAGGAATAAGCTTCAACAAGCATGCAATTACTTTGACAAATTAAGTAAATACTGAATATGAAATATAGTGTACTGTCATATTAGAGAAGCTAATTAACCAAGTCACAGACAATTACCGACTGGCATTAATTGGTATAAAACAATGAATAACAATGACATCATTTCATTACCAGTTTAATTGAATAACTTACGGGCTCATGTCTCGCCTAGTTTACCCATATAATGGTTACAGATCTAGAGCAACGAAAGACACTTACATTCACATTCAGCTAACAAAGTAGAGTGTTATAACGAAAATAATCTGTGATTAATATATAGATTCTAATCGGTGTGCTTAGTCGTTCACTGTTCGTCTGCCCTATGCCCACTTAGTCCTAAGCCAGAACAAGAGAACACAAGATGAATAAACTAATCAGACAGTATCATATTGTATTTTAAATATTGTTTTATATATACACAAAACTTGATCACTCAGTTAACCAACTAAAAAACTAGCATTAATACAAAATAAGGGCCATAATGACTGTGAAGTGGAGCATTATATACACACTCAGTCAACCGTAGTTCATAAATGAGAAATGATACACTAATCGCTAGTGTGTTAAATGGGAGGAAATGGCAAGAGAAATTGAATAATAATAGGAACATAATGTTCACTGTGTATACAGTCAAAATAAGGAAAGTCTACAGAGAAACAGTCCTCGAAGATAATCAATCTTTAGACGCCCATAAATCATAGAGTAACAATAGTTATGTGCCTATCTGACCTGCATAACTCAGTGTATAACGTGATGGTGTTTGACTCAAATAGAATAAATTCCAATCCATGTGTAGAAACGAACACGAATGGGAGCATATCTAACCGATTGGTTCAAAATAGAATGAGCTGTAAATTGTTCATTGCTCCTTCTAGCCATTACAGAATTACCTTCGATAACCAGAATTAAAAATTATCCATAAATAACATAGAACGACTCTATAAAAGTTTGCTGGTGCTATTGCAATTAGAAGAGTAAAACCTAACTTAATAATTAAAAAAGAATCAGTAATCAACCTTCAATCGCCCTGGTCAATAAGCCAGTTTTATCTTTCAACTACTGGTAACAGGAAGTCAGCAATTTAGGC
Source organism: Schistosoma japonicum (assembly GCA_025215515.1). NCBI lineage: Eukaryota > Metazoa > Platyhelminthes > Trematoda > Strigeidida > Schistosomatidae > Schistosoma > Schistosoma japonicum. Next base: position 10,159,487 of record CM046066.1, read on the forward strand.
TCTTACGATTCTTACTCCTTTCCTTTATACATTTTCATAACAGTAATGTAATCATAATTAGCTAATCGAAGCCTTTCAGATATTTGCTAGATCTTTCATTCTTATATCACCTACTGAATTATTTTTTGTACCATTTTCCATATTATGTAATAAAACTCCAGAATACTCATATAATTAATGGAAGTGGGAATTCTACCATTGGACATCGGTCCAGTGGTTATATGGTCAGGTATTCGTCAAAAAAATACCCTGAGGCGGAATTTAGAATGGGTACTGCCACAGAGGAGTTGCATACTAGAACGAAACAGCTGTGTAATGCTTCCTTGTTTTTTAATAGTAATCTGTCAACATCAATCTGTGACGTATTCAATCAACTAAAATACCATTCCATACATACCAACTGAATTCTAATTTAATTATAAATACTTTAAATTAAACTTATTTACAGATTCACCATCTAAACAATCCAATGTTACCTAATGAATATTCCAATTAACATAATCAACATATGCATTATTAATTTGAACTATCTAACATGGCCTATATGTAGGTGATGAAACTGAATACAACGAAACCGATTCTATTCAAAGTATACTAGCAACATTGTCGTTCTTGCATTAATCATAATTTAAATTATCCTGTCATATTAATGCCTATCACAAGGCAATAATCATGTTTCATTCAATTTTATTCAGACCAAAAAAGAGCACAATAAATAAAGAACATAAATGAAACGTTATGAGTTAAATACATTTTGTCAATTTAAAGAAACATTAATTTGAACAGACTAAGGCAACTAGCCGTAACTTCAGCTTTCATCAACAAAGACTTTCAATATGAGTTTCATACAACTTGATCCTTTGAACAATGAAGATAACAGAACAATAAACAAACAAGATTTGTTTAAATAGAATGTATGAACTTATCAGTTGACAGTGGGCAGTTTCTTATCATCAACTATGAAGAGCCTACTATTAAAATAAATGTCATTAGAATTGAATGTTTGACATACATTCAGAGCAAGATGGAGGATTACAAAGGAAACAGAAATAAGGTGTAACAACTACAGTCGAATACAGTCGAATGCCAAGTAGCTTAGTTGAGATTGATAGACGGGTGAGATTGTAATAGTGAAGTAAACAATCTATTATTTAATCGTAACAAGGTGGAAATTAAGATAAAATTATGAGAATCATGGTGGCTTTGTGGAGACTAGTATTCATTTTACTATTTGTGTTCTTTAGGGATTGATGTTGGTTGGGTATCATTGTAAACCAGGTGACATGGAACGTCTGTTTCATCCATATAATGGAACTCTTCAGTTGGTCACTCGATCATACTACGGAATCAAAGCCAAAACCTCTATATCCCAAAACAAACACCTAACTACTAAGACTACTAGACTAGTTGGCATCGAGTGGTAAAATTCTCTATTTATTCAGTGACGATGTAATCGAATTCTTGAAGAAACGTGATATTTACATTGAATGATCATTTGATAATGATTAATGTGATGCTTATTTAACCTTTAAAATGCTTAGCAACTTCCATCAATCAATTTGTAAAATTTTCCTCCAAATGTTTAAACAGTTAGACCAGTGACCACATTACAATACAATCCATAGAAATCAGTCAGTAGTATAGAGGATTGGACAAATATTACACTGGTTACTACTCTACGATCAGTTAGTGTATACTTACCATTACCCCCCTTCCTCACCTGACAACTTTTAAGAATACCGAAACAACAAAATTTGCAGTACAACACAAATTCATTATTCTATTTGAAGGTTTCTCATCAGCTGCCTTCAGATTAAAAGTATAAAGAGTATACAAAATAAACATTTGAAAAAAAGGATTTCATAGGCTGGGTATATATTCAGGGATTGTTCAAATCAACACTTCATAGCATGAAATTACGAGGTAGTTGGATGAATTATGACATATATGATATCATGGTTTCATAGTGAGTTTTCATGAGAAATCTAAGTTTATTTTTTGATAATCTTAAGAGCTGTAAGTTTTAATGGTTATAGATAGAATAGAAAAAGCTTTCGTTTCATTGGCTTCTGAGTCAGGTATCAATCGACCATCACTTCTACTAGGTACAGACCTAAGTATATAAAAATATATAGATAAAAGAAGTGTTTTGCGGGGTAGCAACAGAAATTGGTTTAAGTTCTTAAACATAAACACAGTGTTTTTCTTAAAGGCCTCGGTAGCATTTGTATAGACTATTACTGATCGGTGGGGATTTCTTGGATTAGAGTGTTCTTAATGTGAAGAAGTTGTATCAACAATGTAATCCATTGTATTGTACCTTAAGTTTTGAGTTATGCCACTGAGATATATACTTTAAATCATTCTAAATAGGTGTATTAATGGGTGCTCAGGAGTGTTTAGGATTATATGTCACTATGATGTCCTTACGAAGCCGCCTATATTCTATGAGATACAAGTCTAGCGTTAACAGTCATTCCTTGTATGATTTAAATTTAAGTCCGAGGATGGACTACGTGGATTTTTTTTGAATTCTTTCCAGAGTATTGTTGACTTTCTGCAGTGATGATTCAAACATCGCTTCCATATTGTAGATGAGGGAGTGGGGAATAAAACTACTTAAAATTACATGAAAAATCTTGCTATCAAACTGGTCAAAACCAATTAGGAATTTTACATTAATGCAAAACAAGGAAGATAGTGACAATGAATAGAGGTAACTTGTACACAACTAATTAACCGTAGTTTATAATAAGAGATAATGTACTAACAATAAATACACTGGACGGAAGGAGAGAACATGAAGTACATGATAATGATAGAAATAAAAATGATTACATCACACACAACTAAGACATTGTTCTGATAGTTAGTTATTCATCTTAATAAAAACTGAATACCATATCGAAACCAAACTCCGCTTATAGGTTTTCTAGGGTTACTGTCGATCCCAAGCCTGGGTAAAAGAGGAAGGTTGAACATAGAACTAGCATTCCCATCCCGTATAACACAAACTTTCTAAAAAAAGGAAAGCTAACCAAAATAAACAGACCAAACCACTATATTGAAACCAATGAAACTACACATCATCATCACCATCATCATATCCATAATTTCAATATATACACACATAAATTTCCTATTTCATTAGATTCTTATCAGTTCTCTTTAAAATTTATCTATTTGATGTATAAAGATAAATGAATTAAATATAGAATAAATTGAAAACATGTCATTGTTTATCAGTAGTATGTATAACCATGAACATTGACAATATGTATAGTTTATATATAATGTAAACTAAGTTAACCTTTTACCGAAAAAGGAAATACAAGTCAATTAACAATGTTGTTGTCAATGGAATGAGATATATTTATCAGAAAAAAAACCATGAACTCATCTAAAACTATGTAATGAAAAGTATTGTTTAAGTTGGATTATGACTGACAACCGGAATCGAACTTAAACAATGCATATAATCTATTACTATATCCAGGCAATGAGTATAGGATGTACATAAAGTGATAAAGACTGATCAATTTCAGTTCATGACAAATTAATGGGAAGGTTCAAATATATCCTAATTACATAAGAAATTTAAGTTTTCTTTGATGTATCATAGTGATACATGTCATTGAAACAGATGAGTTATCTTCATGCTGATGATTTATTCTATGAAACGGATATACCAGGGTAACTCAAGAAGAACAACTCATTTTCAGAAATGTTTTCTTTTAAAAGGGGGTTATTTCATTTATATTAAGTGTATGCATGTCGATTATCTTCTTTCAATTATTATCATGTTTTATTCGCCTTAACCTTCTATTAAACTCATCAACTGTTGCCATTATCATTCCCACTTAGGAACTACAACTTATTAACTGTGTACCTGTGTCGCCCTCCCCCATTTCCTGTTTTCAGTCATGATTATCCCCCTCCTCATTTTGAGTGAATGTTATTTTCTGTATGGATCAACTGTGTAGTCGTATTTTGTCTGTATATAAATGGATGTATGAAGTATATTTTTTCTCTGTCTGGTTGTTAGTTTTGCTATCTTGTGCTCTTTATTGAGATTTGAGGACTATTAATATCAGGATAAACGAAGGAGCATAGAATAAGTAGTCTAGGTGTCTAGTTTACTGTATTGTTTTCTAACAAGATTGTTGTTGATCGTAGTCGACGATATAACAGAAATCTCTTACTAATTCTTTGTTCATAGGATCCTCTCAAATGATACAATCACACAAACTTACATTTTAATGACATTTTGAAATGTTGTTTAGTTGGTAACAAAATGAAATTTCAACAGATTATTCATATGCTGATAGAGTTTTTTGAAAGAATGTGAGAATAGAAGTGATAAGAAAATACAAGTTGTATGAATAGGATTTTAGAGTAAAAAGACAACGATTTTATTGATTACTGTTGGCGATTCAAAGAAGATCTATTACTAGCCAGTTTTGGATACGATAAGTTGGAACTAGATTCTTGACCTATATGAAATATACTTTTCATATTTAAGCTTAGAGAAGTTATCCTACAGTAAGGGGAGTAACACTGAAAATGAGTACTAAAATCATATACTATGTTACAATGAAGTTTTGATGTCAGGGGGTTAGTGGCTGTAGTCAGAAAACTCTATAATCAGCCAACTTAACACTAGTTAACGATTATCGATAAGACAAATCTTTAATCTTGAAGCAACTGATGAGTTCTGTAAGATTCGAAAACATGTCATATAATTTTACAGACTGAAATATTTCCAATAATCTATTCACATTATATGAACTGATCATTGAGTAAGGACCAATGTCTGCCTTTTTAATGACGCAGTTATCTCGTCATTTGTCATTACGACTTGATTAATTATTGTAATTTGATACAATCCTATTTAGCTTTGAAAAGACTTTGCAATTGAAAGGAGAAAACGAACCAACCGGACTTGCGCTACGGCTATAACCTGGTGGACTTCAAAACGACTATAGGTTAGCATGATGTCTGAGTAATTAAAGTAATCCACAGAGGAATGCATAGAAATAGTAAACATTAGTAAATGAGAGTTAAGCCGAAATCATTTATTGGGTAAAAATACTGGCTTTTATTTACCATATTCTGAACCGATTAGTAACAAGAAATACGAAATACAGTGAAGGCTGAACTAGATGGGGGAAGCTGTATATAGGATTTGTAATAACAGAATCATAGTAAGTTTACAGTAATTCGGGAGGGAAAATACATATAACAATCTGAAGTTGGTAACATTATCATGTCTTATTGAGCTTTCACTTCAATATGTTGGATTAGTTGGTGGTTATTACTTGATCATAATCATATACTATGTTAATGGATCACCTATATGATAATCATTTCAATTCATACTAATCTTATACGTTATGATAATCAACAGATCTAGAAGAATAATTGTTGAATGTTCATTTCTAAAGTGAAATATTTAAGGCCTATGTTATCCATAATGTTTCTATTGTTCACCCAATTTATCATATTCAGAATGTTTGATCATTTTTTTCATTCATTTAGTCGATGAGTGCCAATGTTACAATGTTTTTGTTTCAGTCATTTGATGATTCTTTGACGCGTTGTGTAATCTTAAGATGAAGTTACAGAGAATCTTGTATCCAAACTAAAATCAGCGGTTTTTAACTTAACTAAAGTTTTAGAAGAGCTATACCGTGTATACAAAATCAAGTTTATCAATTTCTCAAGAGAACTTTCGAAAGATATTACCTAAGATTAACGCTAAGGAACAATTGTGTGAAAGTGTCTCTGGAACTTCCAAATAGTGCACTTACATGTCTTCAACGAGGTTACCAATGTTCTAAGCATTCAAGTTTCTTGTTGTAAGCTTAACAATTGAGCCGGCAACAAATAGCTAACATTTCTGACTTTAGTCAATTTGCTGTGAATTGTTTTGTCTATCTATTGTATTTAGTGTGTAAGTGACACATACTTGGCACGGTTCAACTCCGTTGGTCGAAACTTCTTACTTCATCTCCAGAATTACCTTCTGAAGTTTATTACTAATGCGTTCAGGTAGACTACAAAACATGTGTTGCGCAGATTGCTGAATTTGAATTCGAGGAGCATTGGACAGATACTTTATTCTAGTACTAAACTGTTAGGCGATACCACCCCCCATAACTAGCTTTCAATCAATCATTCAGTCATTACTTGTTGCTCTTAGTGGAGCATAAACCTCAGAAGAGGATTCTCCAACGAATTTCATCTACGGCTCTCCTTTCCAATTTTTCCCAAGTGCTATTTATTCTTTTCATGTCTAAACCCAATTTCCAGTGCAATGTGTTCTTCGACTTTCCTCTTTTGCTCTTGCTTTAAACGGCTAACCCCGCTACACGGCTTGGTGATTTTCGGAATGTGTATCCTAATCCTCTTCCGCATTTTTCCTTGATATTTTCCTCAGTTAGACGTTAGGTTGTCCTCTACCATAGTAAGTTACTGTTGATGCTATCTGGCGTTGATGGTCCGGAATATCTTGTATAGACAACTGCTTATATATACCTGTATCTTTCAAATGATAGTTTTCGTGGTTTTTTATACAGGTTTCAGCTCTACACAATAGAACTATTTTGATGTTTGTATTGACAATCCTGACTTCAGTGTTGGTTGAAAATTGTTTTGAGCTCCAGATGTTTTCCAACTGTAAAACTGCTGTGCACAATTGAAAAACATGTGGAACTCAAAAAAGCTATCAGACAACAATGAAGTCAGAACTCTTACTGCTAACATAGCACTAATCATAAAAAAAAGTGTTTTCTAATGGTTTTCTTTACCCAATGCTAATTTACCAATAGGTTCATTTAACTACTCATTCCAATCAATTTATACGTTGACAACTCTATTCCCAAATTTTATATTCATATTTTTTTTAATTATTTTTATTCTTTCCCATATTCTACTGTCTTTCTTTAGTGTCTCCCTCTTTTTCTTAAGATAAAACGGTAAGGGTATGGTAATCATTCTCTTTCATCATATCAGAAGAAAATGATTAATGACATACATTATCATGAGGAGTAGAATACACTTGGGAATAGTAAAGTGTTTTATGTCATATTTACAATAACCTTTTCATTTGTTTACATCTGAATGGATTCATTACTTCATCGAATTCATTCAGTCTTAGATTGAGATAACGAGTTAAGTAGGAGAATAGGTTAAATTTATCTTAATTTATCTGATTCTTGTCAAACTGTTGCTTACATAACTTGTAATTTGATACGTGATATATACATTCCACAATCAGTAGAATTCAATGATATCGAGTGTGTAACAGTTACTCACCGATATCAGTCGATAAGGTCACATAAAGTTATATAAATTAGAAATATCAACTTTTAGATGTTGACTCATGGACCTAATAATTGAGCGATTGGTACATAACATGAAGGTTTTGGTTACGCACTGACGAGAAGTAACAAACTGGAATAGAATAGACGTGACCGGTAGAGTTCAATCGTGTCGGGTGTAAGATAGTAACTCACCGATGACAATGGATGAGGTCGCGCAAATGAAACACGAATTGACTGAATTAGAAATATCAACCATTGGGAGCCGGTTCAGTGATCCAATGGTAATGCGCTCGTCTTGGAGCCAGAGGATCCTGGGTTCGATCCCTAACAGGGTCGTGGATTCGCACTGCTGGGGAGTCCCATACTTGGACGAAACAGCTGTCCAGTGCTTCCAAATGATCAATGGTTGTCTGGTTCAGATCAATTCTTGATATCAGCATTAACAAATTAACTATCTCCACAACAACCCCTTAAATGTAAAATAGAATAGTTGTGAAGTACTTCTTGATTTTCATTAGCTGTCTAACCCAGGTCAACACTCATGACGTCATATCTGTTGATCATCTTGTTGGTGATATAACCTTTGTATTTAATTGAAGATTACTATAAGTTAAGTAACAATAAACATGACTTTGTCGTTTTAATAAATTATATTGTAACTGAGGAATTTTATTGTTTTACTACTAAATGACTTAATAAATTTCATATTTTGTTGAAACAAAATCAATTTATTTAATCTATGCTAATGCATATTTGTATATTGTAGGTGAACTAGTCTAAGCACTAAGATCTTGGACATGTTTTGTTCTATGTGGGACTCATCAGTTGATATGTACCTTTGTTCAAGTTAGTGCTTATATTAAAGCTCAAATATTGTATCTTTTGTTTTAGACGTTTTATGAATCACCAACTGAACTACTTGGTCCATATTATCATCAATCTGTTCAAAAAGGATGAAGTAAACGATCTACACTAATCATGTATCTTGTTCTTTCAATATTCAGCAATAAAATTCTCAAAGCTGAAACTTTGTTCGAAGTATGTAGTGATGCTGACACCATCTCCAAAGGTGATGAAGAATTTGTAACTAAAGTGTTCAGGCCAAAGAAAGTAATTTCAATTATATTAGCTTCCTAAATTACAAATCTTCTTCATCATATAATAACTCCATAGAATCTTGTGTAACCTCTTGCAATTGTATTTGGAGGGTTAGCTGATTGTTTTTGATACTGTATACACAGAGCTAAGTATTTTTGACTTGTAGACTTTTTCTCTATCATTTTTAGAACCTTTGATTAGTCAAAATTCAGCTATCATCATGTGTTGCGTTAGTAATAGATCTTGATCCATTCAACTTTGTGGGTCTATATGAATGCAAACATCATTCTGAGATTAAAATACACAATCGAAAATTGAATTGACCGTTACAGCAAACCACTAGTCACATATCCTCTCGAGACATTAACTCCTATTCCAGATTTATCGACATTTCTTCAGTAACCGTCACCATTTTGTTGTCAATTTATGACTAACATATCTGATTACTAACTGTAATCCACATGTCCACCTTGAATGTATTTTCGATATGTGGTGCATTAACTGAGGAAACTCAGGTAATATCAGTTAAGAAGGGTTTTGATTCTCTTCAACTCTTATTTCTGCTTGTAAAACTACCGATGGTCATGTAACAACCATGTGAGTAAGTTTTCTCTTTTTAAATTCTGTAAATGATGATAGTGAGTCTAAGAAACAAAATTCCACCTCCATGATCATTTTGTTGAGTATGTCAGGATTCATTTCATGAATCGATCATCAGTCAGCAATGAAATCCGTAAATTATTTTTTAAAATCTACTTATACTGAATAGTAGTATTCATGAATTCATTTCAATATATCCCTAATTTCTCTACGTATTAGTTAGTGTCTGTAAGTTATACATCATTGAATGTTTATTCGTTAAAGAAAACATGTGAAATCACAACAGAGCAGTTGAGACAGTGTTATGTCATTTTAAAATGGAATGTATCAACAGTAACTAGGGTATATGCAGTTTTCTTGAAAAACAAAACAAAATCTCACTAAAAATTTTCTGTAAACAAGAACTGAGAAAGAAAATTTTCATATGATATCATGAATTGATATGAATTAGACAAGCACTGAATAGCTGTTTTGCCCTAGTTTGAGACTTTTAGGCAGTGTTCATCTACGATTGTATCAGAGTTTGAACCGATGACTTTCTAGCTCCTTGGTGAATCCTTTACTTCTAACAGTTGATATTTTCAATTCAGCCAGTGTGTAAGACGTCTGTGTGATATAATCGATTACCATTGGTGGGTAACTGCCTCAGATCCCACTCAGTTCACGATATCAAATTGACATTCAACAATCTCCGCAACATCCAATCACAAAGAAATTTCTATTTAATTAGTTTTCTATCTAAGGCTGTACACTAATGTATCTGTAAATGATTTCCGATAATGATAAAATTGACACCAATCGACTGATAGTGGCGTCAGATTATTACATAACAAGTACCAATGTGATCATGAAGATAATTCGCAAATGATTATCAGAAGGTGAGGTGGACAAAATGTCTACTAATCTAAAGTCATGAATCATGGATGAATGAGTAAAGAGAATGTCGACATAAAATTAACTGATTATATAATAACAAGCAGGAGAATAGGCAAATGTTTTGTTAAGGAATCGAATAATAAATCTATAGATCAGTACGAATAAAGCGAATAAACAACACACAGAAGAAGCAGATCGGTTTCAGATGCAGAAATAATGACAACAGTTGTCAACAGAAGAGTGGGGTTGGAGAGATGTATGTTGTATACTGAAAATGGAATTTAAAAAATATTTTAGGGATGATTACGTAAGAACAAAGGAACAACCACTGAGACAGTGTTATCGTGCAACGATGACGCATTTGAAGGAAATTAAGAAAAACTGGGAACAAGACGTTAGAGGAATTTACGTTCTAAACCGTTTTGTCATATCCTATGTTGATCGTCAAGGTGAAGTGATAGGCGGGGTGAACAATCCTCTTCTGAACACACTGATAAGGTTTATAGATATGAGTAGCAATAACTCGAGATGCTTGTAAAAGATGAATTTATAAGTTATGTGGAAGGGTAAGTAGAGTTTGAAAAATAATTCTATAGGATTTATTCAGGTTGATTTGATGTCATGTATCAATGAAGTAAAATAGAATAGAACATTTTATCTGTTTAACTTGTTCTTTGCTTAACCGGAACGAACGATATTCTACGACCTGATGATAGAGCAGTGGTTTTATGTGTTCAATATAACTAGTTCACAGGAGCAGGTAAACTGAGAAATACACATGAAGGTTGTGATATACATCTGTTATGTTGGACGGCTGAAAAAGAGTAAGAAACTGTCAGAACTGTGTTTTAGATGACTATTTCATTTATTTTGGGTTGTTAGTAATGTAGACATTTCATTCCTATCATTTTTACGTTCCACCTACCCTATCCTACAGTTTAGTATATTTACTGTTAGTATATTATATCTCATAATGAATAAAGCTAATTGGTTGTGTACAAGTTGTCCTTATTCACTACCACTATTTCCTTAGTTCTGTATTAATGTTAGCTTCCTAATTGGTTCGCTGTGTGGTCTGATTTCATGTATATATGGAGGAATACCTGAAATATAACATGATTTTGTCTGATTGATTTATCAGCATGTGTTCTTTCTATTCTGGCCTGGGATAAAATAGGCATCGAGCAAACGTGCAGGGACCAGATAGACACTCATTAACGTTGTTATTGTAACTACGTCAGCAAAAGGCCATATCGATCAATTAGCCTTATTCATCCAAGAATAGTAGTCTGATTTTTAAGTCATAACAACATTAAGGGTCGATTATAAAATAGCCACATAGGGAGTTTTTCAAAGGTCCCTAGAAGTCCATTCACTTTCAAATAACCAGTTTGATTTTAACAATCTACTTCTGTAGTTGGAGAAATTAAGCTCTTTGATTTGTAGTATAGTATACTTGTACTTTATAAATATGAACCTAACGATATTTTAATTGAATTGATGGAATACGTCACAGATTGTTGGTAGGGTACCGTTGGAGAAGGCTGGTCGATAGCCTATGCTACATATGGGGTAACAGCTATTGATTGATTGATTAATTGAGGGCATCGTTGAAAACCAGGGAGCCCTGAATAACTATTTTGTTCTAGTATGGGACTTTTCCATGTCACCACGCACCCTAGATTCCGTCCCACGGGTTTCAGGTTGGTGGACGCCTAACTCTCTGCACCACTGCACCGGCATTCAATAGCAGAATTTCTACATCCATTAATTTGTGATATATAGGGCGATGATCATTCATTATCGTTGGTGATAACCGTCTCACTTTCAATAAATCTGAACTCCACGAGTCACGACTTCTCATTAGAGCCTCAGCAACATCGTAAGGTTAGCCACTGGTGAGCTAATTATTGTAATTGATTTGAGATGGTTTATGAAGATTGGCTTTAAGTTTAGTTGATTGAATCCGTCGCAGATTGATATTAGTAGTCGTGACTGTTGAAGTTCAAACTTTTTGGGAGTGAGATAGTTGTCATCAATGACACTGGATGATCGTCACTCAATATATCACAAGGTGATGAAATTGGAAATTATACGATTGAATGCCGGCCCAATGATGCAGAGGGTTAGGTGTTTGCCAATTCAAAGCCTTTGAGTTGCAGAATCTGGGGTGCGCACTGCCAAGGAAGAGTCACATGCTAGAATAAAACAGCTATCCAGTGCACACTGGTTTTCAATGGTACCCTACCAATATCAATCTGTGACGTATTCCATCAACTGTCTTCATTTATAAGTCATCAATCTACAAATTACTCATTTTTATTACTTGTTGACATCTTAACTGACTATATTTATATATGTTTTTAATTCTGTATACTTCATATACCGTTACATATATTACTTATAAGCAAGTACTCTTACTTTCATAATTAATCTCTTAATAAGTGCTCGTTTGGGACAGCTTTACATCATCGGTCTTATTCTCTTTGAATTTGCCAATTAGTACTCCACTATCAGAATGATATTCATTTATTTACTAATAAATGGGAAAATATTTTATCTTGTCTATCATCAAACATCAAAACTGCATGTTTTCATATTATATTTCACATTATATATTAATAATAATAATAATAGTATAGTTGAGGTGTAGTAACTAACGTAAGAGGAAACAAATGGGTTGGGAGTGGAGTAGTGACAAAGTGTGTCTATCCTCTTGCTGCTTTCAAAAAACAGGACTTACATTCAAGGATTGGTAGAGCAATGATATTTTTATTTCCTCACTCTCTCATTCTCTTTCTGTCTAAATATGTTGTTATGACATAAAATAAGCAAGAAAAAGGAAGTTAAATAAAATCATAATTTCTAAATCACTATTTATGCTAGTTTATGATATGAACATTTGTCTCATCCTATTCAGAACTCGATGATCTGGACTTCGCGGATGATCTAGCACTTCTATCCTATACACACCAACAAATGCAAGTGAAGACAACCATTTCAGCAGCAACCTCAGCATCAATTGGCCTGAACATACATAATGGGAAGAGCATAATCCTCAAATTCAACACAGTGGGCACCGATCCAACTGAACTTGATGGTGAAACTCTGGAAGAAGTAGATACCTTCACATACCTGGGGAGCATCATCGATGAACAAGGAGGATCCGATGCAGATATAAGGCCAAGGATTGGCAAAGCAAGGGCAGCATTCCTACAGTTGAAAAACATATGGGACTCCAAACAACTGTCTACCAATCTCAAAGTTAGACTCTTCATTTCGAACGTCAAGACAGTTCTTATCTATAGAGCTGAAAACGTAGAGAACTACTGCAAACATCCTCAGGAGGGTATATGTATTCATTAACAATTGTCTAAGCAGAATATTGAATGTCTGTTGGCCGGTAACCATCAACAACAGCCTACTATGGAAGAGAACAAACCAGCTTCAAGCTGAAGAAAAAATCAGAAACAACGTTGGAAATGGATATTACATACATTGCGGAAATCATCAGACTGCATCATGAAACAAGCACTAACTCGGAACCCTGTTGGAAAACGGAAAAGAGGAAGGCCGAAGAACACCCTGCGTCGAGAACTGGAAGCAGACATTAGAAGGATGAACTGTAACTGGAGACAGCTGGTAAGGATTGCTGAGGACAGAGTTGAATGAAGAATACTGGTGATCGGCCTATGTTCCTCCGAGAGGGGTAACAGGCGTAAGTAAGTAAGTAATTCAGAACTCATCAGATGTTATATGATTATAAACAAATTCCTCTTATCAATAAGATTGATTATTATAATATGAGAATTATATAACAGTAAGGGTCGAAAACATAGATTTTATATTGTGATGGAACAAAATCATGATTCTTTATTCAAAAAACTAAATGATAAATAAATTATAAAATCAACTTGTTGATGCATATTCTTGTGTGAGTCACCATTAATGATGTTGGCTTTTCACTGCTTGCTTTTAGTAATGCACACTATATTGAGTTGCGTTCTTTTATAAACAGTCATGCTAGTATGAGTATGTGTGTGTGTGAGGGGGAGAACCCCAATTTCGGGTTAAATGACACTCATCTACAAGGTGTCCTTACAATATTGAAAAAAGTGGCTTCTGATAAGGGTATATGAACGCGTTACGTAACTTTATAATCTAAAACATTACCGAAGAACTACTTGAGCAGCCATTTAACCTCATTTAAGACTAAGGTCTATACACTGATTGATCATTAAATAGTGACTAATGTTATAATCGTCTAGTTCTTAGTGTAATGCGAATTCTATCGACTTAGTTGCAATTTGCCCATTAATCCATTTACAATCAAATACTAAATGTTATGTTTATTCTAAGACTAAAACTAAGTACCTATCACTTGAATTATGAAAATGTTATCTGAAAGTAAGTAAGTGCAGATAGTCATTATAGCATTCTGAAAATATAAAGGTTTTAGTAAAAGGTTATAAATATTAAGTTACTATATTAATGCATTCTATTCATATTGAACATAAATCAAAACTGATTGATTGCATAATCAATGCATCAAACTTGACCAAATGCAATTATTGTTATTCCATTTAATTAACCTGTTCTGATAACATTTTCTGGGAATGTTTAATCTTCAACCAGAAATTTATTACCAGTATGATATTCAGATCAATCTGTAATAAGTGGCTTCTTCTATTAATATAAATAGAAAAGATCAATTATACAGGACAACTAGTAGAAGTACAAAGATATATGAAGTTGACGAAACCTCTCAAGATACAATCCACTTCTACGTGAATAAAGCTTAGATAATGTCCATAATAACAATAAGAACTCCCAAATTAAATTAAAAGTATCCATCTTAGTTAAAAATTATTTTAGTCACTTTAAAGACGGATTATTTGGAATTGGAACATCAGCAAGTACTCAAATAATCTACATTCACAGTAAAACATTAAATCCCAATTGTTTCCAAGAATTAATAGTTCAATGACTGTAACACATATAAAGCTGCTATGTACTGAAATCTGATTGTAACTATGATATGTGTTATGAAGTAATCGTTTTGTTGAAGACGCCTTCTAGTATTGACTGTATTCTTCAGAACTTCATAATCTATGCAAATACTAATGATATTTTGTGTAGAGAAATTCTCTGCCTTCATAACTATCAGTAGATTTGAAATGAAACTTATTGTAATACTGTAGACAGTGATGCATATCTGAATTGTTACTAGAAATAAAGTCTAGGATATACATCTTGTCAGTTAGATATACCTAAGTTATTCCAGTATTGATGTTCATACTGATACTAGAACCTACTGCATTTACTTCTTACCCAAGCACGTTACATTTACAAATAGGTTTCTATAGTTTGTATAAACTAGTGGTTATGTTGTATAATAGTTGACATTCATAGCCATGGATATTAGGTCCAAGTACCTGCATGAATATTAACTTTGAAATTCAGACGGATTCATGTAACTAACCTGAACTAGGACAAAAGACGACGCCTAGATTTCAATGTTAGTCATAATTTGATTAAACTAAAACTTGTGACAAATGTTTGTACTGACTCAATCTAGTCAGGATGTACATATGCTAACAAAGATTGACCGAATTCAGTCCTAAATATGAACAACTAATAATACAGATAATATAAATTTATATATTGTTTAAAGACTGTGCATGTCTATACTGGAAACGAACAGCAAGTTGGTTATTAAGTTGAATAAAGAAGCAGTTAGCATTACGTTAAATATGTTCTGTTAAATTCTAGAGAATGCTAACTCTCTAAGCTTGGCTTGTTTTGTCTATTACTGTATAATTTATAATGCGAAGGTATATGTAACTTCTCGTTGATTAGTTATGAACTGAAGTTGATTATTCTCTGATGTCATATGTACATCTTCAACAGATTATCTCGATACAGAGATAATTCAAAAGTATAATCTATGCTAGATTAAAATTTCAATTAGGACGAAACGATCATCTTGGATCCTACTTGGTAACTACATACCAAGTTAATTCATACTTGTTAAATACCTCTGTATCAAATCGATTCACTCAGGATGCATATGTTCATCAAAGACTGATCAACTTCAGTTTATAACAACTCGATTGAAAGATACTAATACCTCTAAATTATATATGCATACTCATTGCAAGTGGCACTCGTTATAATAGTGGTGAAAGTGAAGGAAGGGCACTCAACAAGAAACAGATTGTGTTCAAGTCCCGGTGTGAAAATCAACTCTGGAATAAGTATACATTCAGCTGACTAGTCCCAAACGGGATGAAACGCCTGTCCTGCATTGCACAATCCAACTTAATTCATAACTGTGTGATTTAATTTTCATGTTTAAATTATCTGTTTCAGTCTAGCTCTTTACTTAAATGTAACTTACCGTCAAACTTATTGATTCTTTACGAGGCTGTGTATATACTTGAATCCGGAGATTCATATTTGGGCGAAACAACTGTGAAGTGATCCATTACTGGTATTCAATTGCTATTTCTCTATACTTAGCCAACAATAATATCTAGTTTCAAGGGCATATACAAATTAACATGAAGTGAATGTATACAATATATACAATGACCAGTACAATGAGCAAAATATATTCTTGGCAAAAGACTGTCAGTGGAATCCATAAAGTAATTTTTGTCTAACGTAACACTCATCAGCAAAATGTACTTGAGTTTCAATGATGATGTTTACCTGGAGCTTTTAACTTAATGCCTATCTCTTTAGACACTTACTCTCTGTTGTTCAACTTCTGAGTTCAAATCATTATTAATTTGTTCAATGGACGTAAGAGTATTAGTAAGGCTTCATCATTACTTGCTATTTATGTTCAATACTGAGATCAATCAGTCGTGATTACAAACTAGGGAATTTGTTTTACTTGAAATAGCAATTTAGTTTTCTGTATTATTCACAGATTGATGTTGTATGTCCTAGTATAGAACTTTGCCGTGACAGTATGCACACTCATTTTCATTATGGGATTGAACTGAAGATCTTCACGTTTAGCGGCGAATGCTAGGTCATCTAGATAACTGGGCGGGTAGACGCATGATAGTTGAATTTCAATTCCCATCAATTTCTGAAATAACGTGATGATCATCCCCTGTCATTGGTGATAGGTGTAGCACTCAGTAAAAGTTCGAACCCCTTATTAATTTTAACTTTTCACAAGAACTTCATGAACATCTCGAAATTAATCATCATGAAACTGATTATTCCATAAAGAATCAAAAGTGAACAGTGCTTCTGAGGAGTGTAACAATAAGACGAAAAGGCTGTACAGTTCTTCCCACTTTTCAACAGTATCAAACTGACATCAATCTGTAACGAATATGCACATTTAATCTTAACACCTATCTTTACAAAATCATATCACATAACATTTTTTTTTCTATTAAAACAAATATTACACCATTACTTACTTACTTACTTACTTATGCCTGTTAGCCCTCTCGGAGGAGCATAGGCCGATCACCAGTATTCTCCATTCAACTCTGTCCTCAGCAATCTTTTCCAGCTGTCTCCAGTTACCGTTCATCTTTTTAATGTCTGCTTCCAGTTCT
Organism: Schistosoma japonicum; assembly: GCA_025215515.1. Lineage (NCBI taxonomy): Eukaryota > Metazoa > Platyhelminthes > Trematoda > Strigeidida > Schistosomatidae > Schistosoma > Schistosoma japonicum. The sequence continues at coordinate 10,176,972 of CM046066.1, forward strand.
CGACGCAGTGTGTTCTTTTGCCTTCATCTTGTCCGTTTTCCAACAGGGTTCCAAGTTAGTGCATGTCTCGTAATGAAGTCTGATGATTTGCGCAATGTATGTCCTATCCATTTCCAACGTCATTTCCTGATTTCCTCTTCAGCTGGAAGTTGGATTGTTCTCTTCCATAGTAGGCTGTTGTTGATGGTTACCGGCCAACAGACATTCAATATTCTGCGTAGACAATTGTTAATAAATATCTGTACCCTCCTGAGGATTATATTGTAATTATTCAATTATTATTCGATAATTATTTACAGTATGTAGTCATAGCAACATGTACAAAAAACTGTTATGTAATGCTTTCTTTACCATATGATTACATTATTATTATTATTATTATTATTATTATTATTATCATTATTATTATAAGACAATCACAAATTCATCGGCAAAATGACTAGAATTCAGTAAATTTTTGTTTAATTTCATAATCTATTACCTAATGATAAATTTAAATAAACACTAATCAATAATGTCGACATTGTTATTGTTTTATTCAATGTTCAATTATTATTTTGTTTAAATTACTGTCAACATTTAAATTTACTGAATGATTGTCATGAAGGAAAAGAAAAAAAACAGTATTCAATAAAACTAACATTTTCATTTAATTTCATCTTCTTTGTATACTTAAATTATACATAAATTACAATAGAATATTCCTAGTGTGTAGATTTAATGAAAGCGAACTAACAGTAAATCATTTTGGTTTTTTTTTTTATCAATTGAAATGGATACCATTGAAAGGTAAACACACCATGTTTACCTTTAATCTGTATGTTTATGTTTTTTTATTGTCATTGAATAGAAAAAAGAAAGAACTAAATGATTTGAATGAAGTTAGTTATGCTAGTCAATGCTGATATTACGAATTGATCCGAACCAGACAACCATTGATCATCTGGATGCACTGGACGGCTGTTTCGTTCTAGTATGGGACTGCTCAGCAGTGCGCATCCACGACCCAGTTGGAGATCAGACCCAGGACCCTCTGGCTCCGCGACAAGTGCTTTACCATTGGACCACTAAGCCGGCTCCTAATGGTTGATATTTTTAATTTAGTTAATTCGTGTTACGTTTGCGCGACCTCATCCATTGTCATCGGTGAGTTACTGTCTTACACCCGACACGATTGAACTCCACCGGTCACGTCTTCACATTAGAACTTCAGGAATTACCTCAAGGAGCTAGTCACTAGTGAGCTGATAATTAGTTACAATTAAGGGGGTTGTTGTGAAGATAGTTAATTTGTCAATGGTGATATTAGGAATTGATATATTAATCATAAAAAAAATTTGGAGAAAGTATCAATGACTAATTGAGAATTGATTTGTGGATGGAGAGGAGATGAAGGTTGGAGGTTGGGGAGTGGGGCGGCTAGGGGAAAATGTAATCAGTGAGAAACTAAAGAATTCGGTTTTATGTCATCTGGGAGCTATTAGTTTAGCTTATCTACAATCTTGAGGTGAACTGAGATGCTAAACATTCATTTTTATAGTTTTTCTATCATAACTGACTAAGTGGTTTACAATTGATTATTCATTTATTAGTGACTAATTTGGCATTTGGGTAGTTTTCTTTATTGTTCATTGAATCCTATCGATTATGTTTCAATGACTGACTCGTTAAGAGAGTGCTAGTTGTTTAAAAATTGCCAGTAAATCATATTTATAGGTGCCAAATATCACAAAACCTAGGTCAATTATGGTTTCTTGTGAATTTCTCTTTAACTGCCTTTCATTTCAATGTAGCTTCAGCGATGTTGAGTAACTTAGATATATCGCATTGCAACTAGATCGATAGAGCTATAAATGACTTAGCAATTATGAGATTATTGACTACTCAATGGTGACCCAATGCGAATTAGTAGTTACATTACTTAATAGATCTAAACCGCACTTTTTCTGACTTGATTCAAACGATCTGTATTTAACAGGTATGTTTTATTCAGCATTTACGGTTGTTTGCTCATTCATTCAGGTAAAGAGTGTTGTATAACCAACTATAACTTACATGAAAGATTTTATTTCGAACAGTTTGAATTATCTTCAAACGATTCCAATGGATATACCCAGTGTAGTGATGAAGTGTGATGAACTGACTGGTCTAGTTGGATTAATCTCATTCGTTTAAATGGTGCCGGCTGTCAAACTTTAAGTAAAATATTCAATAATTTATATCTAGTAATGTTCATCACAAGGTGGAACTTATTCTAAGTCATTTTAAAGAAGCGAAACATCGGTGATCCCTGTAGTGACATGTTTTACACCCAGATGATGAGTAACAACTAGCAATGAATTTGAAGTTAGTCAGAATTTTACTATTAATTAGGCGGGACTAAAGAACAAGTTTGAGTGAGTAATTCTAAAAATGACCTGAAGAAATCTAAAGTTAATTCAGTCAACCAAAAGACAGATTATGAAGGAAATTGTTTCTTGACTATCTCTTTTTGTGAAGGTAGTTTTTCAACCCACACCACATTACGTCTGTTATTTGTATAAATTTCTGAAGTAGGCTCCACAACGAGCCGCCTATGGACAACATACTCAACGTAATCATTATGTGTAGATACTCCAACCTCGGTTGCACTTTCGTCGGATTACAAACTAATTAATCAACACAGTTATGCTAACACATCAGATGCGTACATGATACTAAAATATAACACTATCTTACTTTTCATGTATATATATATAAGGCTATATCTGTCTATCCTATTTCCATAAAGAGGTCTTGATAAATAACTTTTCAATGGAAAGTAACTAATAAACATTTCTTCATTTAAATTAGCCAGCATGCAATAAGTGGTCTATATGCAAAACCGAACTGCGCAGGGAACTTGAAAACATTCTTTACTTTCTGATTATCAGGTACTTTTTCTTTAGTCCTACTTCGGATTACATTCAGCCAACTAGCATTAAAACACACTGAACGCTGTGTTGAGTAGTTTAGATTACTGACTATATTTCAATCTGGTCAATAGGATTCTATCTAAACTAAATGACTAGATAAACATGACAACTTATCACAACTTAGTGATCATTCAGTGTAAATATTTCAGTCGAATATCTGATAATCAGTCAGTGCTACAATAGCTTAATGATAACCGCTAAAATTGTTAAACCGAGTAGCTCTTGTTACAGTTTGCTGGAAACGTAAGATCCCCAGAATTTTCTTGGTAAACCTGTTACTTTTGTGATTTAATTTTTTAAATCTTAATTTCTCGTTTTTGCTCCAAAACGCACCGTTTTCACCTTCAGTTTGTGTTTTCCACCTAGAAGGACGCTAAATCATATTGGTTCGCTGTTTATTTTAGTAAGCTATTTGTGATGTTCCAAGGACGTTCTCTTTTTTGTGTGCATACACAGGAGATGTGTGTGTTCTGATTAGTCTGCCACGCTGCCTGTGGAAATAGTCGCTTCTTGCCGATGTTGGACTTCTTCCTCTATCTAGCTGGAATGGGGCGCTGAGGAATAGCTTAGCTTCCTGTTGTTGTGTCGCTGGTCTTACGTTTGTTAGCATGTATCGAGGTGTCACATTAATTCGCAAAACCTTAGCACAATTTCTTAAAATTTACTAGTACTCTCTGAGAAAGAATGCCAAATGACACAGAAGAGTATAGAAAAACACACTCATGCTTTTCAAACCCAACCACTTATGTACACAACTGACAACAACAGAAGCAGCAAGAAAATAAGAGGTAAGAAATAACTCAATTTCAGATCCATAGAGCAAATTGTTAGTTAATTGTGGAGAAATCTTAAAATCTCACTTCATTCTCAAATATCAACTGGTGGTGATGGCTAGTTATTTGTTGAAAGCTTCATAATCAAACTATACGACTTCGAGAACACAAGAGTTTCAATAACATCCTGTTAACTTATAGATTTCTAGCATTACCCTTGATGCGATTGGTGATATTTGTCTATTTTGCGATATACAGTAACTTCTAATTAAAACCGAGGGGAATCCTCTCACAAAAATGAAGATACTTATTAGTAGTATAAGGAGTTTTGGGACGATCGTTAAGTTTCATGTAAGTATACTTGATAAAATGACCACTGAAAATAAGGGTGTAGGTGCGGCAGATGACACTATCACATCTACTTAACAGCGTACATTTGCCTCTAACCCAGTGTTTAACAGATCACAGTGTTACTTAAAGTTCCTAGGCTCGAATCATTACAATATAATGGTTTCTCCTAATTGAAAAATAGCATTCTGGAACAAACAATACACATTTGCTTCCAACAGTATCTAAACTGAAGTCCTATTTGTAATAAATACACCACCATTTGTTGAATTTTACAATTCAGTACACATTTTATATCTTTTCTGAACTGCTTGTAAATAATACTTTTCATAGGAATAGAAGAAAGAAAACAAATAGAGAAAATAAGGAAACATTAAGTTAAACGAAGAAAAAAACACCTAAAATAACGGTTCCTTTACTTCACTTCAACAGAGAAAGAAATACACAGTATTCAGTACAATGGATGTAGGAAAATCTTTCAATACGTTTAACTTTATTGACATAAATTTTGTCATGTACACAAAACTACTTAACGTTTTTTTTGTCACCTTATTAGTTTACATTCATGTTAAACAAATGTACAGTTTAAATCATACTCTACAGGATTCGAGCTTGTTTTAGAAAAAAACAGTTAATAATTGTCTAAGCATTTACATAGTAGCTTTTGATTGTATGACATACTATCAAGCTGTTCATAAGTATTTACAGTTTAGTTAGATTAAATTCTCATTATTTAAATTACACCGTAAATGATAAGTGGAATCCAATACTTGAGTTTCATCCTATTTAGGGCTCATCAGTTGGATGCATATGCATCTCAAAGTTGACGTTCACATGGTGATTCAAACTTAGTTTGTTTTGTATCAGACTTACCAGTCACAATCCAACTTGTAATTATACTTGTAAAAATTTCCACTTCATCGAGACAATCCGTTTAGAATGCGCATATGACAAAATAGACTAGTCTATTTCAGTCTATATGAGGTCAACCGGATGATCCAAATATCTTTATATTATAGAATTGTCGTAATGTTTAAACGATTTGACAAACTGCCATATGATCAAAGCCTTGTGTAATTATGATGGTTTATCAAGTTAAATACATATTATTTGATAATTGTAAATGAATTTCTAAACGCAGTGAAAGAAAAGTGTGAATAAATCTCATTATGATGTACCATTAGTGAGAAATGATGTATATTCAAAGAGCAGCCTTGTCTAACGCCAGTCTTCACTTCTAATGAATCTGTAAGCTGACCTCCATGCACAATTTTACAATATAGTCCGTCGTAATAATTCTGTATGATATTGACTACCTTCTCGAGTACACCGTAATGTCGTAGAAGGTTCCATAAAAATTTTCTCTCCACACTGTCAAATTCCTTTTTCGTAGTCGAGGAAGTGGATGTAAAGTGGTAAATTTCATCCAATTGATTGTTGAACAATGAACTCTATAGTAGCGATTTGATCGATACACGATTGGTCCTTACGAAATCCGGCTTGTTGATCTTGAAGTTGGGCGTCAACTGAGTCTTCCATTGGGCTGAACAACACTATATAGAAGACCTTTCCTGGTACTGAAAGTAGAATGTTGCCTCTATAGTTCTCACACTCACTATGATCTTTCTTCGATATATTGATTAGGTACTCTTCTTCTCAGTCTGCTGGTACTTGTTCTTCCTCCCAAATCTTTCTGAAGAGGATGTGGAGTATCTTTGCAGTTGCTTCCATATCTGTCTTCATTCCTTCAGTTTGTAGGTTGTCTGGCACTGGTGACTTGCAACTCGGATGGCAATTTTGATTGCGTCGACTGTTGGTGGGTTGTTGTTTATGGGGAGATCCTTGGCTTCTGCTTCGATGACTGGTGGGTTCAGTGGCTGGTCAAGAGTTCTTTGAAGTGTTCTTCTAACACGTTTTGTAGTTCATTTTCTTCAGTGATTGGTTTGTCAGCCTTGTTCTTGATTGGCCTTTCTGGTTTACTGAATTTCCCAGCTAGCCTCTTGGTTGCATTGTATAGGTGTCTCATGTTTCCTTCCCTTGCAAATTTTTTCTGCTGTCATTGCTAGGTCTTCGCCATACTTCCGTTTATCCGATTTAATGTTTTTCTTACTTGCTTGTTTGCTTCTGTGTATTAGGTCTGTGCCTTAGTTTCTCCGTTCATGTTTTTTTAGCTTCAGTTTTATTTTAGCCACCACTAGATGGTAACGTGAAGCTTTGTCAATTTTTCATCCTGCTTTTATGCCTTTCATGGTTCTTGTAAATTTCTTATTGATTCAGATGTGATCGATTTTGTTCTCTGTAATGTGGTCCGGTGAAACCCATGTAGTTTTGTGTATACGTTTGTGGGAGAATATGGTGCCACCTATAATCATTTTGTTGAAGGCAAATAGGTTTGCAAACCTCTTACTATTTTCGTTCCCTTCTCTCAGTCCATGTTGTCCCGTGATGTCTTTATAGCCGATGTTGTCAATTGCAATCTTGGTAGTAAAGTCTCCCATCAGCATAGTTAGGTCCTAGCCTGAGCATTTATCGATGGTCGACTGCAGCCTCGCGTAGAATTGGTCTTAGCCGTCTTCGTGACTGTCGTTTGTGGATGCATAGCACTGGATGACATTCAGTGTAATCCCTTGCTTTTTCGTCTTGAAGGATGCTTTGATGATCCTCGGTTAATGAGGTTTCCATCCTATCAGAGCCTTCCATGCTTTCTGGGATATCAGTGCTACTTCTTGTGTGTGTAAGGCATTTTCTTCCTTGTGGTCGGAGTATTAAAGCACTTCTCCTAAAGATAATTTTTGCTATCCAGCTTGTAACCAATAGGTTTCACATATTGCAAGTATCATTAGATTGCATCTTTTTATTTCTTTAGCTAATTGTATGCTTTATCTCTGTCTCCCACATAGTGCGAATATTCTATGTGCATATATTAATTGCTACTTTGGTTGTTAGAAGGGATATCGGCTTCGTGGCTTCCGAAGAAACTTGGCTTTCATAATGAGGCGTCGTAAGTCTTTGAAATGAAGACCTTCCAACTCTCAGAGCAGTGTTAAAGTGATTAAAAAGGTTTATAATGTTTAGCTTTTTTAGCAAGGTTGTTGTTTTACGGAATGGGGCTGCTAACCACATGTGTAACCCTCCTCGTTTATCATGGGTTGAAACCGTAAAAAACCTTAGAGGGGCTCCAGGCGGTTTTACATAGAGTTCATACATGACATATATTTGTTAATGAAAACGTATATCACAAGAAAAGTAGCATTGTTCCTAAACATTTAGTGATGAACACAAAATATTAACTAAACAATGTTTTTAAACGTTTTATGCACATTCCCTAATGAGTATTGCATGTTAAACGGTTATGGAAACAAAATTATTTTCCAGTTTATGATATACACTTATGTGGATTTCTATCCTGTGGGTCCCAGTTATCAATAGTTATTTAGTTGAAGTTAGTGATTCGTCCTTTTAACTGCCTAAAGATTGTCACTATATTAGACGGTAAAAGATAACAGGTAGGAAATCTTATCTGAGTTAAGTTTCTCAACAGTTGGTACACGTCAGCGAAGTATACCTTTAGTCTTAAAGTAATTGACGTGCCTAGTCATACCGAACCTACATCAGTCATCTTCACAGTCTGAGATAGTTACTTCTAAGTTATTTGAGCTTCAACTGATTTTCTGTAAAAATGACATATATCAATGATTATGTTGGACTATGTCGACTAATCTAAATGACTGAAGTTCATGTGAACTATAATTAGATGTTAGATAGTTTGAGACAGTCTGTCTTATCATATTGAAATTTGACTGATCGGATTGAATCAACACTAAAAAGTGACTATATTAACATTTCATTGATAGCTACTTAGTGATAGAATAATGTAAGTTCTGACTATATGCAATTGAAAATTGCTCATTTTAATAGGCATTCACAATGAACTTTACACAGTTATTAGTCTAGTCTGATGATCCAATGAAATAACCAAGTTAAAGGTAAGTACCTCTTTATCCATAAGATCATAGCTTATAATGTTTAAATGTTTTGTTAATGAGATAAACTACCATGAATGATTAGTGTATGTTACTAGTTCAACTCATTAGAGCTAAATAAATAAACATTGATCTGTTTTCGATTTTGAATAGGAAGGTGTTCAGTGCAATGATGTGATTCCCTAGAATGCTAGGTGACGTAATTTAGTCCAAAGGTGTCGTTAAGTGATTGAATGTAAAAGAGGTTGTTGGTCTTTGCACTCATTGTCACCATCAAAAATGGAAAATATCAGTCGTAGCCTTTTTGTGTTGAATGTCTTTGAATTGATTAACATTTTACTATTTGTACTATCATTGGATTATAGGTACATAAATATTGATTTCAACATTGTCTTTTGTGACAAAATATTTATTCAAGGGTACCTATTTTGGTTTACATTAGAAATGTCGAAGAGATAATCATGTAATGGTAATGGACTTAAAATTATGTTTAATATTGAAAGTTGGTTGGCTAAAACTTAACGGTTTTTCCAAATGTTTACCTTCATTCTCTCTTCTCCTCAATGGCAACACTAGTGTATATATAGCCCTTATTCCACAACTAAGTGTTATTATCAAGCTTTTTTTCATACTACTGTACCATATAAATAAATGTGTATACTGTATAGAGCCTGATATAAAAATTTATTGAAAAGACACATAATAATGATCATCATGAACTCACTAGTAACTAACTATAGTGAGTAATTCTGAAGCTTCATTGAGAAGACTTCACTTAAGGCTCTTTAACTATATCGCATTTGTGAAAATTACTAACCAATCATATTGAATGAAATAGTGTAATCTATTACAAATTGACTAAAGTTGAAAAAGCAAATGGTTAGTACTTACTTACTACTTACTTACTTACGCCTGTTACCCCTCTCAGAGGAGCATAGGCCGCTCACCAGTATTCTCCATTCAACTCTGTCCTCAGCAATCCTTTCCAGCTGTCTCCAGTTACTGTTCATCCTTCTAATGTCTGCTTCCAGTTCTCGACGCAGGGTGTTCTTTGGCCTTCCTCTTTTCCGTTTTCCAACAGGATTCCAAGTTAGTGCTTGTCTCATGATGCAGTCTGATTATTTCCGCAATGTATGTTCTATCCATTTCCAACGTCGTTTCCTGATTTCCTCTTCAGCTGGAAGCTGATTTGTTCTTTTCCAAAGTAGGCTGTTACTGATGGTTTTCGGCCAACAGACATTCAATATTCTGCATAGACAGTTGTTGATAAATACCTGTACTCTCCTGAGGATGTTTGCAGTAGTTCTCCACGTTTCAGCTCCATACAGAAGAACTGACTTGACGTTCAAATTGAAGAGTCTAACTTTGAGATTGGTTAGTACTAGATGCTATCATAGTTGTATAAAGCGTAATTGTTTGTTGAAAAGTTCAATGGTATTAGATACGAACCATAATGAAGTCATACACAGGCATTAATGAGAAGTATTGTACTAGAATGAAACAGCTTATTCATTGCTTCCTGGTTTTTAATGTTATCTAACCAAATTCCCATATGTTGTATGAAACATTGATTTCTTTATTCGTAATAGCCCTTAGTAATGAATAGAATTCGTTTTACTTCATGGTTATTATAATTTAACTTTATTTCTTTCAAGTAGTAATTTATTGTTAGGCCAGTTGACAAATAAGTGATTCATTTTTACCGAAATTAGTAAGTAGTTGATGTCACGTTTTAAAATATGTTGGTTTTACGTGCTGAAAAATTTTCTATTTGACAACAGCATATACATATATAACTCCTTAATTGTTGTCAACTTCTTGTTATGACAACAGTAGAATTTCAATTTAAGATGGTGAAGAAAAGTGGTGAAGCAAAATATTGACTTTAGGGAAGTTAACTTCTTTGATCTGGGCCGCTTGCCCGTCGTCACTGCAGATGACATCATCGATATGAACTTCCTACATAAGTTAATAGGTCAGTCTATTGTACATTTACTGCATTAAGCTATCACACTATGGTAAATAAAGCACTCGAAGAGAAATGTTATTGTTGTAATAGATTAAGTCGTTAGTCTCTGATATATTAAGGCATCCCTATTGACTGTTTGCTCTCATTTCGTATGTATAAACTAGTCTTCCTGTTTATTTCAATTGTTTTATCATTTTATATGGTGAATGATTCTCAGTGTTGAGTAATCACATTGGTTCGTACACTAAATCAGACTTTAAAACTATAACAGAAATTAAGTAGAAGGATTGCACTACAAATGCTTAGCAGCATGTTTTATTAACCTTAACGATGAAAACCTTATGATTGAATTATCTAATATACAGGATTCATATTTTACTGTTTATCACTAATATGACATGAACTACGCTAGTTACGATGCTAGAATCCAAAATAGACATAACGACTACATCTTCTATGCTTATGCATTTGCACTGAGGTTGGTAGTACGCAAGATGGATTGAAGAGCACAAGATAAATAAGCTAACAGCCACAGAGAGATAAATTATATTTCATGAATCTGTTTATTTACATATAAAACTTGACCATAAAGTTGACCTATACAGAAAACAACATTGATACAAAATACGAACAATCATGACTAAAAACAAGGGATGTGTGTTTGGGGGTGGCGCTGATTGGCCAACAGGTATACAGTTAATAAGTTGTAGCTTGTGAATGGAGAATGTTAATGGAAATAGTGTATGAGTTAAATGGGAGGTTAGGATGAATGGAACATAATAATGATTGAAATAAAATAATCAATTCAGATACACCCAACATTTGTGAAATAATTTTCTAAGAAACATTTCCAAAACTTGCTTTTTCTTATAGAATTATCCGATATATCAACCATATATTGATCTCGACTGGATACCACTGAAATTCAGAGGATACTGAATAGTTGTTTTGACTGAGTATGAGGACTTCTCAGAAATACAATTAAGTAACAAACTTAGTACCTTCAAATTCCTTGTTAATTGCTTAATCATCAACACAGACTCTCTTACATTCAACTTCATATAAAAGAATTTACATGTAAACATATAAAAGTATGTCATCGTTTCAGAAAAATAATAAAAACATTGAAAAAATTCACACATCGAATAATCTAAACTTTACGAAACTATAAACTAATGAGAAGACAATTAGAAAGTAAATATTCCAAATTGAATCGACGCCTTGTCTTAAAAGATTCAAATGTATATATGAGCATGTGTGTGTGTGTGTGTGTGGAAGGGGGTGTTTGTATTCATGAGTACAAAGTGAAAATAGATGGAGAGAGTAACTGTTCCCATTTTCACCTTGTAAAACAATTAAACAGTCAATAAATGAAAAATAAAAACAACTCACATTCATGATTAAAGTATAAAACAAAAAGAAACCCAACATACAACATAAATGAAACATGTTTTTCTCTTTTCATCTTTTGATCATTCGACATAAAATAAAAAAGGTACAGTAAAACAATAATGAAATGTGGCTAGATTCTAGTTCATATTCTTTCAATGTATACGTTAACTTTGTTAAATTATCTATAGGTAGGTAACTTACTAAGTAAGAAAAGTAAGAAAACCAAAAAAAATAACAACAATCTTCTTTATAGTCTTTTCTCTCATCATTATTTGTCAACTTCAATAGAGGTTTTGTTTTCTGTTTCAAGAAAAAAAGAGGGGAGCAGGGGAGTGGAACAGAGTAGTTAGTGAATAATCAATAAAAATGATGGAAGTTTTAAGTTACCTATTATGTGAATTACTGATTTATGCATTGAAGTCTTCTTGTTTATTATTATTATAGTAGACAATATGTACTGCCTGTGTACTGCCTCATTTCATGATGACAATTTATCATTGTTGTTTTTTTTTGTTTTTGATAATTTATTTTCTATTCAATAGACATATAAATAGAAAAGAAACATTTAAACACGTAAAATGTGCGTTTTTCAATGTCTAAGGTTATGTTTTCTTTTCAACTGGTTTCTTTGTTGTTTCTTCAGCAAAATAATTTTTACAATTATTGAAGACGTGACCAGTGGAGTTCAATAGTATCGAGGGTGCGAGGCAGTTACCCACCGATGACCATGGATGAGGTCGCACGAAACGTAACTCGAATTGACTGAATTAAAAATATCAACCGTTAAAAGCCGACTCAGTGGTCCAATGGTTAAGCGCTTATCGCAGAGCCAGAGAGTCCTGGGTTTGATCTCCGATGGGTTGATGGTTGCACACGGCTGAAGAGTCCCACACCAGGATGAAACAGTTATCCAGTGTTTCCAGGTGTTTAATGGTTGTCTCATTAAGATCAATTCGTGATATTAGCATTGATAAATTATTGAAGCATTCAATACGAATATGAACTAAGTGTATGTTGCATAATGAATATTTAACTGACTATTATGAATAAAAAATGATAGACTAATAAAATAATGGTAAGCGCTGTTTGTTTGTTTGTTTACTTGCTTCTTTCCATAAGAATGGTTGGTTACTTAAAACGGAACACGTCATCCTATATGTGAATTATGATTCACATGGGAACAAAGTGTATATTGTGAAGAATATTAAAAATAAAGTTCAAGTAGATGTGGATATATGGAATTGTTTAGTTGCTTATATTCTTCATAGATTGATGTTAATTAGGTGACATTAAAAAAAACCAAATGAATTGCACAATAGATATTTAGACTTATTAAAGTCCTACTGTGTTATGATGTGCACTTTTATCGACATTTATTAGAAACTAATGAAAGTTGGAATTCGATTATGGCATTCACACCGAACAAGTGATGAAGATGCTCAACAGCACGCCATGTCGAAACTCAAGGTTCGACAATCGATCTACAGACAGAATCGATGACACACACTTCCATGCACGAGTCATCTCTACAACAAAACTGATGTCTAACACTGTTCACTGATTTACAGTCGCACTCAACCAATATTATTCTGTCACCACAACTAATAACTCACATTTTATAACATGAATCAACTTGAAATAACCAACGATTGAGAATAAGAAGAATGTATCAGACAACAGTTTCATTCAGATATGAAACATCCTAATATTGGTGAATATACACGACTAACAGGAATGCAACACAGAATCTGTTGACCTCTCACCGGATGCTTAACCACAGATCAGTAATGTTTTCTTGAATTCGAGGAACTGTTTCTAATTGAGGAATTGTGTATTTGTAATGTGAAGAAGTATGAATTTAAAACAATTTGCAGGTAAATTTACTTTGATTGGAAAATAACTTACACAAGTGTAACTGTGTGAACTGTGTATCCTAGTGGTGAAGACGGTGGCGTTTGACACGAAGCGAACTGAGTTCGAATCCCAGTATGAACATCAACATTGGGATGCATATACCTCCAGTCAATGAGTCCAAAATAGAACGAAACGTGCTTCTTGGATTTCGCTTGCCAATCACAATACAACTTAACCATTACTTGGAATGTATTTTGCCTACAATTTTCTTTCATAATCTCGTTGTCCTCCCAGAATTTCATGAACCTTTAAATAATGAAAATAATGTATTTAAATGTTTTTGGATGTGCAATTATAAATTAGAGAAATTGTGATTTAACAGACAAATCTCTTCTTTCAATTCCAATGAAAACCAGGGATCATTAGACATCTGTTTTACCCTTTTAGTGGACACCACAGAATTATGCACTCTCGATTCCTTCTGAGACTGGAATCCAGGACATTCTGGTGTTGCAGTAAATGCCTAACTATCAGCATCATTTGGCTGGTTAGCTTTACCATAAGCTTAACACCCACTATATTCGGTTTGTTTATTTAGAAGCTGTTTTGTTTGAGTTTTTCATTTTTCGTGACAAACCACTTCCCACTTTCCATAATTCTAATCACTATTTGCGAGAGCTGTCTCGCTTATTCTTCTAGTCATTCATAAAGTGGTTAATTACTTATCGTTTCTCTTTACCCATGCATTAGATTACATCTTAGAATTTTTATTCATGTAGTTCATTGCGCAGTTTTAGTAAATGGCATCGCGAAAACGAAGATCTTCCCTGCTGAGTTGTCATTATATTTTCTTCAGTGACTTCTGAATGTCTGTTTGATTGCAATAAATGCTTGTCAGGTACGGTTGACGATTTTTTCCCCTCTATTTTATATCAATGGTATGATCTCATGATTTTATTGAGGCTTCAAACACATACAGTGTTTTTACTTGATTAGGTTAATATTCATAAAAAATGGCTTCTGTATTGATTCGTTACTTTTTTCTAAAAGGATAATTTGACATTTCATAGAGTAACTACGTCAATTTACTGGCCATTTCCAATATCTGTTTGTGAGGAAATGGACTTGGGTTATATGCTACCTTTCTACGTTATCCAAGTGAATCGTTCATCATACTTTTTTTACCACTTTTTCTGTTCATATGATGGGTATATTGTATATTGTAAAGCAATATTTGGCAAATATCACATTCATAGCAGTTAAATTACTTTTATTAATAATTATCATTATGCCAATCTGTCTATGGTGAACATGTCTGATATATTGTGGGCTCCTATGAGTACGGATAACAGTTAACCAACAGAACTATTAAAGTGGCTACGGATAGTTTGACAGACTAGTTGATGTTCTTTAGTCTGCCTTGATATTGATAATCTTCAAGCGAGATTAAATAATACAAGACAGTTAAGTTAATCAGACAGAGTCATACTTATATTTGATTGATTTCATTATATACATACAAAACACAACCTCACAGCCAACCAATTAGGAATATAACATCGACAAAGAACAAGGCCAACAATGATAGATAACTTGGATAATGTTTACATAATTATTTGGTTATAGTTTATGGATGGATAATGACACAGTGATATTAATAGGTTAAATGAGAGATTATGCCCAGGGGGAATAAAGAATTCATAGGAATGAAACGTTTTGTATTAATATAACCAAAATACAAGAAGTTCTTATCTGGACAATAGTTTTAGCAGTTAGTAATTCATCTTAATCCTCCATGTCTACCAGCCTCAATCAAAAACTTTAGTCGTAATATATTTGTTGTAAATTTTCAATAAACCATAGCTACTTACAGTCAAGTTTTCAGTTGTTTCTTGTTATTTAGTAAAGAATTTAAAATATTAATTTAGTGTTACTATGCATCATACAATCTGATTAGTTACTAGAATGATTAAGCGAAATTTGAATCGTGGTTACAAATTGTTGGGGATGTTAGATCCCCAAAACTCACTTGGCAAACCTGTTATTTTTGTGATTTTATTGTGTAAATTTAAATTTCCTATTTTTGCGCCAAAAGGTTCCATTCTTACCTTCAGTTCGTGTTTCCCACTTGGTAAGACGCTAAATCTTATTGGTTCATTGTTTATTTTAGTACACTATTTATGACATTCCCAAGACGCTCTCTTTATTGTATATATACGCATGAGTTGTGTATGTTGATGTCGTCCGATAGGCTGCCTGTGGAATAAACGCTTTTTGCTGTCTTTGGACTTCTTACTGTAGTTAGCTGGGGCGCTGCGAAATAGCTTAGCTTCCTGTTATTGCATCACCGGTCTTACGTTTGTTAGAAGGTATCGGGGTGTTACCATAAACTCGCGAAACCTTAGCACAAATAACTCAACAACTTCTGTTAAACCAATTAGAATATTTTTTGACATTACAATAATATACGATAATATTTAATGCAAAGAAGAAAACGTAATGAAAGATTATTACGTTGACACTTTCATCATCATCATCATCATCCGAATCATCAGCAGCAGCAGCACCATCATCATCCAAGTCATCCGAATCATCTGAATCATCATCATTATCTACGTCATCCTCATCATCGTCATCGAATTCATCATTTTGAAAAAGAATACAATTAGAAAACTAAGAGTTTTTCTTGTTACGTAACACAACATTTTTGTTCTACCTGTCTATGGTCTAATGTTATTCAAAGCAAAGTTAATCACCGGTTAAGTATGCACAATTGTCTACACTACAACACATTCATAATGATATAAGTTGATGTTGAAATGAATGAGAAGAGAAAAAAAAGAACTACAACAACTTTCAACAGGTTTCATTATACCTACAGATATTTCAAATGTATAAATGTCTATTCATGAATATCAACCTGTTTCTATTCAATATTTATTAGATGATCAGTAATTTTTAGGCGCCTTGTCATTCTACATACTACTGTTTATAGTTTACAATGAATGATGACATTTAACATTAATTTTTTTCCAGTAAATATCACCATGATATTCTTATTCATTAAAAAGAAAAGAAAAGAAAAGATTATGCCATGTAACTAGGTGAATTTTTACGTGTTTTTTGCTAGTTTTAGGCACCTATAACTTACAATACACATATGCACAAACACAAACATACACACTTGGTTACATTCAAAAATATTCATTCATTTATCCACCACACCCACAAACAGGGTATTAAACACACCTAGGGGGTGTTAGGGAATGTTTATGTACAATTTCTAGCGAGGGGTGGAGATGACGTGGGGTGGAGTGTGAGGTAAAGATTATTAATTTATGTTTCGTCTAGGAAACATTTTATTTCTAATCTATCTGATATTAGTAAAACAAAATATACAAAACATTTGAATAAATATTAAAAATGATATAAGAAAAAAAATAAATATGATTCACTTTTCTACTTATTAGTAGTATATTTAATTATGTATATTAACTATGTAGTAGTATTAATGTTATTCACAAATTATTTAGAACAATTATCAAGATAAATATTATGATTGTATTAACATGAGGATACAGGTACATCTAGCCGACGAGTCCCAAATAGGACGAAACGTGAGTCCTGGATTCCACTTGTCAGTTAAAATCTAAATAAAAATGTAACTTTCCTATTATTTCTTATGCTTAATTGTGTATAGATTGTACAAAGTGTGTACAGTTTGTAGAATATTTACTAGTCAATGTAAGAAGAATTGAACAGTGTCTAACACTTTCTGACAAGTCTATACAATCCAATATCATCTGTTGATGACAACCACTACAAGATCAGTAGAATGAGATAATGTCTATAGTTGATATCACTGATGATATGAAAAACAGAATAAGCCAAAAAAAGTGTGAATAAGACAAAGAAAGAGTGATAAAAAATGTTTCAGAGTAAATAAATAATAATTCGGTGTTGTAGAGATTAATGAATGTTAAATTGACATCATAAATTAACCCAAGTTAGACAACCATTGTTCACCAGGGAGCAATAGATAGTTGTTTCTTTCACTTATGTGATTCATCAGCAGTGGGTATGTACGACCACTTTAATTAGAAATATCAACTGTTGAAAGCTGGCTTATTGGTTTTATACTTTTCAGTTTGCAGCAAAGCCTAAATATAACAGATTTGATCCCTGATAGGGTCTTAGGTGATCAATGCTATGGAGGAGTCACACACTAAGACGAAGTAGCTGTCTAGTACTTCCTGGTTGTCAGTGGTTGTTTAACTAAGATCGTTTCGTGATATAAAATTAATAGTAGACAAACTGATTTAGATGACTAAAATGTGGTGGTTTTATGAAGAATAGATTTAAGTTTGATTGTTTACAATATCCACAGACTGGAGTTCATGTGTACTTCTAAAAGTCCGATACCAGGACGATACAGTTATTTAGTGGTTCCTAGTCTTTAGTGAAAATTAAAGTAAAAATCTGTCTGCGAAATTATATTCTACTGGGATTCGAACTAAGTTCTCTTCTTGTCAAACGCCACCGCCTTCACCACTAGGATACAGTGTTCAGACAGTTACACTTGTGTAAGTTATTTTCCAATCAAAATAAATTTACCTGCAAGTTATTTTAAATGCATACTTCTTCACATTACAAATACACAATTCCTCAATTAGAAACAGTTCCTCGAATTGAAGAAAACATTACTGATGTGTGGTTAAGCATCCGGTGGGAGGTCAACAGATTCTGTGTTCCATTCCTGTTAGTCGTGTATATTCAACAATATTAAGATGTTTCATATCTGAATGAAACTGTTGTCTAATACTTTCTTGTTCTCAATCGTTGGTTATTTCAAGTTGATTCATGTTATAAAATGTGAGTTATTAGTTGTGGTGACAGAATAATATTGGTTGAGTGCGACTGTAATTCAGTGAACAGTGTTAGACATCAGTTTTGTTGTAGAGATGACTCGTGCACGGAAGTGTGTGTCATTGATTATGCCTGTAGATCTATTGTCGAACCTTGAGTTTTCACGTGGCGTGCTGTTGAGCATCTTCATCATTTGTTCAGTGTGAATGCAATAATCGAATTGCCACTTCCATCAATTTCTGATAAAGGTCGGCAAACACATACAACCAATCTTATGCTCCTAAAGTTCAAATAAGTGGTCATTACTGATAGAGTTCATTAGAATTTCGGATAAAGATTAGGAATTTTATTAAAAATTAGGTTTGTATTATTAAGAATATGGTTTTTTAGGTCAAGCTTTCTGGTCTTATAGTAAGAATGGTCTAGAAATGAAATTCTTCTTCTCAATACGTAATTGTAATTCTATCTGTCAAAACATTCGAAAAGTACTTGGATTAACTGAGTAGAGCTTATCACCAAGAACTACATATTCAATCCAGCTCTCTTTCTCTCTCTAAATTACAATGAAACAAAAATTAACGTACTACAAAAATGAGGTTGGTGATAAATCACAGAAACTTTAAGAAAACAGTATGTAAAATATTGGGAAAAAAAAGAATAGAAAACGCAGCATTCTGCGCTAATGTTTTTCATGTTACAGTGCTTTAACCGGCCTTCAGTTCATCAATCATATAAAACTGGAATACATGTAACAGAAGACAAGGTAAAAGGTAATGTAATTCCAGAATTAATATTGATGGCTATGAATTTGTTGTTAATTTTGAATTAGAAGTTTAATTCAAGGTTATAGCCTAATTGACATGAAGAATAGTTTTTCACGAATAGTCGTGTTGTTGTTTGGGAATAGGATTATGCATTGCTAATCAAATAAGGATCATTGTATTATGTCTGCCACATACAAACATCGAGTAAAACGACAAGACCGTAGATGTACATGTACATAGTTTATGGTTGATACTATTGTGATGATCTATCAGTAAATAAGGCACTACCTTTTAGTGAAGATTACTTCAGGGGGAGACATATTGTAATGAGTATTCACTTTGAATCCCTTGAATAATGACCTGAGAGATTTTCAGTCACATAGATGATTGCCTTTATCTTATTTCTGTAGCATAACAGTGATAACGCAACTATAAAACTATTATTCACTTATTTACCATGAAAATATTTATGTCCACTGTAATTTAATTACTTTTATTCGCTGTCGGTCATAAATATTATCTTTTCACTGACTTATTGTGGTTACTGTATCGGAACAATGATTGGCTCATTCGTTAACTGAACGTAAGCACTTCAAGTATCGCGTTTGCTTGTTCCTGTATTGTACTCTAGTCGAACGTCACAACATAAATCAAAAATACATGATGTTATTATTATTTAAACTCTCTTAGTGATGAGAATTACAGTGGGATCATACTACTGTTAGTAACAGGGAAAGTCTTTAACAGAGTGTTGTTGAATAGAATGAAAGATTCTGTGGATGATCAACTTCGAGATCAACAGGCTGGTTTCCGCAAGGTTCGGTTGTGCATAGACCAAATCGCAACACTACTGATCATCGTTGAATAATCAATTGAATGGAACTCGTCACTGTACATCAGCTTCATTGACTATGAGAAGGCGTTTGACAGCGTAGATAGGAAATCGTAATGGAAACTTCTTCGATACTACCACGTACCAGAGAAACTCATCGACATCATCCGCAGTTCTTACGACGGACTTCTGTGCAATATTGTGCATGGAGGACAGCTGATAGATGCATTTCCAGTGAGGACCAGTGTCAGATAAGGCTGCCTACTCTCGTCTTTCCTCTTCCTTCTAGTGGTTGATTAGATTATAAAAACCTCTACATCTGAAGGAAAGCACGGAATTTAATGGACAAGTAGGATGCGACTCGATAATTTGGACTTCGCGGATGATCTGTCTCTTTTAGCCCATACACACCAACAAATGCAAGTGAAGACAACCATTTCAGCAGCAATCTCAGCATCAATAGGCCTGAACATACATAATGGGAAGAGCAAGATCCTCAAATACAACACAGTGAGCACCGACCCAATTGAACTTGATGGAGAAACTCTGGAAGAAGTGGATACCTTTACATACCTGGAGAGCATCATCGATAATCAAGGAGAATTCGATGCAGATGTAAAGGCAAGGATTAGAAAAGCAAGGGCAGCATTCCTACAGTTGAAAAACATATGGGACTCCAAACAACTGTCAACCAACCTTAAAGCCGGACTTTTCAATTCGAACGTCAAGATAGTTCTGCTGTATGGAGGTGAAACGTGGAAAACTACTGCAAACATCATTTTAAGGGTGCAAGTATTTATAAACAATTGTCTACGCAAGATATTGGATGTCCGTTGGACGAAAAACATCAAAAACAGCTCACTACGGGAGAGAACAAGCCAACTTCCAGCTGAAGAGGAAATTAGGAAACGACGTTGGAATTGGATAAGACATACATTGCGGAAATCATCAGACTGCATTACGAGACAAGCATTAACTTGGAATCGTATTGGGAAACAGAAAAGAGGAAGGCCGAACAACACACTGCGTCGAGAATTGCAAGTAGATATTAAAAGAATGAACAGCAACTGGAAACAGCTATAAAGGATTGTTGAGGACAGAGTTCAATAAAAATACTGGTAAGCGGCCTATGCTCCTGTGTGAGTTGTAACGGGCCTAAGTAAGTAAGTGAAGAGAAGAGTCTCTGCACTTAGGTTACATAAGCATTCTATTCATTACGCAATCAAATTTAATATCGATCTTTTCCTATTGCAGTTATTAATACTTTTTAGCTTTACTTTTGCATTAATACATACATATGTATACATACAATATTCTATTCAAATTTGCTAAATTTATTTGGATATTTGCTGCACAATAAAGGTATATTCTAACCAACTTTCACTTCGACAAATGTTGAAATGATCTTGTAAAAATTAGTATATAATTTGTTGTATACATTTATCACAGATTGATCTCATTGTAATGACAAGAAATCAGAAAACACTGGATGACCGTTTTGCCCATGTAGAAGACCCCGCATTGTCATTGTTCACCTTAGACATCACCAGTGGATAGAACTTATAATGTTTTGATTTCATGGAGGACGCTAAACTGCCAGCATTAGTGGCCCAGCCAGTGTTTAATGGTAGAATTTTGAATTCAACCGATTTGTAATATAGCTTGATTATCATCAAATGTCATGTTCGGAAGTTTACATAAATAAATCTTTCTCTGTCTACAAATCATCTCACAGAAACTGTCTACAGTCATAAAACTAGTCATTGGTCTAATGCCTGGATATTCGTCATATAAAATGAAGGTCATTGGTTTGATTTCCTGATGAACTATTGTCAGAACTATTGTCCAGGAGATTGTTTTGTATATTTGGTCTTTAATACACAAGACGTTTCATTTCTATTAGTTGTATATCCCTCTCACCTTAACCGACCATCTCATTCACTAAGTGTTAATGTATTCCTTTCTAATCATGAACTATAACTAATTTATTATGTAAACGTTATCCTAATTCCCTAAAATTGTTGGCCTTGTTCTATATCGATGTTATATTTCTAATTAGTTGGCTGTGAGGTCGCGTTTTGAATGTATATAAAGAACTTTTTTAAGTGTGTATGGGTTTATCGAATTGACTTGATTGTTGTGTGCTTTTCTATCCAGTTTGTGGACTATCGATATCAAGGCAGACCTACGGGCATAGGGCAATCAGTCTCTGTATCCTACTGAGGTATTGGCTAAAGCAGGGTTATTACTTCATATATGCTGATTGATTATAATTTCACAACATATCAGTACTACTGAAGAGTCTTAGACTAGCACAAAGCACTTATCTAATACTATTTCTAGGTTTTCAATAGATTTCTAACTCAGATCACTTCGTGATGTTAAATTTAAACTTGACAATAGAAAATTATTCTGTAAACAATAATCTAAATGAAACTAACTACAGTTACAAATCATTTCCGGCTTTATTATTATTGTCCTGACTACTAATAAAATGATTTATGCCCAAATGACTTATTGTTACAGTGATTTCTATCAACAATTCTGGAAACTATTCATATAAAACAGTAACTATTCAATACTGTTTTGTTAATTGCTTAGAGTTTATTGAAGAACAATTGGTTTTGTTATGATTATGATAAATGAATCTTTGTATGTAATCATTAGTAGAAAATGTATTGATCTTGTGAATATAGTTGCCGGATATAAGTAAGTGAATAGGTAAACTGTAACTATAGTCGATTAAAATTAAAGAGATAGTGATTTAGAAGTATGAGATAGAGAGAGAGAGATGGATACACTTCATGTAGTTACATGGTAATAATACGGTGTTAGTGATTAGTTTTATTAATCACCTGAAAAATGATTATACATGTATGTCATGTATCATGGTTGACAAGGTTTTACGACATTGTGAGCAACTATCACACTGTAGATGCATTAGTTAAAATGTTAACAAAGTAATTAATATTGCTTGAGTTGGATTGTAACTGATAGGCGAAATTCAGAAAGCGTGTTTTGTCGTAATTGGGAATCGTCGGCTGGATGTACCTGCATCGCAGTGTTGATGTTCACATCGCGACTTGAACTCTGTTCGTTTCGTGCCAAACGCCACTGCGTTTATCAAGCAGCCATACTTGTGCAACGGATATGTATGCATAAATGAAATGTATTTGGATCTTCCGGTTAATTAATCATTGACTTAAGTTGATCAGTCTCTGTTGGTATGTGTGCACCCTGGGCGGATTACCTCAATATAACAACAGCTCACAGGTATTGTTTGAATAGGTGCGTCCAGCTGACGAGTCCTAAATAGGATAAAAAGAGAATCTTGGATTTCACCTGCCAATCGCAATCTAACTCAAACAATATTTATGAGCCACAGCTATATCGAGGCAATCCGCCCAGATTGCACATGTGACAATAGGCTGATCAATGTTAGTCTATGACAAAACAACTGGTAGATCCAAGTGCATTCAAATGATAAAATAAGTAATAAGTAGATATCTGTTATTTTACTTAGATAGGAGGTATTTAGACTCGCGCTTTTTTTCTGTTTGGATCTCCTCAGAGAGATTAACTTGGAACATGTTAGTACTGAAGTTAACTAAGCTACTAAGTCCCAATAATCACTTAATCTGTTCATTAGGTATCAGTGTGGTTTGTAATTTACTGTTAATTATATTCAGGACTGTCAATAACAACTCATGCATCCATGAATCCTTTTCAAATTGTCTCCAATATAAACACTTAGTGACAGACATTACATAAAGGTATATCATGACTGTTAATCTCATTCTGAACGCTGAATATACAGCTTATAAATGTTTGAAGTGAAAGGACTTTGGGTTCAATGCACTGATGAATGCATATTTAACTAATGAATCTCAAATAGGATGAAATTTATGCTTTTTATTCTACTTTTAGTTGTAGTCCATGCATAATGAAAGCAAAAACTATAAGTGAAAATGGAATTATTTTAATCAAATTGAACAACAGAACTCAATCCATTACAAATGTGTTAATGTATCAAACAAAACATAAATGACATTTGACTACATAGTCATCGCAAGTTTCACAGGTTTACTTGTTTACATCAACTTTGCTTTGAATGTTTAACACAAGCATCACTGTCTCTGTTTATAACTTCTATGCTTTGGAATAAGATGTTAATTGAAATCATGTTCATGAGGTATGATAATATAATCAATAGTCTACTGAGATAATCTATAATCAATAGTGATGAGATGACAGTTTCTTCCCCATGGATTTCAGACAACAAGTTTTTGGAGAATAAAAAAATATAAGTTTCTTTCTAATTTATTTAAGTTGGATTGTGACTAGCAAATGGAATCTAGGACGCGCGTTTCGTCTAATTTGGGACTCGTCAGCTGGATGTATCTGCATCTCAATGTTGATATTCACAGTTTATAACAAATCAATGGGAATATACGAATTCATCCTAATATCTTTCTAATTGTCTATTATTAAGAATTTCCCATGTAAATAACTGAAGCGGTAACGTGTTCAATTTGTACAGTTGTTAACAACAACTTAGTTAAAATTTCTGTTGAAATAAATTGTCGGAATCTCGACGAAGTCTTTCGAAACCTTAAAGTATCGAAGAATACTCCATCCATTCATCATCTAATAGAATTTCTAGTAGTGTTGACAACTCACTCTTTAACTGGTTAATAGTATAACTCTCCATACCTCCAACCCCATGAATGAGCTAAACAATAATGATGATATCAGGTTTAATTAAAACTATAGATAAATTTAATTTGTTGTGCATATTTAATACTTATTGGGGTATATATTCCTTGTTCACTTCGGATTTACGACTTTGAATGCTTAGTGTTCGAGTTCTGAAGTTAGTATGTGATATTGTAAGTTTTCAACTATAAGACATTTGCATTTTGAAAACTTTCTATTAATTTGACTACTATAACCAGCTTACTTTCTTCAACAGTATACATTGAAATTATTTACAGAATTCATACCGATTTACAAATATGTTCAAGTTGTCAATAAAGGAAATGAGTACAATATTCAAAAGGACGTGGTTATTTGTTCTTAATGGAATATCCATATTTTGAGGACAGAACTGATAGGAGAATTTTGATCGATGGCGTATGCTCCACGAATGGCGACATGTATTAACTGATTGATAAACAGTCATCTATGATTAGAAAAAGAAGGAGAACAGAGAGTACAACACAGATAAACATTCTACAAGTAATAAAGTAAATGATATGAATAGAGCTTAGATGAACATCGTTTAAAGGGAGTGACATGGGTAATTGTAACAACGTAAGGAGAATAAAATGATTGGCATTATGTGAAGTTAAATGGCTCAGATTAGTGATAACGGTATTTGTACATTTGTTTCACAGATGAGCAGCTGAACATTGTTTCAGGTTCTCATAGTTTAATTGTAAAATAACTCATATACAGAGTAGATTTCAAGTACGAAATTTCCTACTTTGAAACTAAGTTTCATAGAGTATAGAATGTTAATTGTGTACTTTAGATAGAATTAGTGTATGTAATAGATTATCTATGCAGTTTAGTTTGAATCATCGCTTCTATAAAGTGTCAAGTCTCAGTTTAGTATACTTACTTTATGGTCTAAAGTATATTCATGTAAATGAATATGAAGCGTAAAACGATGCATATTATTAGAGGAAACATAAATGAGAATAAATGTTCTGCATTCTAGTCTGCTAGATGCATGGTATAAGGAAATTCGAAAGTCAACGTTATGAAAGTTGCGTATCATATAACCCAGATGTTGGTGCAACTTGTATTTTTATATTGAAGCCTACTGTAAGAATAACAGATTGTAAAGATAGCGGAGTCATTACATCAATGACTGAGCGAAATCTCATACTCGTGTGTATAGAGATAGAAATTGAGATTTGTATCATCAGAATATATCTACCGAAATGCAATAAATTCCAAATTCCATTTAAAGTAGCATGAAATGAGTTCAGTATTGATACAATTCTATGCGCCGGTAAGCTCGTATGGGTAAAACTAGTATACCACTTAAAGATCATTAGGATATATATATAAGGTTTATGAAAACTGATATTTTTGACCCAGATACCTACCAACGACAATGATTGAGTTCAACTAAATAATTCTACAAAGGTTAGGAATGTTAACTTTCGGGAGCTGGCTCAGTGGTCTAGTGGCAAAAATGATCACCGTGGAGCCAGAAGGTCATGGTTTCGATCTCTGGACGGGGGTGCGCCGTATTGAAGAGTTTCGTACCAAAATGAAACAGAAGTTCAGTATTTCCTGGTTATCAACGGTCATCTAATTCAAATCAATTCGTGACGTAAAATTGACGCCACGCTGGTTTCTTATCATTGTTGGCTGTATTCTGTATTGGTTTTATTTTCCTAATTGATATTGCTGTGCGATTAGGTTTGGAATGTATACAAGGAAATACTTGAAACATAAGTGTAACTTTGTCTGGTTGACTCAGTTGTCCTGTGTTTTCTATCAAGCTTAAGGACTAACGATATCAGGGCACACTTAGGTGGAATAGATCAATTAGTTTCTGTGTCTTGTTGCAGTATTGGCCCTAGCAAAGTTATTATACTGTAGATCGTGATTGGTCTTAGTTAGTGACATCAGATGGATATAATAAAAATAGTCTTGGGAGACAAACTAGTAGTATATTGTGACTGATTATAGGTGACAGATTTCAACTGTTATGAATGTGCATAATGTACGATTCGAAATTATCACAATTTGATTAGATCTTGAGAAGTAACGTGTTGTAACATTGGTCAGTTAGAGTTGAGGACTCATTAGTATAACAAAATTTATAGTATTGATAAGGATATAATCAATACTTCTTAACATTCAGTGGTAAAATGCTTCTTATGAAGTCGGAGTTGTTCAAATAATATTCCGTGTTCTATTGTAATACGACTATTTTTAAGAAGTAAGCCATTGAATTCTAGAGAAGTGTGGCCAGTGGAATTAAATATTGTTGAGGATTAGACAATTACTTATCGGTTTCATAAGAAAATGATCGTTCAATATCAAAGACTGACTGAAGTTAAATACTTCACTCATAATTTACTGGCTCATTGGTTTAAAAGCTCTAAAGGGAAGTTGATGATCTTGCGTTCAATCCTCCGTGAAATAAAAGATGCGCAATGTTGAGAAACCACATACTAAGACTATCCAGTTACTAATTATTTTGTGGTATTTGACATCGGTCTATCTAATGTCAATTATCATAAGTCCCTCTATGTTAATTATTATATCATAATAATAATGCCCTTAATTTATATGTTTCATCTTATTCTTTGAAGTAAATTAGTGTGTTGCATATTCTTGGTCAACTTCACACATTAAATTCGTTTCAAGGAGATGTCTCATACAAGAACGAAACAGCTGTTGATTGGTTCTCGATTTTCAATGGTACCATACCAACATCAATTAGTGATAAGTTTAATAAATTTAAACTTATTACTAATCTCCATAAACACTTCAATTCAGCAAATATGTGTACCTAGTAAATGAATTGTTACATAGAAGATAAGCCATATTACAGACGTATAGGTTGGATACATTAATTATTCAGTTTAATGACCTTGAACGACATGGCTCAGAATCGTTTGCAATGGCGCAGGTGCATCCACCCTTTGTGTTCTCTCAAAATCTAACCTTCCGAATTCTCTATCTTTCTCCTTTCAAATTTATCTCACTGAATTATACTTTTCGAATCATATCTTCGCTCCCTAACTTTCTGCATTACTGCTAATACTTCTACTATCGCTATCACTCTTGGATTTGAACTGACAGTTGCGTCTCTGTGCTGATGTGGTGTGGCAACCTGAACTGATGTACATACGTACGAAGTTCTGTGTTGTATCTGTCTCTTAATGACAGTTATTACAGAAGACTGATATAAAATTAATGGTCATTAAAAAATTATTCAAGCTTGTAAACATGCTAGTTACCTCATCAATCTTGTATTCAGTGGTACATATTTCTAGTCAATGTACAAATTACTTCGATTATATTACGCATCGGTGATTTCTTGCCTATTCACTGTATCACTAAACTTGACAATATTCTCTATTACTGAGTTCGATCTCTGACTGAACAATCTGTAAAAAGAAGAATTCATTATAGACTATCTCATATAAAAACAAAACATCTTTACAAGTACATAATAAGACATGGTAAAAATATATCATTCGTCTATAAATAAGTATTTAATAGATCATAAAAATTATACTCAATAATCATGATTATTGATTTTTTTTTCTCTGTTTCCAGGGTATTGATTAAGTTACATTTAAAACAGTGACATTCAGTATGTTCTATTTTTTTTCAATACTGGGAATATGTAGTTCATTGATAGTTACATGTGTGTGGTACTTTATTAAAATAGTAATAATAATATGACTTAATTATCAAATTAGAGATCATATATATATATATATATATATATATATATATATATATATATATAAGCTTCATTGAACAATGATTGGTAACTTCAGTCATGACTACTAATTACTAGTGATTACTAGCATTACTAGCATTTTATTACCAGTAACATTTGTAAGGTATACATATGACTGTTAAGAAGTAAGTCATTATCAATACCTATTACATTTTTGAAGAAGGCAGTCAGATAAGCATATTTGTAACGCATAGATTATTGGTATAATAGTCTTACTTTCTAATGAGAATATATATATATATATATGTACGCATAAATGCAATTGAGCCATTTCATAAATGTATTTAGCATTACTATTGCAGCCATGACTACTATTACTAGACAGACTAACCGTTTTTAATCAATAACACTTAATTTATTGAGTGATATGATACATACAAAGTTCTTTATGTTAAAGTTCATTATGTAATTATTTCATATGATAGAGAATGTCATTTGTAGTGTATTTTTACTTGTATCCTGAAATACTGTTCAAATAATTAATCTGGGGTAAACATAGCTGAAGAGTTTCAGACTAGAACGAAGCAGCTGTTCAGTGCTCCTTGGTTTTCAATCGTACCCAGCCTACATCAGTCTGTGACATATTCAATCAATTAAAATGAAGATAATTGTTTCCTAAAAGGAACATTATGTAAGTCTACCAACTAAAGGCTTAATCTGCAAGACCGTAAATCAATATCAGTAGTAATCCCTTTAACCAAAATAACTTTATGCCGCATCTTTTTATTCAAGATTGTGGTTTTAAACCCCGTTAGTCACCTCCTTCCTGGTTGAATAACCATATCTACTGAGCCCGATTAAGTACCAGAAGTTCAGTTTCAACGACACCACCGCTTGATAGATGTCATGAAAATGCGGAAACATGAAATTATTTTTAGACGAGGGGGTAGATTTTTTCATTCTTGATAGTATTCGGATGTTAGAAGGTGGGGGAAAGAAACAACATTTTTTTGTGTATAGTCTGTACCTTTTTTATTGTAAAGTTTGGCATTTACAAATCCAAGAAATCTAAGAATGAAGTTTTTGTTTGTTTTTGTCATGGATCGTCATGGTATCGTCGTAAAGTAAGGGACATTATGTTGCTATTTTGTGTTAGTATTGGACTACTTATTGACAGTTTTGACCTTCTATTTCATCAAGGTATAGAATTAAATACCAACAGGTTTCACAGCGGACACTTAATTATTAGAACCATTGGACTAAACAGGATCTGGTAGCAGAAATCTGAATCAAATCAATGTATGGTTTATTGCTTTCTGTTTTTTAACCGAAATCTATCTGTAACAATTACAAACAACTAATTAAATACTAATTCCCACAAAATCACTTCAATTCAGGATGAAACTTGCTTGTTTGTTGTTACATGCTTCAGTTCATTATTTCATTCATTTTATGATGCTCATTAGAATATTCTTATCTGATACGATACATATATATTCTTCAGCTACTATCGATTAGTGATGAAAACTGATTTCAGAATTACTCAATGTATCTGAAACTATTCAATCAAATAGTAAATATGTGCTTGTCAAATACCAAGGTGAGATTACCTAATTGACAATATGAATCTATAACCTATGCATCCACTTTAGTTAGAAGTCAGACAATCAGAGAAGATATACGTATTGGATATATGAATCAACTGCATGTTCAGTGCATTAACAAGAACACGCATTAAAAGCAATAACATTTTAATTTACTTCATGACTTATTCAAAATAAAGCTAAATAAATATCAAGACACATCATAAAATCATTCCAAAGGGATGATAAATAATGGGTTAATTGAAAAAGACGTTCAGTAACATCTTCAACGTTGAACCTGAGAAAATCCAAGAGTCACAAACTTCCAACGTGAATGTCTGATTTATAATGATGTCTTAAGAAGCAGTGAAATACTTGAGCATTATTCTATGCAGTATCACTAATCGGAGTGAGAAATGTACAGCTGACATTATTTCGTCTTTTTAGTAGTTGAGAAGAGGGAGGGGAGAGGAATACATTGTAAGTCCTTTCGAAGGATATTTAAGTTAAGTTCATCAACTTCGTTAAAGTTAGTGTTATGGTCACGTTATATAATAGTTAAATGATACTGCGTTACTGATCATCGGATTCTGATTCTGTAGTTCAGTAGTATCGGACTCGTTTTAGAAAAAATGAATGTTGTAGTGTATATCTAATATCGATTCTTGGTATCCATTTGCTAAGGGATCTCATAATATAAAATACTGGTTATATAGTGCTTTATAGTTAGTCTTTAGTTGGTGTCAGATAATGATTAAAAAAACTCTAAAAGTGTACATCACTTTTATCTATTTGTCTGTAGACAACTAAGAATAACAGTTTTCTGAAAGATTGTCACAATTGTGGGCTTAGGAAATTCCAAGAAATTTATCAAGTTTGAAAAAGCATGATACTCAGATCAATTAGTAGTCGATAAATATATCAACATTGATTTAATCTAGTAATACAATACGAAAAAATCGATCAATCAGAGGTTAACTAAACGGATCAGTCAATTGGAGTAGATTGGCAAGTGATTATAATAAAGATAATCAGGATAAACAATCAGAAACAAAGTTATGCAAAGACACAGACTTAATACTTGTTGTAGTACATGTGAAAATAATTAGAATGATCGGTTTATTTGAAGTAGGCAGTGATGAGACTGCTATCCAGAACAACAACTATTCATCTCAGTGGTCTCTCTACCAATTGCATCATTCTTTCTCGTCATTTTATGTTAAATAAATGAATAACATAATGAACTATACATATAGAGATTTTAAGTTGGATTGTGACTGGCAAGTGGAATCCAGGACTCGCGTTTCATCCTATTCGGGACTCATCGGCTGGATGTACCTTCACCCCAATGTTGATGTTCACACTGAGATTCAAACTCAGTCCGCTTCGTGTCCAACGCCACCGCGTTGACCACTAGGCTACTGTGTTCAGACGCGCGTCTTGTATTCCACTTTCCAGTCACAATCCAACTTAAATAATACTTGTGTAATACCGCTATATAGAGGCAATCCGCTCAGGATGCACATATAGCAACAGAGGCTGACCAGTTTCAGTTCATTACAAATCAACGGGAAGATACAAGCCTATTCTGAATTATATAGAGACTTTCTTTGTTGTTATACTTCATCGAATGCTTCTATGCAACCTATTCTAACTTCTTCACCTGTTTATCAAAGATTCATCTTTATTTTTGTATTTATACACAGTAGTAGTATTAAATGCACAAAATGTAATTTATGTTTTAAACAAGATTCATTTCACATATGGTTTACTTCAAAACTTATTTGTCTATATACATTACTACTTGCTTAATACTAACATAGTTTACGAACTAAATAAATCACCTAAATAATATTTTTTGATTCTACTAACAGTCTATACTACTTACAACAACTTGTATGTATATTTGCATGTATGTATCGGTCATGTATACTCTGTAGGAGATAGGGTACTACCTGTATGCGATGTATATATGCAAACTTATCTCTACTTCTGTTGGCATTTCTAATGTCATTTGTTTTTTACTTAATAGATACTTTATCCTTTAAAAACATGATTCTGCACTTGGATACTACTATTGATACTACTGATATTGTTTTCTTTTTCTTAATATTCATTAATAACATCCTCATCATCATTACTGTAACTAATATTCATGAAAAAAAACAGGTGTTGATTTATGCTTGTTAATTATGAAAAATATGTAATCAGGAATAGAACAAATGAAACAAACAAACATTCTATTCAGTAAATGCAAACGTACACATTCATTCACAATCTATTCATTACAGGTTAATGTTACTAGGGTACCAGTAAGAACCAAGGAGCGCTGAAAGGCTTCTCAGTATGGAAATCCTTTGTGTCAATGCGCACTTTCGATTTTGCCAAAGGAATCAAATCCAGAGGGAGTCTAATAGTCTCATACTAGGACGAAACAGGTGTATAGTGCTCCCTGCTTTTCAATGGTAACCTAGCAATATTAATCTGTGATGAATCTTATCAACTTAAAATAATAACACTATCCACAAAAACGGCATACATTTTATTCTTTTATTCTTATTGGATATTATGTAGAATCTTGAATTTACAGTTTTATATCATAGATTGAACTCAGTAAGATAGATAGTGAAAATCAAGAAGTAATGGATAACTGAAATGGGGTTATTTAGTCACAGTCATTATCAATACTCTGATCAGGGTGTTAGACCTGAGACATTTAGGCCTCTCCGACAGCGTTTAACCTTTAGACCACTGAAATGGAATACAATTCGTTCATATTTTTAAGTTCAGTCAATTAATCTTATTGTGTAGCTTTGTACAATGTTGCTGAAAGATAACTTGCTTACACCAGGCAGGATTGAACATCACTATTTACGGGTTGGATTACAAACGTAGATCATCGTAGATAAGCAGGAATTCAAAGTACAAACCAAATATATCCGAATCACTGACTTGAAGGTTTGTAGATTACAGCAACTTCCGAATCACCATAATCCGACCGGTTACATAGACTGCAAGAGTTACAATTCCAGCCTAGAACATCAGAAGCATCCTGAAGTTAATCACTAGCAAGCTAATTATTGTAATTGAATTAAGTAGGTTAGTGAAGATCGGTATTAAGTTTTATCTGATTTAATTCGTTACAGATTGATGTTGATAGGATTCCATACAAAGATGAAAGAGCTGTCCTATGCTCCCCTAGTTTACATTAATACCTTACCAACATCAATCTGTGACGAATTCAATCAATTAAAGCATAATATCAGTCTCCATTAAACTACCTTAATTCAATTACATGATTGTTAATTCAGTCTTCTCATCATAATACATTCTTACAGAACAAACATCATCTGCATAAATATGAATTGATCTATTGAGGATAAGTAGTTAATTGATAAATTGATAGATATAACTTGATTAAAAAACCTACTGTGATGTAAATCACTTAGTAACTATTCTGTTGTCAATTCTTAATTATAATGATGATGATGATTATTATTTTCTCATAAAGTGCATTTCTATCAAGTTGTCTAATGTACTGAGATAGTAGATAAAAATGTCATAACAAAGTACACACTACATTCCTTAAGATAAAACTGTAAGATACATTCATATTATAAACATTGGCGTCATATAGTGATAATTAACCATAGAAAACTTTCTCTGTTCATATGATTGATAAAAGTAAAGAAAAAAAAAATAGTTGGTTGTTATGAAGATTGTTGAATGCTAATTTGATATTACGAATTGATCCGAGTTAGACAATTACTGATAGCCAGGAAGAATTGGATAGTTATTTTGTCTTAGTATAGGGCTGTTTACTGGTGATCATCTATGACCTCACAAGGAATTAAGATTAGGATATTTAGTCTTGTAGGTGAATGTTTACCTATTGAATTATTGGTTCAGCATTCAACCATTGATATTTTTAAATTCGGTCAATATGTGATATATATTTACTCGATCTCATCCAATACCATCAGTAGGTAACTGTTTCACACCTGACGTACTTCAAGCTCATTTGAACTCCGGGAATTACCTCGAGAAATAAGTCACTAATGCGCTGGTATTATTTGTAATTAAGTGTTATGAAGAATATTGAGTGGTGATGTAACAAATATCATTTTAATTAGTGAATCAATTAGATTGGGATGATAAGAATGAACAGTATAATAATGTAGATTCACATTTTGAGAAATTTCCTACACATCTTTTCCTTCAATAATCTAAAAGGGGTAAGATCAATTGATTTACACAGGATAACATGATGATTCATTTCACTTCGATAGTTCCTCATCAGATGCATACAACTGGAAATAATTTAAACAAAATCACTATTTAGAACAAATCTTAACATGCTTATGAGGATGAAGATGGTTGAAATTTAAATCCCATCAATCCAAAAGACTCACTAATATAATGTATACATTCAAAGTGAAATTTAAATTTAATGATAAATCTTATGGGAAAATTGACAATGTCATAATGAAATCACTGCTTGATCCTCTTCTTGGAGACATTTTCATGACCAATCTGAAAAAATTCAATTCTACGACCATCAATTGATAGACCCTATTTCTATAGGAGGTATACCAATAACACCTTCTTCATATAAGATGAAAACAGTAATCGATACAGATACTACATGAATTTAAAAATTACCGTCATTCAATTAGGTATCTATGGGAATCAAAAGAAAATTCCATGTTATTAGGGGTTTATTTAGGTAAAAACAAGACGGCACCTTGATAACTCTCAGCGCTAGGTACTATTAAGCAGAGAAAGTAGGTTAGTTTATATTTTATGCTCAAGAGCTAATTGGATATACCTAAAGAATGCAATAATTATCGGACTACATATAGTCTGTAAAACGTTTCTGAAGAGTAGTTTTCTCTTCCCCTCCCAATTGATTTATTCTATAGAACCAGAAACTAAGCAACATCACAGTACCAAGGAAAACTTTATGAATGAGGATTGACTTTGAAGAAAACACAGCCCCAGAAATCCTAAGTAACTGATTATCAAGATCGCTGAAAAAAAAATGTTATTTGACACAGCTTTGTGTTGACTTCTTCAAAAAACTTGATTCGACAGAGAGTCAAGGATAAAATGTACATATACCAGTTCACTTGTTCATATGGAATAAATCATGTCGGCGACGCAAGTGTACACTTTCTAAACGGGTATCTGTTAACAATTATCTATGATTATCTTAGGGATATTTCAAGTTAGTTAACAGCTCAGTATTTGGACATGATTTCATCGTAAAGAAAGCTACCTTAGTTTAGACCAAATGTATGATATAATAAGAATCCTTTTAAACGTGTGTAATTATACGATGATAATATGAATCTGGTGCATGTCTATTGAGAAAATTACTTCTTTCGCTATTTAAACAGCTCTGTAGTAGCCATTTGTTAAGAAGTCAATAGTATTCGTCGGTCATAAGATGCTATAACCGGGTCTTAAGTATTTAATTTCAAAAATTTTCAAACAATAATAAAGTTCGAATCAGCACAAGTGCTTTTACTAAGCTGTCAACATAACTTCTCGCTGCCGCCCTGCCAAATGTATCTTGATCCAGACCTTCTTTTCCATACTATAAAGTAGAGGACCTAATTAGTGGACTTCAAACTTATCGGCAGTGAGGCAGTTATCACCAGTCATAGTGGATGTTCATTGTGCTATATCGCTAATTGGTGAAAGTGGAAAATCAACCATTGAATGCCAGCCCAGTGGTGCAGATGGTTAGGTTCTTACAATCTTGAAAGATTTAGGTTCGGTTTCCATGTCAAAATCGAGGGTAATTGTTGGTACAGAGGAGTCATATAATACAACATGCCTGTTGGTGGCTAAAGTTTCAACAACTTAAAGACTAAGCTACTGTTTATTGAATTAGTCATTAGTGTTGAACAATTTGATCCAATATAGTTAAACATAATGGAAAGATAATATCATCTTTCAAGATCGCAGGTAAGTAACATTTAGAACAAATCTTAACTAGTACGATACCTTAGTCAAACAATATACCTATATATCTTGTCGACTTGCATTCCTTCACTTAATATATGCACATATGAATATTAGTTAGATGGAAAATGCACACTATAACTTCTCCTATGTATTTGAAGATTCAATGATATTGAAAGATGAAAGTAACATACCGCTAACATTCCTACTCTTCCAGTTACTATCAATAATATTAACCTTGATAACAATACTACTGATAATCATACTACTTAGTATTAACCTAAATAACTCATTTTAATTAAGTATGTGTAGAGAGATTATGGAAAGGGTTGGTAGAATTGTCTATTTACACTAAATTAATTTATTTCTTCTATCTTCCTTCATTTATCTTTGTTTTCAGTAAATCATCTTTTGAACACAACTGTAGACAATCACATGAATCTACATTACACAAAATACTTATTCAATTATTTGTATTATGATTGTTAGGTGGTACAATCTAATTAATAGTTCACTGCACAATACCTAAGTGAATATAATGCTTGATTTCATTTCATTGAATCATTTGTAACTTTGGTATTTATCCTGTTTATATTTTAGTTTCTTTCAATTGTTTTAGCTTTTTTTTTTCCTCTCATAATGAATGTTACATGTATACAACTGGGGTTGAAATGTATGCATATCACCTATAAAGAATTAACCAGAAATATAATATGAAAGTTTATATTAGTAGTATACAATCAGTAGTATTAGCTTAAACTGATTTACTTTTCTTTTATTCTAGACTAATTTATTATATGCTTCATATAAATCATAACCTAAAAAATACTGATGACAGACTAGCTACAATAACAATACCGATTAATAACAATAATATTATTATTATTACTATTATTATTACCATTACTATTATTATTATTATTACTATTATTATTATTATTAGTGCAATAATAGTGTCAATGACCTTTTCAATTTGGGCTATTGTATATGATGTAGGCTTTACAAATCACTTGTTTTTTTTTTAAAGTAGACAGTGCATAGTAATAATAATAATGAGATGTATATTGAATTGGTGTAATTGTATTCATATATGTGTATGTATCTAAGTGAATAATGTATAATTGTTAACTAAATGGATAAATAGAATGGTGGTTTTGTAGTGTTTAGAAGAGATGGTATAGTTACAAGGTATTCAATTTGTCGTTTTGATTATTATCATCATCATCCTAACAATCATAATCATCGCCTATTTCATAGAGAAGGTTTAGTGTGAATAAAGAGAAATAATTCATAAAAATTTTCTCGTATTCTCTGTTATTCTATTTTATTTTTCTTCTATTCTATGAATTCTGTAAGAGATGTAGACGTATGGATAGGGATCATAGTCTGTGTGTGTGTATGTATGATTGTGCTAATTTGTGTATTTACTTGTCTTATTCATTCATCGGGAAGATATTCAACAGAAAACTGTAAGTCATCTATCTATCTATCTATCTATCTATCTATGACTGACTTTACTTACTTTATTCTGTTCTCATTTGAAAAGGTTACAATATGGATAATTCACTAAGTTACTTAATTAGTTGTATATAATTAATAAGTTATATGTTTATGTAATAATAATACTTAATTCAATTAAAATGATAATAATGTAAAGGTTATTCTATGATGTGGTATTTAACTTTTCTGTTCAATAGATGTCAACAATTCACAAAATATGTTTGAAATAACTAGAGTCTAGACAAATATATGGCATTTGTTGTTTGTATTCATCAACAGAGTGATCATGATTAGGTTTAATCAAAAATCAAGGGACATTGACAACACCAATCTATATTGAAGGCAATGATATTTCAGTAAACAATGATATATAGATCCTTGGTTTGATTGTTTACTGTTTTGTTTATGCTTTCAACCACTATAATATACAA
The DNA here is from genome assembly GCA_025215515.1 of Schistosoma japonicum. Lineage (NCBI taxonomy): Eukaryota > Metazoa > Platyhelminthes > Trematoda > Strigeidida > Schistosomatidae > Schistosoma > Schistosoma japonicum. Next base: position 10,214,631 of record CM046066.1, read on the forward strand.
TGCATTACTACTACCATTAAGTTCGTATATAGTGTTGCTTAGTGACAATGCTTCAACGTAAATAGGCTTAATGATAATCATAATACAACTGTCCATGTAAGCAGAATTTGTAGTAGATTCATAACTGAATTATAAGAAAATTGCATTTTATAAATAGTATACTGCTTATTTTCCAAAAGCAAACAAGTCAGTTAATAGTAAACAACATAGAACCAGGCACATATCTACATCAACTCAAGTTTCTATACTTTATCAACACATCAAGATGAGCATCAAATTAGTAGAAATAGTAATAACATCACTGAAATTAAGTACCTAAACCCACTGCATATACAAAATACGATACAGGAAGAATGAATTAATTCGTGGAATGAAAAAGATAAAATAATTTTAATCTCCAGATTTAAGTGGAGACTAAGAATGATTGAATTTGAGCTACTGTCATCGATTCGAAACCATGTCACACAAAATTTCCAATTAACTAGTCTGTATCTACTATCACGACTCAGACTAACAATCACCAACTTCATGAATTGATATCAAGTCCTCATTGACTTGACGTTCACACTTTTACATTCTTCTCCAACGTCAGACAACATTATGTATTGAGCAATGAGATAGTTGATAATACACAGTACAAGCTCCAACCGCCTCATACGACGAACATTTACAATCTCATCAACTGATTTATCATCATTCTCTAATATCCTAAGTGTAACCACATTATTATGTTGTCAGTTGTTCTAACAAATGCGAGTGACATTTCGACAACACCTATGATCAAATACCAATAACCTGGAAATGTCATCTATTTTTAATGATCACATTTTTACATCCATACAATAAGACAGAACAGGTTACTGTTCAATATATCAGTCCTTTGATTCAGAGTACTCAGTTATAAGAATAATACATATGAATATCATGGTAACTTATTAATTGTTACATCCAAACAATCACTAAAGTAACTAATCATAAAAGAACATTTCATTAGAAGAAAAACATTATTGATTAATTTATTTGTAATTTTTATTGATAAATGATAAGTTTCACAATCTGAAATAAGAAGTTTACTTTTATTCGAAGAAACATTTTCATGTATTACCTTCTATAGATTGAAATTTACATATCAATCAACAACATTCAAATAGAAACTGTTTACTGTAACAAAAAGGATAGACAATAATGATACTTGATTACAATATACTACTAAAAATCTATACTTACTACTATTGATCTTATTGATAAAGTTTTTACTTGATTAAATCCGACATAGGTTGATGTTGGTAGCGTAATATTGAAAATTAAAAAGCAGTAGACAACTGCTTTGTCTTAGCACGGGACTCTTTCGTGACAGTGCATATCTTAAAGATTCAACTTAACAAATGCCCAACTCTCTACAACATCACTGACTAGTATTTAATGCTAGAATTTTCACTTTCTTCAATTGACAAAGTGATAAATGATTGTATAGGTAAGTATTAAGTTCATAGATAAATATATTCCTGTTATCAGTATGAGAAAAATAAGTGGAAATTTTTCAATAGTAGGATTAGATATTGATTTGTTTTATTTCATTCAGTTCCTTACAGTTGGTAACAGTTAGAAGGTTGTCAAGTGCAAATATGACGTAACCAAGTGAAAGAATTAGAAATTTTGTTTGTAAAATTATCTAATGATACAATGAAATAGAGTTGACGTTATGTCAGTTACTTTGTGAACACATGAATTAACTTTCTGGTGTTTGATATCAATAATGTTGATTCGATGAAGTGATCTCTCTTCAGCGATTTCAGTTTCAAAGCTGTACAGTCGCAAATATGCATGAATGATGGCTTCAATAAAAATGTTACAATTAGTTTAACATGATAACGAAAGGAAGTGTACATAAAATTTCTATTAGTCAATAAGGCTTTAAAGCGGAGATGGAGAATGAATGTTATAGAAACTAGATAGGAAAAATGCTACTAAGTTGAGTTAATTGATAAGATAATATTCGTGATACGATGTCACGAAATGGTCTGAATTAGACAACCATTGACCACTAAGATGCACTAAACAACCACTTTGTCCCAGTATAGAGTTCTTTAGCAGGCATAGAACCTAGGACCTGTGGAATTCACAATGAACGCTAGACTAATAAATCACTGATCCAGCTTTTAACGATTGATATTTTTAACTTCAATCAATATGTGATATTTATTTGATCGACCTCATTCATTGTCATCTGTGGGTAACTGAGTCATACTTGATACGGTTGAACTCCACTCGTGGTAAAGAACGAAACAGTTGTCCAGTGATTCATAGTAGTCAATTATTGTCAAATTCAGACCGCTTTGTGATGTCAGATTAACATTCAACAATATCCATGATACCAAATTATTATACATGTAAGATGGATTGCAATCTTAATACGCTTTATCACACTGATTACAACTCAGTTGGATTATGAAACCTGCGACATCTCCGGGCAGGCACGAAATACAGAGGACAACATGGATGCAACTAGATGACTTAAAGTTTACAAATAACCTAGCTCTTCTATCCCACATACAACAATAAGTGCAGGTGAAGGTAGACAGTGTAGCGGTAGCTTCTGCGGTCAGCAGTAGGCATCCACATACACACAGGGAAAAGTATAATCTTCAAATAATAAAAAATGAGCACCAATCCAATTACGTTTGATGGAGAGATTGTGAGAAATGTGGAGAATTGTATATTCCTGGGCAGCATCGTCGATAAACTAGGAAGGTCTAATGAAGATGTGAAAGGGCGGATTAACAAGGAAAGGTAAGGATAACATTTCTACAAATGAAAAGCATCTGGAACTCAAGTTATCTGTCACTAAACATCAAAGTCACAATTTTTAATACAGTTATATGTGTGGAGCTGAAACTTGGAAAACTAAGAAAATCATCCTTCAAAAGATACAAGCATTTATAAACAGCTGTTTACGTATGAGACTTCAGATTCGTTGACCAGAAATCATTAGCAACAATCTTTTATGGTAGCAAACAAACCAACCGATTTCCTTCTTAAGGAAGATATTAAGCAAATACACTTGAAGTGGATAAAACATACATTAGGGAAATCATTAAACTCCTTCATAAGGAAGACACTAATTCGGAACTCTCAAGGCCAAAGAAAAAAAGACGACCAAAGAACACCGCGTTGAGAAGTGGAGGCAGACATGAAAAGATTGAACAGCACTTGGGAAGAATTGTAAAGGAGATTTGAGGACAATGTTGGTTGGAGAATGTTGGTCGGCAGCCTATGCTCTACACGGGGTAACAGGTATTGATTAATTGATTGAGTGAATAGCATGTTTTCTATCTAGTTTCTATGACATTCATTCTCTATCTTTGATTAGAACCATAATGACTGACAGTAATTTTATGTGCACTTCCTTTTGCTGCCAATTGTAATTAGTTTGTTGAAATCATGCTTATATACATGTAAATATGCGATTGTACAGCATTGAAACAGAAATTGCAGAGAAGTTATCACTTCCCAGAATCATATTATCGTTATTCGTAAGTTTCAATGGGTGTTTTCAGTTTATCAATAATTTTAACAAATTTTATCAGATTCGAGCTTAGCTGTTTAGAGATGACTGTAAAAGACTTCAAAATATCACCTTGATAATTTGTATTTGAATGGTAACTAGGTATTCCATTTTTTCAAGGTATTTCTTTCATTTGATTGTATGGAAACAAGTTTTGATGAAATATGTTTTTCAGATAATCAAGTATTGATTAAATAGTTGTACTAATAACCAATATATATTCATCAGAGATCGAACCTAGGACCATCAGGTTTTGATACGCTTAAACCAGTTGACAAGTATGACATGATTGACATTTCTTACTTCAGTGAATCCACAATATATTCAGTAGCCTTAACAATTGTCACTGGTAGATAACTGTCATATTCTTGTCATAGTTGAACTTTAATCACCATATCTTTTATTTAGAGCGCCAGGAACTAAGAGCTGAAGTCATTCATTGGTGAACTCAGATTGATTTGCAAAAATAATCCTGATATATCATGAACTCTGACGAATATAGGTCACAATTAACTAAATCATTGATGTGACTTAGTCTGAACCAATACAGTTACTGAGAACAGTAAGACTAACTGTACCTTGTTCTAGCTAATTCGAAACCAGATTTAAAAAAATCACCAGATAGTTGTACCAACAGATAAAATCGATTCATATTTTGAGCATTCGCTTATATACATGCAAAGCCTAACTACAATTGATCAATTAGGAAAGTAGCGATAATGCAAAAGATGGACAGTAATCACAAGAAACTGGTTGGAGCAAGTACATAGCTACTGAGAAGGCATAATAATTGGAAGTTAGATCGAGAGGAACATAGTCGGAATATAATGTTCAATATATCCACAACTAATATTAATGAAATAGTTCTCTGAAAATGAAACACTGTTGTTAGTTGTTCTTGTTGAGTTACGCAATCTATGAAATCCCCAACTATAATACATCTTGTCTAACAGAAGAATATTTCTTCCAATTCACTTTATACTACAGTACTTAATGAATTGTTATTTACTTCAGAATTTTCTTAAATTAAAGTAAAATTTGACTATTAGTGATAGTTCCGACTACTACTGCTATTACCACCACTCACACTACTACCAATACTACTAATACCACTGCCACTACTACTACTATTACTTCTACTACTACTGTTACTACTACTATTTTTTGAATGAAATTTATATAGTAACTACTCACTCAGAGAAAATTTCTTAAAACAAGTTAGAGATTTTTACATCAATGAATAATTCAACGACAGACATTTGATAAAATATGAGAAAACAAGATATCTGTAAATTGTTGCATTCATAAAAACATTTAAAATGCCGCGGCATAGATGACCTTGAAATGTATCTGATTAAAACAAGTATGCCATCGAATACAATTAGTTGCTAAATATTTTGCTATAAATTTTAATTTTTTTGTCAGTCTCCCTTTTATTACTAAAAATAATAGTAAATTTATTTCAAATGTTCAATAGTATTTATATACCGCTTTAAGTAGTATAGTGATTTGAATAGAGTGAAATATTAGTAATTGCTAGGGATATAAAAATGAAAATAGAGCAATAATAATTAAAAGGACATTGGATAGTAACAGGAATGAAGTTGATATTATGCAACAAGAATAATAGTCTATGCTTGTTATCATTTATATGTAAACATAGAATTATCCTATTACTGGCATTTGAAACTCCGGTGAGATGTGTACTTCGTAGAATAATTATTGCTAATTTCGTCACATTTGAGACTCATCAGTAGATTGTATTGGTAATTACAATCTGATTGTACTAAAACTTGTCATGAAATGTTAAAACTGATCAATATTTGTATGATTCGAACTCTGGCCTACATAACTGCATTCAATGTTGATAACGTTCTTTTTGTTTAAGAAATTTCATACACTTTGTTCCCTTTATTATTTTCATGAGAGCAAGAACAAATATTTGTGCAGAATAAGATGAATTCATTTTATTTCGTTGGTTTCTCATCAGCTGCATACAACCTAGAATAATACTCTTTTACAAAATTAATATTTGAAACAAGTTTTAACATACTCATGAGAACTGATGGAGTTAGTTGAAATCAAGATTATATAAACATGTGAACATGGCTTAAGATGTTGGAGAAAATGCTGTGACCATATATATACGATCCAAGAGAAGGTACCAGAAAGCAAAATAGAGATCAGAGGTCAAATGATTACACAATAAGAGGTGGTTGGAAATATTTGAGAATAAAGTGAATAAAACCCAGTTATTAAACTTTAAATGACCTAATTAAACACGAAAGTTGAACTTAACCATCTAAAAACGATGATGTAACCGAGAGAAGGAATTGTTAAGTCTAATCAAAAGAGAAAACGTATTAAAAGAAACTTAGCGAGAGAATAATAACGATGAAAACAATAAAGCAAAAGTTAAGTTACCAGGGTAAAGAAAGGCTTATAACCGTTTCTTTTTGAACACATAAGTTTGGTTTCAATCGTTTAATGGCAATCTCTTCGGCATATTTTAGAAGATTTGAAGTTTTTTGTCTATTGAACACTTTAAATGATTGATTAATATCAATTTGGTGTCCTGTGTCAATTAGATGCTTAGCGATTGCACTGTTATATGTCTTTGCTCCTGTGAGTCGTAGATTTTTTGGAACATGTTCATTAAATCGTAGGTAGGCTCTTCTTTCTATTCGGCCAATGTAACTGCTACTGCAGGTACACGTAAATTTATGTAGACAGTTGGCGGTAACATGAGAAGGATACCTGTCAATTTTTGATTGTTTCAGTGAACATATTATTATGTATTATATTAGCAGTTTTGCAGCATAATAAGTTCTCTTTAAAGCTGAGCCAAGTCTTCTTCTGATTGTTTCAGCAATGTCATCACCTTTAAAATCGAGTTGAGTGAAAATAAACTTCTTGTGGACTGTAGTTTCATTTGGTTTATCAGGCTTTTATTCGCTGTATTTGTCAATGAATTTTTCCGGACAGCCATTCATTTTAAGATACTGTTTAATGTTAGTGAGTTCTGTATCTATAATATCTGAAGTACAAATCTTTTTGGCTCTAAGAAACAACGTTTTCACTAATGCTATTTTGTGATGGATTGGACAGAAGCTATTAAAATTCAAGAATAATCCATTCCACGTCGTTTTTCTGTAGATCGACCGTTGCATTGAACCATCTCCTCGACGTTGCATGGCAATATCCAGGAAATGAAACTTATTGTCGTTTTCTAACTCCATGGTAAATTGAATATCTTTATGTGCTTGATTGAAAATTTTCAATAAGTAGTTAGCATGTTGTTCATTATTGCATACGATGAAGGTATCATCTACGTACCTTGAATAATGCATCATTTCCTCAATCCCCATTTTTAGTTTTGTGTTTTCAAGATTGTTTATCCGGACTTAGTAGCTTGATTAAATAACACATAAAAATGTTTAAATAGCAACAAGAAATTAATACAACCATCATTATATTAATGAAAGTATATTTAATTGACGAATCACAAATAGGACGAAACATACAATTCTGAATTTGATGATTAATCATATTTTAACTTTTAAACATTTTAACATTTATCTTCTATTTTATTGTATATATACAGTTAACACAATAGAAACTAAACTGTATCTTATTAGAATTCATTGATACCTACAAATAATTCTATTTAATAGTTTCTAATGCCGATAATATAGAATAGATTTGAAAACTGATTAAATTTGACATACTACTTATGAATCATCATTTAAGTAGATCAAAACAATGGAATTTTTTCATTTTATCTTAATGTATACAATGTTCTAATCATACAATCATAATAATTTGTTATTTGTATACATTATAGAATGATCTTAGTTGAAGTAACATTGAAAACTAGACAACTGTTTCATTCTAATATAAGACAATAACATGGACTATCTCATTAAAGTTATGCAGTCATTCAACAAATTTATCAAATGAATTTAACATGTTGTCATTTATACTGGTAAATTGGAAACTATGTTTCATACAATGATGATTCAAATACATTTATCAATAATGAACATTGAACATTGAAACATGAACATATTTATGTTACTATAGATAACTTATACATTGACTTGTATATTCAATAGATGATTGTTAAACATTTACATTTTACAATAGAATAGTAATAATCAGTTAATGATTAATATTCTGTGAATTATTTCTTTGAATGATTAACTAATTCATCATTAGTTGATAGTTTTTTTTTTCATTGTAAAGTCAATTGATATCTGTTATGTTGAAGGAAGGAGGCTGGGGGAGAGAATTTAGAAAAAGACAAGTAGTTTTTATCGAATTGTATCTCAGAAGATTAGTTCATTTCTATTATTGTGATGTTCCTATCACCGTAACTTTCTATTGAACTTATAAACTATTATCGTATCATTTGTTATTTAGGAGGTATAATCAATTAACTGTTTATTTGTATCGACAGCTTCTAGTCATTATTATTGTTTCCATTTTGTTTAAATGTTATTCTCTCTATTGGATGGTACTCTATGTGATTAGATTTTGCATGTATTAAAATGATTGAGTAAAATATAATAGGACTGACTGTTTGGTGGTTGGCTTACTTATCTTATGTTATTCATTGCAGTTTGGGGGCTAGAAAGAAACGGGGAAGATGTGTGAGTGCACTGATTAGTTCTATCGAGGTCACTGTTTCCCATATCTTGTGACTGTTGGAATTGTCAAGATATAACAATACCTAGAAGAGCTTAGTGATAACAGTCGCAGACAGCAAAGCAAGTTGATCCATATTCGAATTCTATGTATGGGGGGATATCAGTTGTCGCAAGCTTGTAGGTTCATCAGTCGAACAGGTGCCAGTCATCGTACAACCTAAGTGTAATTTTTAGTCACAGAATCGGGAATTACAATCTATGGAGTTTATTTCTTGCCCTTTTGGAACCCTTAAGGCTCAGCTGCATCTAGTTAAACATTTAGCAACTATACAATTTGTATTACTCAAATTGCAGACTTTTCACAAACTCATCAACGATTATTATGTGTTTTTCTTACCAAATTATTGTAACTAGACACTATACCCAACTACTCTGGTTCATTTTTTAATGGATTTTATATGTCTTGTTACTAATTTATGACGCATGTGATATTAAAAGCTTGTTTTTGCTCAACAAATGACTTGGCCTTCATTCTCATTCGTTGATGTTGTTCATTCTAACCATGTCTCTGATGAAGGCTACGATCACCTAGGTATCGGTAGCAACAAATAATCGTTTCAAAGTTTATCAGGTCGTAATTACAACATACGTTCCATCGGGATATTTTCCAACGAATACCTAAAAGCCATGTTACTAAGTCAAATAGTATTTCCTGTTGACTACTTCCAATAACCTAAAACATCTAAAGCATCAGTAAATTATATCTGCTAAAGGCATCATTCATTTCATGTATAAGTAATCAGCTAGAAATTTCAGAATAGCTGTCTCAATTATTAAATTTTGTTTACTATCCCCATAACAGTTAGCTTATCTATGAAACTATTAAAATGATGAAAGAAAGTCGTAACTAACAATATTTGTACACCTGTCGAAGGTGTTCTTAGAAAGCACCCTATCATTATGTAAATTTTGCATGGCACTTGATTAGATAGTTTAAAAATTCAATTTTTAATTGATTTAAGTCGGGTTTTACGTTTTAAATCCGATGTTACTAGATGTTTGGTCAAAGCAATTTAAGTGTAGTGTGATACCAATTACTGGATGGAGTTAGATAACCAATGAAAACCAGGAAGCGGTTATGGATCTATTTTACTCTGCTACGAGACTCCATAATGATGTACATTCACAGCCTCCCCCCCCCCTGAAACTTTTAAGATTTAATTTTTAGACACTGAGCTAGCTTTTAATGATCAATGTTTCTGAATACAGTCAATCACAATTAATATCAGTTCACTAGTAACTAACTTCAGGAGGTAATTCCTAGAACATTATTGTGAATTGACCAATGGAGTTCAACCATATTAAGTATGAGGCAGTTACCTACCAATGGTAATGTATAAAGTCGCAAAAGCATATCTTTAACTGATTGAAGTACAATCGCCAATTATTTGATACCACTTCAACGGTCTCAAAGTTAAGAGTTCATTGTGAGACCTAGTTGTCTAGCAGATCGAATCCAATAATCCCCAAAACACTGACTGATTACAGCATAGTTCGAAACCAATATTTGAAAATTGAATGGAATAATGATTAAATCACCACCATTTTGACTACAATTTATAAACCACAACTATAAGTGACATATTATTTATTACCATGATAATAGGTAGGAAATAATGTTTATTACGGTGTACAGTAATATCGACTAGATCTAACTGTGAATGGTGCATACAGTTTGTAATTGATAGTTGTTCACGAGACCTGATTATTCACTCACTCCACCATCAACAGTGGATCAACATCAAATACAAGAGAAATAACCAGTAGAATAGATTTTTCATCTAATAGAACGATAGGTTTGTTTGACATTAAGCAATATTAGATACTACATCAGATTAAAGGAAACCACTACTGCAATTCACTCAGTCTTCAGTGAATTTAGACTTGATTGTTAGGCTTAGTTGTCGACCATGATGTTATCTCCCCTCCCCATAGGATGACGAAAGATATTTCTTTAGTTACATTAACAAACTGCTGATACTTTTGGTTTGATTAATATGTTCTTCAATTTTCATAGAAATCATGTATTCTCCAGTTCATAGTTTACTATAGAAGCATTAAAATGAGACTTTTTGACTTCCCTGTGTTAATGACTGACTGTCAGAGAGGAGATAAATTCTTTATTATGTCTATATCATAGATAACACCAGTTACTTGTTTCTTTTAAATAAAACATTATCCTTATTATGATGGAACTCCAAATGCTTACAAATGTAGTCTTAGAGTTGAGTCCTGATAATGCACTTCTGTAAGTTAATCGAAATGAAATCTTATGTCAAGGGATTATTGAATTTTGTATTTACACATCACTGAATGACATTGTAAACTATGAATCACTGGATACGTATTCTTCTCTAGCTTAAGATTTCAGAGCCGCGTACGTCCACGGTATCACAAGAGATTTAATCAAGCCTCATAGTGAGTGCTATACTTTCACACAAGCTATTCTCGATTGTGGTCTATATTGTTAACCTCAATCAAGTCAACCTGTGACCTAAAGAACAGGATTTAACGAACCATACAACACTGCACAATCGCAATCATCATGCACTTAACAGTGATAGCAGGAAATCTTTATAGTTCGATTGAGAAGCCATGTTCATTGGAGTTCAACCCTACCGGATAGGAGATAAATTCCGCCAATGGTAATATCGTGAGCTGATTAAACTTAGAAATAGAAACCATCTGATGTCAACTCAATGGTCTGATGAGTAAGAGCAGTCTCTGAAGCTAGCAAAGTTGGTTGTGGATATGAGCCGATGGGGGGTTACACACTATCATTAGACATCTATCCCATAGCCTCTAGTTTTCAGCAGCTATCTAACTCATGTGACACATTAATTACGCATAATTTCGTAAAGACATACTAATCAAAACCAAACAATTGTTTCCAAAATCTCAAATATATCATTGTAATCTCAGGGGTGTTTTACTTTTATGCTGTGAAGAATCTGTTTAATGTTGAGTTTAGAAAGAAGCAACAATATTACTTATTCTGACTTAAACTATTGATTATAGAAAAGTAGTATGAACAAAATTAGGAATTCATTTGTCACAATCTATTCACATTTACAATGGAATGTAGTTGGATTTTCCAGTTGACTTATCATGGACTGAAACTGATCAGTTTCGGTTGCTGTATGCACATCCTGAGCTGACTGCCTCGATATAGTGATAATTCATAAGTATTGTTTAAGTTGGATTGTGACCGGTAAGAGGAATCCAGGAAGCGCGTTTCGTGCTATATAATACATCCAGGCGACAAGTCCCAAATAGGACGAAATGCGTGTCCTATATTCCACTTACCAGTCACAATCCAACTTAAACAATTAGTTGAGCATTCATTCAACGATACGACAGCAGATACTTCACAATGACAATTATCACATTCAATTAGCAGGTTATGCAATAGTAGATACGATTCACCTACTTCAGTTTCGACAACTAGATGAGATCAATAAACCGATGAATAGAGCATACCTCGAAGATAATTTCATAAAGATGTATATGGTAAATGAACTATTTTAGTTTAATTAAGGTGATAAATGTATTGCATGTGAGTAAAATTCGGTTACATAATTCTTACACTTCATACTATGAATGAATGTGTGTATAAACAATCGTTGTAAAGTTTTATACAAAATTTTCCCACTAAGTGGCAGTTAGTAAACTCAATCGATTTCACGGACTCCAGTAATGTTTGCTGAAGAGGATAGTTATCGCCAAATAAATCTAACAGGCAATCCAATTTCATGTAGTCAGTCAGTTACAACGTAGAACTTGGAACATGCGTACATCAGTTCAAGTTGACATGCCTCAATTAACAGATAGAGATTACATTATCGGACCAAATCCCAGAGGAGGGGAGGTAGTAACAGAGTAAGTACTAATGGAAAGGCATAGAGATCAGAAATGAGATTTGAGATAAAAAGTGATTCAGTAAAGAGAAAATTATAATAAGCTCAAAAATTAGAATTTGGAGGAAGACAAGGAGTGGATGCACCTGCGCCATTGCAATCGATTTTGAGCCATATCACCTACAGTCTCTAACCATTTGTTACGATCATCGCGTGGGCCTCAACCAAGTAGTCTATATCTATTAACATGGCCCAGCCCAATTGTCAATGACTTCATGGATTGGTGCAGACCAGGAGGAAGTAGTTCGAGTACGTTAAGGCGAAACTACGTACCAGAACAAATAATATAGAAATCCACTCTAATTAGAAGCTTGCTGGTTTTCATAATAAAATTGTAAACGATCTGTTTCTAAAGTATTGTATTACCATTTAGTTATTCAGCTTTATTTAAACCCTCATATATATATATATATATATATATATATATATATATATATATACTCGACCACTTCCTATTGCTCTGAGACTATTTACTAGTTAGAGACCTATGCTCTAGGTGTGACGACTAACGATAACAATTATTTCCCCAAACCAAAGTCAGGCATTAACGCAAAACGTAGAACCAGGAAGATATCTACATCAACTCAAAGTTTCTATACTTCATCAACACATCAAGATGAGCATCAAATTAGTAGAAATAATAATAACATCACTGGAATTAAGTACAAAAACTCAGTGCATATACAAAATACGATACAGGAAGAATGAATTCATTCGTGGAATAAACTAATTTTAATCTCCGGATTTAAGTAGAGACTAAGAATGATTGAATTTGAGCTACTGTCATCGATTCGAAACCATGTCACACAAAATTTCCAATTAACTAGTCTGTATCTACTATCACGACTCAGACTAACAATCACCAACTTCATGAACTGATATCAAGTCCTCATTGGCTTGACGTTCACACTTTTACATTCTTCCTCAACGTCAGACAACATTATGTGTTGAGGAAAGAGATAGTTGATAATACACAGTACAAGCTCCAACCGCCTCATACGACGAACATTTACAAATTCATCAAATGATTTATCATCATTCTCTAATATCCTAAGTGTAACCACATCATTATGTTGTCAGTTGTTCTAACAAACGCGAGTGACATTTCGACAACACCTATGATCAAATACCAATAACTTGGAAATGTCATCTATTTTTAATGATCACATTTTTATATCCATACAATAAGGCAGAACAGGTTACTGTTCAATATATACCAGTCCTTTGATTGGTGAGAGTTTCAAATCTTCTACTTAGTAGTTGAACACTTTAATAACTGACCACTATATACTATATAAGTCAAGTTACCAATATACATTGACATTATTACACGTGTTTATTCTCCTTATTCTACACATAACAATGATTCATAACCTGACTCTACATATATTCCAATTTCTCTAATACTCTCAGACATTCCTTTATGCTATACTTCTCTCTTCCTCCATCTCACATCATTAAATCACTATTTAACAATAAACTTGAAAGAGAATACAAATAGATAACTATCAATTTTAGTAATAATGTTCTTTTCTCTTCAATACATTCATGACTAGATACTGTAATATGCTTTTTAGCAAGTAACATACATACTGATAATGAATGATGAATCAAGAAGTGAATACTAAAATGGTCATTTATTCTTGTTGTAAACCAATTCAAATGTAAGTTTGTTGTTGAAAATTTTCCTTTTTTAGACTTAAAATACCGATAGCTAATTTGTTAAACTAAATGAATTTCTATGCGTAATTAACTATTTCTAAAGAGAGAGAGAGAGAGAAGAAAAAGATACAGAAAAAAAAGGTAGAACAAGATATTTTTGACTGCATACAACAGGTTGTATTAACATAAAAAACTGATAGTTAAAATGTTACATTACAGACTAACTTCGCTTAGATAACCGTTAGAAATCATATAACTATAGGATATTTGTTTCGTTTTTAGTATGAGGTTAATCAATATTGAATGTTTACGAGTTAGCTTAGGATTGAACTCACAGAATGTAGGTTTCGTGTTAAGCATCTAACCTTTAAACAAACGATTGAAAAAATAATTTTACATTTAGAATCTTTGTAGATCACTTAACTATTAGATGATTTCAGATATGGCTGAAAGTTTGTATATAGGAAGGTAAATACAAGATACAATGTAGTTATAAATGTAGTTTATAAACGAAACCGGGATTAGAAAGTGGTGTGTTAATGAGACAATCTCTGACAAAGGTGGAATATCTATCTGCTTTAGCCCCAGGTGTTTAGAAAAATCGGTAGGACACTTCAAAGAGTGCTAAGGTTTCGCGAGTTTATGGTGACACCGAGATAACCGCTAACGAACGTAAGACCAGCGACACAGTAACAGGAAGCTAGCTATTGCGCAGCGCCCCAGCCCAGCTAACTAGAGTAAGAAGTCCAAAGACAGCAAGAAGCGTTTAATTCCACAGGCAGCCTGTCAGACGACATCATCGCACACAACTCATGCGTATATATACAAAAATAGAGAGCGTCCTTGGAATGTTACAAATAGCGTACTAAAATAAACAACGAACCAATAGGATTTAGCGTCTTACCAAGTGGGAAACACGAACTGAAGGTGAGAAGGGGAATTTTCGGCGCGAAAACAGGAAATTCAAATTTACACAATAAAATCACAAAAATAACCGGTTTGCCAAGTGAGTTTTGGGGATCTAACATCCCCAACACCTCCCCTTTTTAATAACGGACGTTCCTTGGGTTTACTTGTAGTTTGACTGTCTGGCGTCGTTGTCGGAGTGACTGTCTCCTGGAACGTATGTTGACCGGCTTCTGTTCTGTTTTCTCCACTTGCGATGGGGGTAGGTTGAAAGTATCTAAAAGGACTTCAAGTGGCAGATTTCGGGTCGATGTGGGACAATCTGCTGCTGCTCGCTTGCGAAGTTGATTGCGATGTCTAGTCCACCTCTCCCCTTTAACATCTACTTCGTACATGACTTGGCCACGTCTCTCAACTACACGAGCCTCCGTCCAGGGACTGTGGTTGGGTCTGTAATCGCGAGCATACACCGGACACCCAACCTCATATGCTGGCAACTTTTCGATCACTTTGCGCGTGGCTCTGCTTGGCAACATAAGCTTGTGTATTGTCTTCAGTTTTCTACCCATGAGGGCTTCTGCTGGAGACTTTTTCTCTGGTAGTGCATCGTTCGGAGTCGTTCGATAAACAAATAAGAAGTTTTGTAATGACTCCATAGATGTCTCCTCCCCTTTTGACTTGAGTAGTGCCCTCTTGAAAGTATCTACAAATCTCTCCGCCTGGCCATTTGACTGCGGATGATAAGGTGGAGAGCGGTAGTGGATGATGCCAAGCCGTCGGCAGAATTCTTGAAATTGACTTGAAGTAAACTGCGACCCGTTGTCTGAAACGATCATATCCGGCAGGCCATTTCTGGAGAAAATCTCTGAAAGGATCTGCAGTGTCTTTGTGGTGGACGGTGGCACCACCGGGAAAATCTCCGGCCATTTCGAGAAAGCATCTACGACGACCAAGTAGGTAGCTCCGTTGACTGGGCCAGCAAAGTCTATATGTATTCGCGACCATGCGGTTTCAGGCTGTGGCCAGGCGATCGGTGGCGCTTTAGCGTTGAATTTCGCTGCCTGCTGACACTGCGTGCACCTGCGTACCAAGTCGATAATGTGCTGGTCCATCAGTGGCCAGTATGCATAACTGCGGGCTATAGACTTCATTCGCCGTGTCCCAGGATGACCAGAATGAAACTGTTGAAGCATCCTTGGTTGTAGTGACTTTGGCACGACTACTCTTTCTCCGAACATAAGGCAATCATCCACGACGCATAAGGAATCGCGACGTTGGTAAAGTTGCTTCATGTCACCCTCAAAAGCGATGCGTGGCCACCCTTGCGTGACGTATTTCATAGCCCTTCTGATCATTGCATCGTTTCTGGAGGCTATTTGAATATCTGACACCGATACTGGTAGAGCACGGACAGCATTCGTTAGGTAGGATGCTGCGTAGTCTTCCTTTGATAGCGAGGCAATAATTGTGTCGTCGTCCACCGTAGCGTGCTCGCTGATTAATCTTGATAAGGCGTCTGCTTGACCAAACTCTTGAGTGTGCCGGTACTGGATATCAAAATCATAACCCAATAAGATAAGAGCCCATCGTTGTAGGCGATTTGCTGAATGGGCTGGGATACCGGACTTTGAACCAAAAATTGTAAGTAAGGGCTTGTGGTCTGTCAGCAGCGTGAATCTCCGCCCATATAAGAATTTATGGAAACGGCGTACGGCAAAGACGAGAGCAAGCGCTTCTTTCTCTATCTGGCTATATTTTCTCTCTGCCGGTGTCAGTGTACGAGATGCATGCATGATAGCTTTTTCTGAAGAGTCAGGAAATTGATGCGAGATAACGGCACCAAGACCAGAAGATGAAGCATCTGCAGCCACAATGATTGGCATGGACGGATCATAGTGAGTCAATAACAGTCTAGAGCTAATAATTGACTTGAGTTTGTTAAAAGCTGCTTCGCAATCTGGCGTCCAATTCCAGGTGACATCCTTATGTAACAGGTGGTTAAGAGGAGACCGGATGACGTGCATTGATGGCACGAAGGCTGAATAATAGCTTACTAGTCCCAGAAAGGATCGTAGCGCAGAAACATTGGTGGGAGCTGGCATTAGTTGAATAGCTCGAATATTCTCAGGATCCGGTCGGCGACCTTTAGCGTCGAAAATAAATCCCAAATACTTCACTGACTCTAAGAAAAATTGGCATTTTTCTGGACGTAATCGGAATCCATTTTCACTGATACGCTGTAGAACATTAGTTGTACGCTCACGCAGCTCTTCTGGTGAAGTAGCAACAATTAAGATGTCGTCGAGATAAGTAGCAACGCCCGCAATGCCTGCTAAGATAGTATCCATTAGTTGCTGAAAAATGGAGGGGGCTGTCTTGACCCCAAATGGCAAGCGGTTGTATTGAAACATACCACGATGAGTATTAATTGTCAGTAGCTCTCTGGATTCCTCAGCAACTTCTACTTGTAAGTAAGCGTCAGCGAGATCCAGTTTCGCGAAAAATTTGCCGCCGTTTAGCATAGTAAATAAGTCTGCCGGAACTGGTAGTGGATAATGATGTTGTTCAAGGGCCGCGTTAAGGCCTGTGGAAAAGTCTGCACATATGCGTATTGAGCCGTTCGGTTTCTTGATAACCACGATCGGAGCTGCCCAAGCAGAATAAGAAACAGGCGTAATGACTCCTTGTTGCTGTAGACGGTTGAGCTCTTCATCGACTTTGGGTAATGCTGCATAAGGCACAGGTCGCTTAGGACGAAAAACAGGCTTAGCACCTTTCTGTATACGGAGGGTCGCCTTCATTGAGGTGCAACAACCCAATCCCGGTTGGAAAATAGTCGGGAACTCTGCTAAGATTTTCGCCGTATAGTTCTCTGGCTCTGGGGTTTGTCGTACCAGCCGACACACAGTGTTTAACGGAACATCAGCTAACTGCAGCTGGTCAAACCAATCTAATCCAAGCAAATTCAGATCAGTTGTTGTAACATAACATACCCCAGTGAACGACATGTCCCGAAACGATACAACACACGTCAACTGTCCCAACATGCGTAAATAGTTGCCGCATGCTGTGCGTGCCTTCTGCGTAGTAGGCTCAATGCGTGGTCTACCCATTCTAATCCAGGCTTTCTTGGAAATAATCGTAATGTCTGACGCAGTATCTACTTGTAATCTAAATGGATACGCATTAATGTTAAGAGTAAGAAACTTTCTCTCACCTGGAGTGGAGGCTTGACAGGAAGCTAGCAAACTTAGAGAATTTGTACTTGGTTGAGAAAATGGCTTTCTGTTATTTTTGGACCGACGTGGGGGTTGCTGTAGCTTCTGGCGTTTACAATACCCGTCTTTGTGGCCGACAGATTTACAGTTTCTGCAACGATGGTGCTTGTATGGGCAGAATCTTATAAAATGCCATGCGCCACAATGCCAGCATGCTGAAGGAGGTCTAGTTTTTGAAGAGAGAGCTGAGCTGGAATGAGATGAGCTAGATGCAACCATAGATGTGGCATTGCCTGATGACTGACGTACTGCATGGACTTCACAGTTTTCTTTACCGCCAGATTGGATCATAGTTGTGTCACGTTGGATGTTTATCAGGCGCTGATATTCGTTAGCAATATCATTCAGCGTTAGCTTCGGATCTTGGTCAAGTCTACATAGAAGCCGCGTTCTGATGTCGCTAAACTTCTGCGATTGCAAACTGCAGATGAGAATGAGTGCTTTAAACTGGTCTTCTGTGAGAGACTTGAGACGGAAACGTTCGCATTCACGGTTGACAATACCGACGTGAGTGAGAAAATCACTGTCTTCATTCATAACTAGTTTAAGACATCGGTATCGTATATTGAATAGAGAGGAGTTATCACCAAACTGTTGGCTTAATGATTGAACGGTGTCAGCAAATGATCGGTCACGTGGGTTCTGTGGCAGGATCAAATTGCAATATTTATCTAACTCACTTGGACCTAATTTTCGAAGTAGCAGGCGAACCTTCCAAGCATCATCTTGCGTTGCGAAATCAAATTTAAATAGATCTTCGTAACGACGGAACCACATATCAAAAGTGATATTAGAATCAGGATCGTAGTGGAACTCAGCAATACTATTAGCAACGCCGTCAATAGATGGTGCAATAGTAGTAGTAGATGTGCTCGGCGAGCAGGTAGATGTAATTTTCGTTTCTGCAAGCATTTGAATCAATTTAAACTGCTGCTCCATTAATAATTCCATTTTTGACGGATCCATGTTAGCACCAGCCTCGTCGCCACTGCTAAGGTTTCGCGAGTTTATGGTGACACCGAGATAACCGCTAACGAACGTAAGACCAGCGACACAGTAACAGGAAGCTAGCTATTGCGCAGCGCCCCAGCCCAGCTAACTAGAGTAAGAAGTCCAAAGACAGCAAGAAGCGTTTAATTCCACAGGCAGCCTGTCAGACGACATCATCGCACACAACTCATGCGTATATATACAAAAATAGAGAGCGTCCTTGGAATGTTACAAATAGCGTACTAAAATAAACAACGAACCAATAGGATTTAGCGTCTTACCAAGTGGGAAACACGAACTGAAGGTGAGAAGGGGAATTTTCGGCGCGAAAACAGGAAATTCAAATTTACACAATAAAATCACAAAAATAACCGGTTTGCCAAGTGAGTTTTGGGGATCTAACATCCCCAACAAAGAGTAATTTAGTTAGCATTCAGATACTTTAAAATTATCTACTATTTCCAAACACCCTGAATGAAAGTCGATGTGGCTTCCCTACTATTGCAGATATTGAAAAAGCTATAAGTTAAACGAAAACACAACATCACTCAATGAAATCATTGACTATTGATCTAAGTTGTGTTGGTAGATGCAGAATATCTGGTTGGGGTCCGCTCAAACGCCATAACCAATTGTTGGAGGCTATAGGTGATATAGCTCAGAGTCAGTTAGTGGTGAAAATGCATTCACTCTTTGTCTTTTCTTAAATTGAGTTAGAAATTACTTCATACCTTTCTTTTCGTGAACTAATTCTTTCTCGATAAACTATATTCTATATGTTCACACTTATTATTACTATTATAAATATCACTGAAGTAACTACTACTTCAACTAATTTGATGTTCATCATGCTGTGATAATGAAGTGTGGCAACTTGGACAGATGGAGATATGTGCCTAGTCTTATGTTGTACATCGAAGACGTCTTAAGAACGTGCCAGTGATTGCTTTCAAAATTTCCAAAAAGAATTCTCAAAAACGATATATTATATTTTCACTACTCCAGTAGATAATTACTGATTTCATCATTAAGCGTAACGTCATAGAAGATTCTGGAATCTCAAGACAACAAATAATCCTACAAATACCCCCTTTTTCTGTACACTAACTTCGGAAGTTAAGGATCATTTAAATATACATCTTATGTTTTGGGATCGAAAGATCACAACGAAATGGAATGCAGTTAGGATAGAAGAAATAAATATACTAACCACCCTGCAGATGATACTTCATAAGTTCATCAGTAGTTAGATTGGCGATTAATTGTAAACTGATAATGGGATTGTGTAATCGTCATTGATTAATAAGAGTGAAGATACAGACAACGTATCACATTTGATTGGAAAGAGAGTTGTGACTTGTATGTATATATACCCCCAACCCAGTTTTCTTCTGTCCAACTCTTACACTAGCCAACATCGTGTGCTGAGGTAGGCAGTGGCTGGGCATACGTAAAACATATCCAAATCACTTCAGTCGAGAAAAATTTAAAATCTCACTAACCAATTTGCTTTATTTGCTCGGTATTCTGTCGATAACCTCAGTATTTTTTACTTGATCATTCCAAACTACGTAGGGAGTTTTTCGAATGAACCTGTGATGAACTACCTACAGTCTACAAATATCGTCTGGTTTCATAGCCATAAGTTAAAACAGAGCTAACTGTTGGTTAGTTGATGGATATTTTACCTGAGCCATAAATGACGCAAGCTGACAAAAGAAAAACGAACTTTCTAAATCTGTGTCGAAATTTCGTTAGATACCAGGCCACCAAGACTGGTGAGGCTTTCAAGAAATGTGAAGTGGTTAACACACTCAACTACTTCACTCCTCATGATCAATTTAGGCAATAATGCAGTACAATAAGGAAGTAACACTTCACTCGGAGAGAAACCTTGTAATCCAAACATGTTTGAATTGCTGCTCAAACAAGTAAATGCATGTTTTTTTTTAAACTAAGGTGGCCCACAAGTTTAGTCACTTTCTCTGCATCATCAGATAATCAGCGGCTTAATATTCATGAAAATATACCCGATTAAAACATGTTGCATGGTTAATAATAAGTTTATAATTCTTCATCAACAAAGAAGGCAAGGGGATTCTCATTAAGAACTCTAACGTGCATTACACTACAACAGTGTAACACATTATTCTAGTATGTAAAATACAAAATAATCAATATATATATACAAATGCTTCCATTAAAATAGATGAAAATTTACAAAATAGTGTACCATCAACGTTTTGACTTCTTTTTCTCTTTACACTCTTTCAATATTTCATCAGAAGTATGTGAAAGGACATTGGAAGAGGATATTTGAGCTTTTGACTTTAATCTTGCATGTCCAGACTCTTTAAGATGATTGAAAAGTGCATTTCTTGATTGGAATTCTACATTACATGTATCACAGATAATTTTTTGAACTTTAGAAGAATTCGATGTAATGTTTTTAACACTTTTTATTGATTGGTTGGCATGTCTTGAAGGTAACTCCTCTTCCTCAAGGCTATCTACGACAGGATTGCTAGATGCCAGCTGTGTTGTGGTATCTAAATGAGAATCAATAAAACAGACAAGAAACCATCAATGAACTTAGAATTTAAATGCCTCAAGTAGTTTATAAATAGTCCAGAACCTGGCACGTATCTTTAGGTTCAAGTTGTCAGCTAGTATTAGCATAGAAAAGTGAATACCAAATTAGTACAGGATATGATTCAAAGATTAATTTGCAGAACGAAAAGTATGGAGTTACTCCAGTCTTCAGGATACAAAGGAAGACAAAAAATGAATACATTTGGGTCATTGGGGCCAATTCCGACCAACGTAACACAGCGTCTCCAATAACTGATCATAAAAGTTGAGTGGACCCCAACCACATAGTCTAACAACCAGTAATCTCAAGGCATCAGTACGTATAGTCGCTGACTGTTGATAGATGCAAACTACTTGACTGCGATTCGCCGTAAACAATGGTTGAAGATTCTGTGTGACATGGTTCATAATCAATCACAGTAACTCAAGTTCATTTACCCTTAATCTTGACTTAAATTTAGAGCTTAAAATTAATTTATACTCTTCTTTTAACCAATTAATTCCTTCTTTTCATATCATATTTCTTATATCCACTTGTTTTTGCTTTTAAATTCCATTGTTATTACTAGCTCAACTACATTGATGTTCATCTTGGTGGGCCGTGTGGGAACTTTCACCTATGCAGATATGTGCCTGGTTCTACTTTGTACATAAGTGACCGGTAGTAAATATGGTTTATCCGCCTCTTATTTTCCATCCAACTTGTTGAGCTAGCCAATATAGCGGTGGTTGGGGATACATAACACGTACTAATTATTTCATTCGATGAAGATTCACAATCTTATCAAGAGATTAACCGTCTTTCCCGAGTAGCCTAAACCTAACCACAGTATTACTTACTCCATGGTGTCACCGTTTTCAGGAATTCATCTCTTACTATTAAAGCCATTAATCGATTTGGAATACGCAAACGACATAGTTCTGTTTAATGAAAATGGTGACAAAATCCAAAGCCTTGGGAAATAATGTAAGCATGTTTGAGATGAGTTGACCCTCTTCTTCACTAAACGTGAAATGTTGCTTCAAGAAGAGTATATGAGGAGTTTACAATTTAGTTCATTAACCTATTAACTTATCTTGAAAGTCTCATCATAGAGGGATATAGGAAAAACCCATTCCAGTTTGATAGTGTAACATATCTGTAGCTGAATGAAGCAAATTCGAATACCACAGAATTAGTTTTCTCGAGATCGCCTAGCAGACGAGTTTCAACTGGCAGGAAATCTATATCAAGCTGGGGTTTCTGCCGACTGCCTACAACCACCTAGTGTATCCACATCTCAGGTAACAACCGTAGTACATACATACATACTAATTTACATAGCATGTAGTCATAGTAAGTCGTGACTATACATTAATAAGAGTGCCAATTGACAATCAAAAACATCAAAAAGTGATCGTCTGAAGATTATAATGTACATTGAAATTGTTAGCTCAGTGGTTTCATTACCTATTACTGAAGTGTAAAAGACACGAACTGACTAGTTAAACAACTACTGAAAACCGAGAAATACTAAACACCTGATTGTACTGTAGTAGGATTTCTCAGAAACGCGCGTCCATAATCATGCAGCGATCAGTGGAATTTCGCCGTATTGGATGTGTCACTTACACACTATTCATATTGGATGGTGGTCACGAAACATTACGGATTGACTGAAGTAATAAACGTCATCTACTGGACATTACCCCAGCAGTTTGAATGTTAAGAGCTTATCACAAGGTTTGAAGGTTTTACTTAGGCAAAGGTGAAAAGTTTCATATGAAAACAAAATTCCTTTCTAACGTTTTCAGATCTGTGAATTGGTACAATCGCCTTTAAGTCATAGCAGATGCAGTCAAAATGTATGTCAAAACAAGAGATGTGTCTAGTCTACAATAATGAGTAATTGAAAATCAAGTTTTTTTTATAAAATTGTTCTGACAGCTATTAACTACGTTAAACAACGGAGGAAAACAAAATAAAACGCTTGAAAACCGTCATTACATACACAAAAACACAAACAAAGAAACAAACAATTGTGCATACAACCTCAACTGTAGTAATACTGATAAGAAATGCCATTTCACTTATAATACACACACTGTAACTCCCAAATATATCATAACCTGTCACTAGACAGAAATTTGTAGGATGCAATAAAACGACGGACAAATGACAATTACTGAGACTAGACGACAACAGTTATTTACGGATGGATGAATGGATCTGATACTTAGTCGTCAAATTTGAAGAAATGAGGGAAAAATCTACCACAGTTTAGATTTGTAAATGTCAAAAAACGAATTTGATTTTTGTGGTGTAAAGAAAATACAACTAAGGATATAATGAAAAGACAAAATGTAAATATTAGGATAAAAAGTAACATGATGGTTGTGACGGTGATATCAGCCAATCACCGATATTCGGGAGGCGGATATAATTGCATAATATCTTAAGTTCCCATACCACGTAAACTCAACGATATGAAGCCGAAATGACCGCAGCAGCAATGAGAATCACTTAGATTAAGAATATGATTCAAGGGGAGAACGAAAAGATTTTATATATGTAAAACCCAAGATATCGACAAAAAATAAGGAGATTAACAGTGTGGTCGCCAATAACATTTTTGCAACTTGCTCCTACAACAGTAAATACTGTGCCTAGGTAAGAGGTGGTTGAGTACAACATAATACATACTCAAGCTACCTTAATTAAGATTTACAGACTCACCAACCGGGTTGCCATTTCTGTTTGATACTCGTTGTTAAGGAGAGTTTGGCTTGAATAATTTTTAAGAGTCTATGTCTAACAAACCCGACAGTAGCTGCTACCTTGACGTCTGTTGGAGAGCGATAAGACTAAAGGCAGCAATCTAAGGTCTGAGGGCGAAGTCATTCTACTGACTACAGTGGATTGTGAAAGCAGTAAGGTTTTCCCATCGGATAACCAGCATCTGCAGAGATACTGCATTCTTAACGGAAGGAAGGGGTTAGAAAAGATAAACCTGAAAATGTCACACCTCACCTTACTTCGCGGATTCTCGTTTCCGGCAGTAAGGCCTGTTAACGAACGGAGCTAACACTTCAAAAACTTCCCATAACAAGATCGTGTGTGATTCGCCCCAAGGAGTTGTGTTTTGGGCTCTGCGATAACAATCTCACGTCATCATAACCAATATGAATACAGTTTCCTTTTCAGGTACCTCAAGAAGTAATATCTTTCCATGGTGTGGACAACCAGGAAGTGACAACCGTTCTCATACATCTAACAACACACGAGATCATCTTGTTCGAGGTAAAACCCCACCATCAAATATTATTATTTCTCGTATTTCTACGATTAATCCTACTAGCATAACTGTATTACTTCACACCTCTAACGCTAATGGTTTGAGCTCATGAAACGTTATTCCTGGTCTCCTGAAAGTTTACGCTAAACTACATATCGGAGCTTTTAATGTTCGAACCTTATGCCAAATAGGATAACAAGACTCATCAGTTATGACTATAGAATTCCGCTCCATCGATGTCTATTGTGTCTCGCAAAAGCGTATACAGGATCTAAGCTCAATCATTCCCCTGACCTCACCTTGTCAAACAAAGAACCAGCCTGCTCATCATTCATGTTTCCGAAGGTCCCATCGCTACCACTCGAGGCCTTGCTGGTGTACGTATAGCACAAACTTCAAATGCTGAACAGGATTTTCTTGACTGAATTCCAATAGACAGTTGCCTGTGAACTGTTTGTCTAAATGGTACAATAAGAACCCTGGAAGACAGGGACACAGGCTGTTACCTCTTCGTTGTCTCTGCCTACACTCCCACTGATTGCGGCTCAGATGAGATGAGAGATGAATTTTGCAGAAAGCTTTCTGACCTTTTTCGAAAAGCTAGGCGCACTGATGTTGTGATGGTGGCTGGTGATCTTAATGCCCGATTAGGTAGACTAAACGAAACTGAGAAACACTTAGGTAGATCCTATGGTGTCGCCGGCTCATCGAACAGATAATGGTGACCGTCTGTTTCATCTATAATCAGATTACCGCTTATTTCTAGCAAGCATTAACTTTGGGCATAAAGAAAGACATCAATTGACATGGAGACGTCAACACTGGACCACACTACCATCAGCCACCTCTGGAGTGGCTCGATGAAAGACTGCCGATCACTCTGGAGTACATGTTTGGACTCAGATCATGGTTTAATATGAGCGCGTGTTAGTCTGCGTCTCACTGGACGTAAAAGATCCACGGCTAGGATCCCCTACAGAGTTAAACTTAATGATATCAAAATTAATAATACATTTAAGAAACAACTAGAAAATCAATTAGTCAACTATGTAAGCAAAACTAACCCAGAATAATCTTGAAATGATGTTCAAAAAGCTGTAGAAATAGTAGTGACAACTACCAGTAAACTAAACCAAAAGGTTAGGAAAAATCAGTAGATTTCAGATGCTCTGAAACTCATCCCGTCTGACTCTGGACACAATCAGGAGTGGAAGTAACTTAAACACAAATTGATAAAAAGACTACGCAACGATCGTAAGCAGTGGTGAGTAGCGAAAACGAAAGAGAAGAGGAAGGCAGTAACAATAGGTAACAGTAGGTAACTGTTCAAACTTATCAAGGAGACAGGTACCAGACATCTGGCTGTTAGTGAAGCTATCTCATTGATCTATCCAGAAGGATAGATCAATGAGAAGAGCACTTTAGGGAACAGTTCAACTGGCCCTCGGCTTCATCCCAGTTGCTTAAGATCCTCAAGCAATCTGAATAGCGAATTGATATCAATTACCCAATTCTTAGTGAGGTTGAGAAGGCTACAGGGGATCTAAAGCGACGGAGAGCAGTAGGACTTGATGGATCAACCCACGAGATATTTAAGGATGGTGGTCTAGTTTTAGAAATGACATTAACTGAGATCTTGGCTAGAGTCTGAGAACTGGATGTAATCTCATATGACTGGTCTAGAACGCTAATCGTCCCAATCTATAAGTAAGGACAGAAGTCCTCTTGTCACGAATTACCGAAGAATCAATTTATTGAATATAGTGTCTAAAATATTAGCTTCAATAATAATTCGACGTCTAACTAAAGCTCCGGAAGAACAAACTTCAGAAAACTAAGGTGATTTCAGACCTAGGACGTGGTTATATAGACCAAATATTCACACTTTGGTAGGTTCTGGGACATATGCACACGTTTAGACGTCCAACAATAGTTGCATTCATTGACGTTAAGGCAGAGTTTGACTGCTCTAGATCGTGAGGTTATTTGGCAATGTCTGTCACTGAAAGGCGTACCAGAGAAGTATATTAACCTTATACAAGCTCTACTCGAACATTACGTGTCGAATCAGAGCTTATAGGCAAACTGTCCTCGGAATTGATTACTTCAAGTGGTGTTCATCAATGTTGTCCGATTTTCCTATTTCTATATAATTGTATCATTGACATACTTTTAGAGTTATCATTTTTATTGTCTCACTTCTTCGGGGTTGACCTTCTTCCAGCAGACAAACTTGTTAACTTAGAATATGCAGATGATATAGTTCTATTGGATGAAGATGCTGATAAAATGTAGAATCCTTTTGACTACCTTAAGTATCAATGTATGCATGCTTGGGATGGGATTTTCCCCATCTAAATGCAAAATCTTGCTTACGTCCGCGCCGAAATTAGTGGTAGGGATCGAAGTAATTGAATGTGTTGACCGCTTTACTTATCTTGGAAGTCTCATCTGTCCTGATGGTCTGGTGTCTGATGAAATCTTGGCTCGTATACAGAAAGTTCGATTGGCTTTTGCCAGGCTGCGTCACTTATGGCGTAGGCCAAACATCCGTCTGCCGAACAAAGAATGCGTTTAATATGCAGAAGTTCAATCCGTCCCACTTTATGGATGCGAAACATGGCTATTAAGGATAGAGGATAATCGTAGGCCTCTAGTATTTGATCTTAGATGTCCTCGAAGAATTGCTCGTGTTTGCTGGGACTATCAAGTAAGCAATATGTGGGTTAAGAATATAGTACTAGGTAGATATGGTAAATCGATTGATAAAGTAACGAATTTTCATCAGCTGAGGTGGTTAGGACATTATTATGTATGTCCTGACCACCTACCTACTTTGATGAGTAATGCTATCTGGTGTAGGCTGGAAAAGAGCTAGGGGCGGCCACACTTAAACATCGCACCAGTCCATGAAGTCACTGACAATTGGGCTGAGCCATGTTAATAGGTGCAAACTACCTGCTTGGCGTTCGCGTGATGATTGTAACCAATGGTTAGAGACTTTGGGTGATATGGCTCAAAATCGTTCGAAATGGTGCCGGTGCATACATTCTTTGTCTTCCTCTGAATTCTAAGTTTCTGAATTCATCATGATTTTCTTTTTACTAAGTTGTATTTACGCAAATCTTATCTGTGATATATATATATATATATATATATATATATATATATATACTACTCACCTGATTTATTGCTGTCGTTGCCATTATTAACTTCAGCACTACCAGTTACTTTTGAGGAAGGAAGATGTTGTTCATTTGTCACAGAAAGGTTTGGATTTAGTAATTCCGCCTCTTTTTTCCGTCTACGTTCGGCTTTTTTAGCTCGTTTCGTCAATTTATTTGAATGCTGATTTATTGTCAAGACATCGTTCTCTTCATCACCACTTGGATGTTGTCCATCGTTCAACAGGACAGAATTTAAATGCTCCTGCAAAACATTATCCTCTTCACTGATCACTTTACGTAAATATTCCAATTGCTTTTTATGCTTCTTTGAAGACTCGTGGTTAAGCTTTGCTTTGATTGAAGCGAACAATTTATCACATGCTATACAGTAGAGTTCTTCATTGGTTACATTAGTTTCAGAATCTCTATAATTAGTATCAAGATATTCAGTATTTTGAGCACCTTTGAAAATGGCATCAGTTCCATCAGAAAAGTTATTAGGATTATTGGCATCTACATCATGATTGGAAACTCTAGAGTTCTAAACATGAGAGCAAAAGACAAAATATTTTAAGTAGATGCGATAATATAATACCTTCTAGAAAGTAAAAGTAGTTCTTTGGAGATTAAGTTTAATTTGTTGTTTATGTTCAGTCACAAACTGAAGTGGAAATCATACCATCAGACACTAGCACGGTAGTTTGAGTGGTGAAGCGTTCGCCGTGAGGCCTCAGGGTCTTGGATTTAGTCCCTAGTGAGTCATGAGTATGTACTACTGAGGAAGAAATAACTGTCAGGTTCTAGTTTCTGGTTTTACATGGTACCCAACTGATACCGATTTGTGATCAACATAAACAACACACCTTTTTGTTAGAGTAAATTATGTTTCTTCAATTATCTCTCAACGTTATGATCAGGATTTAGCCATGCATTTGGTGATGAACAGTTATAATACACATATATGTGACATGTTATTGAGCATTAGTAAAACTATCCTCGATGATTAGACGGGTACACGCGCGATTTAAGAATTCAAGACAGTAATTATTATAAGACACTATTGGCAAGTTAAAGAAATAATGCATTCCCCAGTACTCAAATCTAGACAGCTCTAGGATTTTTTCACAGTGTGTACTACCGTCTTTTATAAGAAAACCCATATTTGAAAAATAAATATGTGGATAGCCTCAGAAGCTGGTCTTTACAGTCTGCCGATTAATACAGAAGAGGTCGATCAATTACATGATCAGAAGTCAATCGCAAAAGACAGTCAATAGGAATGCGAAGACAAATAAAGATGAAGAAACTTATGAAGATAGTTTATCACTGATAAAACACACGTCCGGTGACTGCATAGAATACTTCTATATCAATAAAGTGCTGATAGTGCTGTCCAGAACGACAATGAAAGGTTGCAAATAAACTGGATCTAGTTTTGAGAACGTGAAACTACTAAAAGCATCGACTTGAGATGCAAGTCTTAATTATTACATAAAATAAACTAACATGATAACAGACGCAACAAATACTAATATTTGTTAAAATCCAACAAATACTGATATTTATAAAATCCATCGTCAAACCAGTTGGTACAGTCTACTGACAAAGTAGAATAATGAAAAGACTAACCACTTTTGCTGAAAGTTGATACAGTTATCAGTTATTTCAGGGACAACAGATTTTTTAAATTACTTAAAAACCACCTTAAATAATGTTAGAATTATTAAACTGGATGATTTACCTGTATTGGTTTATTAAGGTTGATTCCATCAAGCTCTGCTTCCAAACGCGCTAGCTCAGTTTCAAGTTGTTCCGACCACTGAGATGCAATCCCACCGAAAGCAACTTCATCATTCCAAGCTTCATGCAATTGAGTTGCTTCTACTACAATGAGGTATAGAGGTGAATGCAATGCAAAAGTCAACACGTTAGACAATAATAAGTAACTTAGGTCTTGGGAGGTATGGATCGGTTCAATTATCACACCATACCAGCAGTGAGATGAACGTTTAAGCCATGTGTCAATTTCTGTTGAATACAAACAAAGGTGAATTTACAGAATTTTGAAACTCAAGATTTAAGAATAGAGAAACGGTGAGGGATGTGTACTGTCGTAACTGATTCTAAACTATGCCATTCAGCTTATACAAAGTGTTCGCGAGGACTCCATAAAAAAGTCTGCACCTATCAGCATGACTCAGACTAACAACTAATTACTTAAAAGCTTAGGGATCCCTATGAAATGATTAAGAATATAAAATTTTCGAGCCAACAATTACCTTCAATAACTTCATCATCAGGCTCATAAAATTACAAATCCATGGAAATTGAATTACGCTGGTTAAAATAAGGCATATATAAACATGGTGGATAAATTAGATACTTAAACAGTGACGCATACTGAAAAGGTGAACCTTGACATCAGCTATTGCTTAAATACATTGAAATTTGTTAATGACTTCATGGACTGATTCTACAACTTGGTTTAGGAGTCCCTAACCTTATTAAAACTTGTTCCTACGCTAGCTGACAACGCACGCAGAGACAGGGAATGGTTAAATATACGTAACACATGTTCCAACTACCCTACCACCTGTAGATAACGATTTAATAACTCATCAACTGGTTTCTATGTAGTACCGTTTGTCTAAACTCAGCATTTCTTAAGAGTACTTAAAAAGCATCTGCCGTCAAATACTAATGACCTATGTATAGCCTCAACCATTAGAAACCAACATTTACAGCCATAAAGGTGATGTGCAGTATACTTGCGCTCTTCCTAGCAGGTGTACATCGCACCTAAGCCGTAAGTGTAGCCTACAGAATTTGAATTAGTCAAACATGACATAGATTCAATGGGTAGAAACCAATAAGTGAGGCTGAAAAAAAAACCGCCGGTTTTAACTTCATGGACATTCAAAGACTTGAGGTTTCAGGTAGGTGTTGGTGTACGGAACTCAGGTTAACTATATATGAAGATACAGTTGCTAATGATAGATAAATAGAAAAAACACAAGTATTGTACAGAAAATAAGATACAGTATTTCTATTCAGCACTTACCGTTGTCTAGCTTTTTCAGCTAGTGACTGAGTGCGTGTCTGGGCTTCCTCAGCAGCGCGTTGAATACGTCCTTTTTCAGCAATAACACGTTTATCTCTTTTCTTCACATAGGACACTAACTGGACGTACCTCTTCATTCCGCTTGCGTATTGCGGTCATCCGGATTCGATTATTTTCTGCATCCATCGCTCGACGTTCCTATAAATCAGTAAAAAATATGAATATAATTAATAGCAAAAGAATCAACACATGGAAACTCGCTAAATAAATAATAGATTATATAAATATGTAATCCAACAAACTACCTAGCCCCAGGTCGTCTTGATGTGATTGATAGTGTTCAGAATGTCCCTCGTTTTAAAATACTTACATATAATCCACAAAGAGTATTTGGAAAAACTTGATTCCAGACTAATCGAATATATAAATTCCACGATCCTGGAGGCGACGAATGGGGTGAAAAAGCATTTTTAGTCACTGTCTACAACAGGACTGCATCGCCTAATGTTGCTTCGCTACCATGTAAAATTGACCTCTAGGTTAAAAGCTCGAGGAATGGCCCAAAAAAGGAGTAAAATAAAGAAATGAATTTTCCAAGAAATGTCAAAAGTAGCATAGGATAAGTAAAACGAACACTCACTTGGCGTGAACCTGCAAATCGTGTATCATACTTTTCAACCCATGTATACGTTTTCTTTGTTTCAAATGTTTCCCAGAATAAATAGAATGGAGCAACAACTTCCGCATATGAACTTGACGAAGAACCAAAAGATGGATAACTACGTGATGTACGTCCAGCCTCATCATCGTCACTATCACTTCCACTAGATGAGATAGGACAACCAGTAAAACTAGCTGCATGTTTTTCCTCTTCAGTTATATCTGTAAATACTTTCCTGTAT
The DNA here is from genome assembly GCA_025215515.1 of Schistosoma japonicum. NCBI lineage: Eukaryota > Metazoa > Platyhelminthes > Trematoda > Strigeidida > Schistosomatidae > Schistosoma > Schistosoma japonicum. The sequence continues at coordinate 10,246,655 of CM046066.1, forward strand.
ACAGTATAAAAACCCTGAAGAATAAAATGGAGGAATATCACATATGGCTACTTAAAATAAGTAAGTAATATAAATTTTTCCTAATTATAATGAGCTCAGTCAGATACACAGACCGTCTGAATAAAAACAGAAAAAAAATCTTATGCTATATAACGATCTTCGGTGATATGTTTGGAATAATTATGACAGAATTCATTAGGTGCGGCACGGTTGAAAAGGTTCGGACTCCGTTCCACGTACCACAAATATTACTGCAGGCGAAAAACATTTAAGTTACTCCATGTATATTCAAACCAGAATTACACAAGAATAATATTTAAACATACATAAGAACTCTTTGAAACGACAAATGACTCATTTTTTAAATAGCATTCAATCATACCTTTGGGCCATCATCGAATTTATCAAAACAAGATCTTGTAAAGAATTGGAAGACATCAACTCGACTTTCTTGATAGTCTGATGTTCCACTGGGACGACTATTTCCCTGCAGGATTTGAGCTCGGTGCTTATCATACCAAGCCCGCTCATGTGGATCAGATAAAACTCTAAAATAATATTAAAGAAAGGAAATTGCGTAATATTATGCAAAGGGGATTTACAAAATATTATAAATACGTTGTACAGCGGTGACTCAATAGTTAAGGCGTTCGACCTCTAGCCACAAAGTTGCGAGTTCGAACTTTACTCTACCTACTTAAGTTTAAGAAACAAGAAATTGTCGTTAGTTCACAAACTTAGGATTTGGTTGGAAGTTAGGTATTTTAATCCCTATCTGGTAAATGAGTTAATATTGTACACAAATACGCTGATTTACCGAATACCAATGCTCTATAAAAGGTCAACTAATAAAAGCAGGTAAATAACCATGAAAGGCACTAGAATTTCGTATAACTGAGTCATACGAAACACACAACTTACTCAATTTTGAGAATTATCGAAGCCATCTATAGTGCAGATAGTTTCATCAGGTAAATTGTGTCACCTAGAGGATTAATTTTCATCCATTACTTATAGTTAGATTAACATTTACAAAGCGAAATGCATTGGAGAGCTATTTCGTCTATGCTATAAAGAGTACATTAAACACAAAGTGTTTGTCAACAACTAATACAGCATATTAATAAATGTCTTACTGCATAGGTGACTACTGAAAGTAAACGTCAAGAAAATGTTCAAATCCTCAAGGATGCTGTCTTTCCAACGTCTTCTACACATATTACTCACCCATAAGCACTGTAGACCCTGGAGTGCATATATCCATCAGCTCACATCAACACAAAGATGAAATTAAAAATATGAGTACCAAAGTAGTAGTATTAATACTACTGGTTTTAAAAAAGAGTTAAGAATACAGGTTACAGAAAAGACAAATTCGCAGAATTAAATACATAAGGTATTGTTGGATTTTAGGATTTGTAAGTCGATAAAAAAATTAATGTGCCACCTAGAATTCTCCTAGGGTTGCCACCGGTTCCAAGCCAGGATAAAGGAGGGTTGAGCGTAGGGTTAGCAACCACATCCAGTAAAAAAACAACCTTGCTAAAAACACACTAACCAGTAAAAACCACAACACTGCAACTGATTCTAAATATGCGAACCAACGTCTTTAATGACTGGACGTAGTTATCGTGTGGATCCCAACTAGGTAGTCTTACCTACCAAAATAACTAATGATCAATGACTGAAAGCTAATATAACACTTTGGTCTAGCAACTCCCCTCAGTATTTTCTAACCCATTCCTCCTACTCCGCCCATGATTGCATGTTAAGGTGGGCATGTGTACTATAATTCCCGGCCCACCTCACTAAAAAAAACCAGATTTTTTAACAACTGCTTATGTTATACGGAGCCTTTAAGACAGGAATGACTTGAATTGGCAACAACAGAATAATTTAATAAACAAATGGGACCAACATAATCCAGAAATTCAATCTTTCTTATTATTGCTTCTTCAATTCCCTTGTCATTAATCTTGTTAATTTCATCTCTCCGTTTTGATGCAGTATAGCAACCAGAGCTGACAAATTTATGCAACAGACTTTATACTAAAACCGCACTATCCTAAATAGAATGATAAGTAATTACCATCGCTAAACAAATGAAATTGTTAGGTGATTCGATCGAAAAATAATAAACTACAATTTACGAATATTTCTCACTTGTAAGCCTCCTGAATATCTTGAAATATTACAGTAGTATCCTCTGTAGTATTCTTGTCCGGGTGCCACTGCAAAGAGAGCTTATAGTAAGCCCGCTTGAGATCGATTTGCTCAACATTTTGAGGGACACCTAGCGGTATGAATGATAAAATGATGCTACTTACCTAACAATTCATAGTAGCACTTCATCTCGTCTTAGGCAACATAAAAGCATGTGTTTTGCTTTACTTTTTAATTTGTAGATTATATTTGCCAGCGACCTAGGAACTGAGCGCCACCATTCGACTAAAGAAAAGAAGAGGCTGAAGTAGATGAAACCATGAACAACAAGTAGTAGAAAATCATTACTCACTGAACTGTTTCTATACATGTATCTTGCTCAAAAAGTAAGTGAATCTCAGGATGAATATGATCAGTTACGCAAAGCTGAAGTAGTATATATATATATATATATATATATATATATATATATATACGTATAACTGAAACGAAAGATAACTAGAATCCCAGTAATCTTATAAACTATCCGACTGTCGGTTTGACGGTAGTGAACACTTTGTGATTGCTAGGCGAGCGATCTGATTTTGTAGATTTATGTATCAGCCCCTCACAAGTGCAAGTACAACCATAGTATTCGTCATCTGTATATGAACCAATCACATTATTATACCCCAATATCTATATGTATTCAAGGCTTCGTAAAAAGACATTGAGGTGACTTTAAAGTATTACGAGAATAAGCACATCGTAAGGAAATGACCTTATAGGAAAACAGATCAAACAGTGTAAGATGTGGTTTCAAAAATCTCGTAAATTTCTGCCTCCACTGAAAATTTGAAGGCACTTCCAAACAGTGATTATAGTTGAAACAGATAAAATAATATATTTTACTAGGATTATATTGTTTTGTAATTGGTCGACCTGTTGAAAATGTGTTTTAATTTCCTACCACCAAAAATATATCATTTTACTCGTACTGTAGCATTTTTAAAAACGCCTCAGAAAATGCCAGTAAACGGTGGATTCCTTCTTAGGGCATCATTATTTGTAGGCGAACGTCCCAATGTAGGTAACAAGTAGGATATTAAGTGTGATCTTAAAAAAAACTTCTGAGAAGACTTTTAGGTAGTTTTGGAGAAAAACGCAATATCATGTCGCAAAAAGAAGAATCTCCTATACTTGCCAATTCTACTAAACCCCACTAAAATACTGTAATTATAATTCCACATAAGTTCCCCAAAATAATCACATCCGTGGACGAAACTCACTTTGGTTAGGAAACCAATCACTAGTGGTTTAGATCTAAATAGTCGTAGATGGAATAGAAAAAGGTTAAGCTTCACGGGCTTGCGTTTAGAATTAATGGATAACTAACTCCACCAGGTTGGGACCTAGGTAGATAAAGCATCTATAGATAAAGGAATAAGCAGCTTATCAAGGGAATCCGGTCTAAATCTTTAAGAATAAATCGAGCTTCTTAGAAGTCACGGCTGAATTTGCATAGACTACTTCGATCAGTAGGGAGTTGAAGTACTTGGTTGTCCTTAGGGAGAAATTATGCCTACTATCCAAACTACCGTATCGCATCCACAGATTGAGTATTTTCTCTAAGATAGGTGTTTGAATTTGTGTTACTTAAGTATCCCAATGAGCGACTATAAGCTTTAAGGAGTTTATAAGTCATTATGAGGTTGCTTTTAAAGCTGCTTGTACTCTAGGAGATACAAATCTAGTATTAACCGTTTTTTATACAGTTTAAACTTGAGTCCACGAACTGGCTTAGTGGCTCTTCTTTGAGTTTGCTCTAAAATATTTTTGTTAGCCGCAGTGCATTAGTATATTACGTAGAAAATCCTACTGTCAAATTCCGTGAGTATACCAAAGCTGTTCTACATGTTCATACATCTATACGAGGTGCTTGCATTATTACCTCCTGAAAAACTCTGCTAGCTAATAACCGTACAGCTCCGTGTTTGCTACCTAGATTGTAGCGTATTCATTTGAAGCGGAACACCATTAGCAGCAGTTCACTATTCAATGCCTTCATGATGAACTAGTATTGGCCAATTGATTATTTTTCTCTTGCTCCCTGGTGTTGCGACGGTACAGCAGCAAGAATTACATGTCTTGTTGTTGTATTATCCACATTTTTATAGGTTTTTCATTTTTTGATCTTGAAAGTTCAACTTTCAACATTGCTATGAAGAATTAACAAGCTATCACTTAGTGAGATCTGAGTCTAGGTGGTAGGAGCATTACTGATTTTAAAGAGTAAGGTGCTGGCTATGTTCTTACTGAAACTGAAAGGAAAGGGTCGAATTAAGAGGTAAAAATAGAAGTATCCATGGTTTCGCTCAAACAATAATAAACCTCAGTGCCTATAAGGTCTAGACATCCATCAAGGGTACCGACAAGTCTCATTAGGTACGTAGTTTCACAGTTTGCATACCCCGACCATAAAAAAGTTAGTGCGAATTGTCGTGCGAGCTCCATTGTCTTCTACCTTATAGGGGTATCCACTTAGGCGTAGTTTGTTAGTGAACTGACCTGTGATTTATTAGACTAGAGTTATGTGCTATATAATACACTAAAGTTCACCCAGAATATGACCGAGTTACGTTTGTCGTATAAGCCGAGAAATCTCTAACGACTGAACCCACAGTTACGAATAATAATAAATCAGAAGGTATTGTGGGATGGAGGTGAAGTCATATTTGATCACCTGGGCTGGTAAACTAGACAGCAAGTTGCTTTCCCATCGTGTCATGTCGTGATCTGGTGGTGATGTTTAACCGAAAGCCTCCAGCTAGTCGTGTCTGCTAAAACTAACATGATAAGCTTCAATGACGGGAACCGATAGAACTATTTATTTAGGAAATTACTTACCGTTACAACACCATGTCCATATCCCTCTGACTATCTTGTACTATCTAGGATAAAATTTAAGTGCATTGATGTCGAAATGAGTAGGGTTCATTTGTAAATCTCACCATTTCTACGGTTGCTTTTCTTTGGACACGTATCGATTAAACAATACTCTTCCAAAAATAAGAATTTTTTAAGGTGAGGTCATAGGTAAGTACTGCAGACATAGGTGAAGAGTTCATGAATCAAACTGCCTGGTGTCCTGAATAAAAACCAAAAGACTGGGTAGGATTAGTTGTCTGCGAAATGTCAGCAGAAAGATACTCCCAGAGTATCTTAGTGGGTTAGCCTATGTCTCATTTTGAAGTAGAAGAAGTAGCACTAAACTCTTCAAGTGTGTACGTAGAGTATATATCTCATTGTTCACCTGTAGCAATTTATTCTTATTAGTGTTATGGGGAGGTGAGTTCAAGGTAGCCCACTTATGTTTCCTGTCCAAGTCGTCTTTAAAAATTATGATGTCAGAGAAATTGCAAATTTCTCTCCAGATCTTAAGATCATCGGCATGAGGAGGGATTTGCGACATATATGAATAGTAAAAAGATAAGTGTTTCAAGCCATGTGACACTCCGTTACTCATTGTAAACCAGTTGGAATAAGCAAAGCCAGCTTTACCCGTTAGAGATCTATCTCGTAAGTAATCACTTAGCCATTCTGGGAGACACCGATTAATTCCCCTCGGTTTTAATTCCCTATAAAGAATTCAATGATTTACTCTACAGAAGGTTATGTAAAATTTATGAAGGCAATGTGCATGGAGTAGTTGTACATTACAGACGGGGTCCAGTCATTCCATGCATTTTGAAAGTTAGTGTTGTATGATCTGATAGGGGGAGGTGTGTTAGTTTTTTCTACGTTTTATGTATAAGCTATCTTGTGACTCCGACATTCCCAAACTGTATCTGTATTTTTATTCTTATGACTGTCGGATATGTTTGTACGCCAACGTTATACACAAAAGCACTAATCACAACTCAAGAACTCTCAAACTGAGCTACGCTAACAATTAGAGACCTGCGACCAGCGACCAACAACTTAACAACGGGATTACCCCCTAAAGTCGAATCAAGAAGGCACGAACGACACACTCAGAAGACTCGATTCCATTTGGTTCCGAAGCTATAGACGTATTTTCAATAACGACCTTGTAACAATTAGAATAATCAGCACACGAAAATATCAGCAACCAGTCAGAAACCATAAGGTCGGTGTGGAAACAGTAAACAACATTGCTGGTTACAACTAACCTTACAATAAAGAAAAAATAGCAAAAAATAAGAATATTTACAAGAAAAATAGCTAGCTATTTCTCTTCTTAGCACGATAATGTGAGTTTATCCATAGGCATTCCTATATGTGATTACTTTGATGTCTGTCTATGTGTTTATACATTTTCAATTTATTAGTCTTGTGTATTAATATTTTCCTTCAACCTTCATATGTGATTTATTCTACCCTTAGGCTTTTTCGGTTTATTTATATTTAAGACAAATTCATTCGGTCATACAGTAGGATATTCTTGTTGTGTATCTGTGGCCGCTCACCTTTCTATGACTAATTATCCATATACTGCTGACTGTTTTCTGTGTTACTTCGTGCTCGCAATTCGAAATACTAGGTACTAATTAAAAATAATATAAGAAGCCACGTTGAGACACGGATAGTAGGGAATTATTAAATAGTCATAAAGATAGTCGTTGATAATTTTTTCCACGACCTTTTCTACTGTGGTAAACAAGGAAACTGAACGGTTGGAAGCTGTTCACCATTAATGAGTCTCTTTCAAAAAACAAACAGCTAGATTGCTCTTTTTCCTTATGTAGACAAATAGTAGCCTGTTATTGCATTACACACACCTCTTCAGGGCAGTCTGATAGTTTTTCTTGTCCTACTAAATTTCCCAGAGAAGCTTGTCCCGTCGATAAACTCCGCTGTAGTTTTCATCGATCTAAGTGGTTTTCAAGTTACAGAATGCAAGTATGTTATGTTTTCAGTTGAATGTAAGCGACGCGTAGGTTCTCAGTGGCTTAATACGGTTTGCGATGCTATCTCTAGGGTAGCCAAATTTTGTGTCTGATTCATCCGATTCTTGATACGATAAATGCGAACGTTATCTCTGATACATGTACTTCAGTCGGATTCCACAACTTGTTCTTTCCTAGCCCACGGATATTTCAAAAGACTGGACTCGTAAGAAGATTGTATAACAAAACCTGAGACGAGACTAAAGAACAACTTTTACATAAATGCATCGATTTATATGTTAATTAATTTGCAGTGATTATTCATCAAGTGAAATCATCAACATTTCAACAATATAGTTAAGTGTTATCAAAATGTACTTTGAAGTACGACTCACATTGGACTTAAATTAATGCGAAGGAAGTTTACAAATCAAGCTTACAAAAAATCAATACGACTTCCTTCGCTTGATTAAATCGATCACCGTATTTTTGGGGATTATGAATTCGCAACAGTTTTCAAGTCACGAAATGCAATTGTTGTCGGACGTTGGTATCTATGTCCTCGAATCTGACAAAGAGTAAATATCTGGTCAATTCATTCTCGTCCAGGTCTGAAACCAGCTTCTTTAACTATTGCTAGTACCGATATCTTTTATTTGTGTCTTTCATTGATTCAATGTTGGAGGTAGCCATGCTACACAATATTTCTACCTCTTTTTGTGCTTACTAAGAATAAGCTGTTATCTGAGCATGATCGCAGAAAATAGTTTTCGTTATCCGTTCATTGGTCTGGTATACTTTAAAACCCTCCAAAGCATTCTTCAGCTTAACTTAGTCTACTAACTTGGGTATTGAAATCTCCTACTATGATCACTATGTCTGAGTGTTTAGTTTTCCAAAAGAGGTTAGAGAACTTCTTGTAGAATTTCGCTTTCACTCCATCCGAACCGCAGTCAGTTGGAGGGCATAGGCAGACAAAAAAAGCATTGGCATGTGTCTCCATTTTTCCGAGTTCTTAATATGCCGTTTAGACGGAAAGTGCATAGTCGGCTTTTAACAGGGATTCACTCAAGGTTTGCCTGTTCTGCTTGCAAAATACGTACTTCCCTGCATCAAAAAAGCCATGAGAGATTGCTGCTGAGTCACCGAATAAATGAAGAGTTTATCTTGTTTGTTCTCTGAACTGATTAAATGAAGTCAACTGAATGACCACGATAGGATCATGTGTACGTCTTTCTGTAACACCACATATATATGGTCAACGATCCAAGGGTTTAAGCTGGTGAGGTCTGTTGGCCAATCTGACAGAGCGTTTGTATACTGAAGGCCCCTCCACATGAAGTTTAGAGAATGGTTTCAGGAAACACGAAATGAAGCCTTGTAGTGTCGAGTGATTAGTGACACGTTTCTGCTGTCTTGACATGGTGGTCAGGCTTGCCTATCGTGGTGACAAAATCTGGTTATACTGGCTGGAAGAAAGATTCCTTAAGGTCCCACCATATCAAGCAGGTCAGAAGACAAGCAATGAGGTTAAAGCCTAAAGGCCTGAGGGTACGGTCGAGCACCATGATCATGCCTTTTCACCAGAACTCCATGAATCACCTTAAGAAGTTAGCTACTAGTGAGCTGATACTGATGAATTCGTGATATCGGATTGATCTCCATTTACTCGGTATTTAATTTTTACCAACATATTCTATTATTATTATTATTATTATTATTATTATTACATTTGGAAAAATTTTCATATAGATTTACATATTACTTATTAAAAGTAATCACAGGTGTAAAATTGAATAAAAGAATAAGAGATTACATATAAGTAGTGTTATTCAGTCATTTTGATCCATGTGAATCATTGCACTCAATCATCTACTTATTCCAGTATTATTGTTACTACCATTGCTGTTATTATTATTATTATTATTATTATTATTATTATTATTATTACTGTTGTAGGATTCACTTGACATCGCTTAAGATTCACCGGAATAACGCATGCGTAGTAGATAATGTCAAAAAACTGTCTTGAGAATTCGAAATATTTATATTTTGGAACAAATATATAAATACCTAATGTGGTTCCACAACAAACAATTATTAATTTGATGGCGAACACCTAATCCTCTGCGCCACTAGGTCGGCACCCAATTGTATAATTCCCACTTCCATAAATTTGTAATATAGCACGACGATTATTCATTGTTATTGATTATAATTGTCTCACTCCCGGCAAGTCTGAACTCCACCAGTCACGAATTCATACTAGAGCCTCAGGAATATCCTAGAGTTTACCACTAGTTAGGTGTTCACCAACCTGAATCCCCTAATGTAGAATCTGGGGTATTAACTACTAAGCAATTCCACACTTAAACGAAACTGCTATCCAGTGCTCCATGGTTCTTATTAATCCCCGTATCAACATCAATCGTTGACGTATCCAATCAATATTATACATCATAAAATGTTTTAGAAAGTGAACTAAACAATATTAACAAATTAATTGTATTGTAAACAATGTAATTTTAGGTTTTATGAGAATAATAAAAACCATAAGCTTAAATCAATATCATTGGAAAACAATAAATACAATTTATTATTGACAAAATATTTCTTGAAATATCTATATTTCTATTAATAGTATTACAATAAATCAATTATTTTGTGTAGAATTAATCGATATGTATTTTGTCACTTTGTTAGAAACTACACTATGAATAGTTAATAAGTAGTATGTTGTAATTGTTATTCTTGATAATACTACACTAATAATACTGACAATTACATAATTGATAAAATGAAATGAAAAGTGAATTATACGAAGCAATGATGAGTTTGAACTAACTAACATTTTTATTTGATATCACGAATTTGCTTAAATTAGACAACTATTGACAGCCAGAATGTATTGGATAGATGTTACTTCCTAGTGTGAAACTCTTTAGTAATATGTATCCTGATATTAAATTAGCATTCAGCTATCTACACAACATCCAATTACAATCAATATCAGCTCCATAGTGACTAACTTCTCTAGGCAATACCTAGAGTTTTAGTAAATTGATGACATAATCAGTGGAATTCAATCATACTGGGTGTGAGGCAATTACTAGTCGATGACAATGGATGAGGTCATGTAAACATATCGCGAATTAATTGGATTCCGAATATAAACCGTTTAAAAGTGACTCAACAGTCTAATGGTGAAGTATTCATCATGAGGCCAGAAGGCTACGGGTTCGATCTCTGGTGGAGTTATAAGTGCAAAACTGCTGTTCAGTACATTCTAGTTGTCATTAATTATCTAGTTCAAACCAATTCGTAGGATCAAATTAACACTCAACAATCACTACCACATCTAATTATAATTAGTATTTTGTATGATATAATTGAATTTGGAATATACATTTGTAAATGCAATGAATTTGCAGTAATTTTATTTACAAGACATAATTTCCATGCTTTTCATCTACTTTTATATGAATCTATGAAATCTGTTAATTTGGAATTGTGATTAAAAATATTGTAGATGTTGCTAAAATCCATTAAAATTCTATGAGAAAGAAAAGTAAAGTAAAGACTATTATGTATTGATAACATCATGTGAGATTGAATTCTTGTCATTCAACTGTAAAATGCTCTTTGATTTTCAATTATGATTAAGTTATTTTTCACATTATAATGAAATTATTTACAAATTAGATTGTTTGTATAGAAGTTTAGCTAATTTCAGGGAATACATGATATTGTGTGCTTACATTGCATTACCGTTAGGGATAATTGTCTCAGGCTTAACGTGAACGAACTCAACTAGTGTTGTGTTAGACAATTAAAGAATAATGACTAACTTTCAGAATTATGTGATGAAAGATTATTTCAATTATTTTAATTGTGCTTAATGTAAACACTTTTTTCCCATTTTCATTATGTCCGTCATTCCATATCCTCTCGTTTAGCATATTTACTGTTGGTATATTATATCTTATTTATGAAATGTAGTTAATTAGTTGTGTACACGTTCCTCCTATTCATTACCACTATCTCCTTTGCTTTGTATTAATGTTGAATTCTTAATTAGTAGACTGTGTGATCTGGTTTTGTGTATATATATAGGAATGTCTGAAATATATCATGATTCTGTCCGGTGGTCTGCTCAGATGTATTATCTTTCTCACTCGAACTTTGTTGAGGCGACTAGCAATCATAGGGTAGGCATGTAAGAGCACAGTGATTGGTCATACTCTCTCCAACCATCATAACAGCTTTTTTCAATATCATAACAACAGGTTATAGTTATGAATATGCCCTGTCCTATAATAGGGTGAAAAAATTGTCTAGTCCTTCTTTTCTCATTGGCTATCTAATTAAAATCACTCCGGTTGAAATAAACAATTATGCCAGACTAATTAGATTTTGGCAACATTAGTCTTGGTCGCTGTACATCATTGAATTATTGTAATGGTTCAATAAAATATATCTGCGAATTAGGATGACTTTGTATATATAACGTATCTTAGAGATAAGGCAATACTTTGTAAAACAGTGTCTTGAAGCTTTAGACAAGAAACGGTTAAAATCAGACGTGAAAAGTCAAGTTCACATAAGAAATTGCGGCACTATAATTTGACTCCACCAATCATCTCATAGACTACTGTAATTTTCGCCCTTATTTTGAATCTAGTCTATTTCTAAGGTGTTTGCAGTACAAGTTTCTTATGAATAGAAAAATTATCTTTAGCCTTCTGAGGCTACGTTATTAAGAAGGTAAAATGTTTATCAGTATTCTGAACCAAGTATACTTGAGAATTTAATTGGAATCGTTCATTCTTCAGTTAGATTGTGTTATTGCAGTTGTAAAGCTATAAAACTGTGTTTCAACATAAAGATAAACGATATGTATAGAATAACTCTCCCTACTTTTATAATTCAGTATATCTTTCCTCTCTTCACCAGATGCCTTCAGTTATAGACACCAACATGTCGATTTGTAGAAGTCTGGAATTTTATGCATCATCACATACACATTTGTTTCTAGTATCTATTTAGTCAACTTGACCAGATATTAATAAAAATTAAATGAAAGTCGATAAGTTTATGTATTTTATATTCATCCTGTATCTTTCCTCGAAGTATTTTCAATGATGAAGGTTAATTACGTTGGAAGGAGATGTATGAAAGCTACACAGTTCGAAAAGTAGTATTCATAACTTAAATATGTTCTATTGAATACTTAGTTCCTGATATGATAACTTTCTTCTAATTGTTAGTCTCCATTTGACTGATTAACTTCTGTTGCATCATCGTCTGTTTTTACATTATTATTGATTAATTATAACTCCAACAATCAATTCTTCTGCTATTAATTTCTCATTGATTTATATTATCTTGTGGGTTCCGACTAATAAGGAAGAGTTTTTTATATTTGTATTCATAGAAATTGATTTGCATCGGGTACCATTGGAAACTAAAGTGTACTAAACAACTATTTCCTCTTAGCATAGAACTCTTTAATTACAATGAGCACAAACAACCCTATCAGGGATTGATTTCACAATTTTTTTTCGGTTTAAACAACTAGTCTGATGATAGTGATGAATGTGAATTCACCATGAAACTTAAAAGTTTTCGTCTTCATCTATCGTGAGTGTATGCTGCCATTGAGAAATTTCATACCTGTACAAAACAGTTGTTCAGTACTCCTTGGTTTCCAGTTGCATCTAACTGTAACTAATACTAACAACAAACTGAAAATTCATTCTTTATAAATAAAATAAAAACAAAAAAAATAACTTGATTGTATTTGATCTCATCTTATGATTGAGGTTTGAGTATAAAAGAATTGGCATCAATATAACCAGTTACTAAGTAGTGGATATTAACCACAGTATAGTTCATTCATGGGAAGATAAAACGTCATATCAACTGGATATGTGAGTTTTCATACACCTTATTATCTAAGTAATAATAATGATAAAACATATGAAATAGTAAAATTCACTTAGATTTACAAGGATAATCATGTTAATAAAATCGTTAAAATTTCATCTTCTATGTATTCTCATCAACGACAATAAAATCATGTTAAACTTTATTGTCTATTGTATCATCTGGATTGCATATTAGAGTATGGTGTTGATCGAACACTTGGAAGGGATCCATTCGATGCCATAATAGTTACATCATGATTCACTGAAGTAATACTTGAATATTTTTTTCTTCTTAAATTCCCTTTACATATTGCAACTAAAATCCACAGTATACAAATTAAACTCAGTAGTGAGAAAGTCAATGATAATAATAATGTAACCCAACTGACTGTAGATAGAAAGAAAATACAAAGGAAAGGCAGAGATTTAATAGGTAAGCACACTGTATAATCCAATACTACTTATAATGACACTTAATTAATAACTAGTATTATCATTTACTTGAATGAATATCATGTTAATGATATAAGACTTATCGTCTATAATCCACTTCAGTTTTAGCATAAAAGATCTGTGGAGATTGTTCAAAGTTGTAAATTACATCACAAACTGACAGTAAGTAGATAACCATTGATAAACAGGATTGATATTTTGTCATAGTATAGGATATTTGAACAGTGTTTATCCATAAACCAATTATCGATCAAACCCATGACTTTCATGCTTCAAGGCTACTACTTAACCTTTAGAATAGTGAGTTAGCTAATACTATAAGTAGTTTTGAAATCTACTTGTCACAGCCACTTATTAAGACTTTTGGAATCCTCCCTCGAGACTTATCACTACTAAGAACATAGTTATGTGCATAGTGGATTTCTTAAGACTGTATAGTTTGTAGTTTACATTTTGGGCTGACTGAGACTAGGCAACCAGTCGAAATCAAACGAACAATGAACATGTTTTGTCTTTGCATATAACTCCTCAGACGCATCCACCCACCAGCTTTGTCAAGAATTCAGTTTCAACCATAAAGTTGTAATCCAGAGATTTTCCTTTCTTGCTTCACTCCACGTAATCACTGCTTTCACGCATCAGTTATCTTTAATGCTTAATAAAGAAGATTATTTTACTTTTAAGAAGTATTCAATATTGGAATCTAAGATTCATATCTCATTCAGAAATAGTCATCTTCAGCTAACTATATCTCGCTAGTGATGTTCAGGATAAGATTTGGACCTAGAAAAAACTGATTCAGACTATTAGATGTTGTTAACTTTAGGTAATGAATTAAGCTAATCACTAATTTGTTCATTGAATATGATGTATGTAAACTCTGTTTGTCACATGGAGCATTTGATTACTGATTTATTCTAGTAAACGACTCTTTAACAATGTTCTCATCTATAACCTCATCAAGGACTGAACTTATAATTTCCAAGCCTCATAGCAAGCGTCTTGTTCATTAGACTACTAGAACCATAATATAGCCTAATTCTTATCACTTTTCGATAATAAAGTCTAAAAGTCAGTATGAAGTTCTCTGGTATGAATATGCCAAGTGTAATGCAACACAATATGTCGAAGAATAACACAACTATCCTAGTTGTTAAAGCTTATAATGAAATAATCAAAAAGACTGCATCCTAATATACCATATTCACTTACTAAATAAACATAAATCTTACTGAAAGTACTAAATGTAATAAATTGATTGACATTTAAAACATAGCAAACAACCTTAAGATTTTATAACAACATCAAGAATTGGTCTGAACTAGGCAACCACTGATTTCTAGAAAGTACAAGATAGGTGTTTCATCCTAGTATGGAACTCTTCAGCAGACCACTAGAGCATTCTGACCCCACTGAGAACGATTTACCATTAGACAACTGAGCTTTTTCCCAATGAATGATTTTTCTAACTTATTCTATTCGCGATTTGTTCGAGCAAGCTCATCGATTGTCATCGATGAGTAACTGCCTCCTACCCGATACGATTGAACTCTATTAGTCACGTCTTTAGATCATTAGAAATCTAGAAATTACCTCAAGAAATTAGTCACTAATGAGCTTATACTGACTGTAATTGGATGTTGTTTAGATAGTTAAATGTTGATTTGATAACACGATGCGCACTACTAAAGAGTCTGCTACCAGAACGAAGCAACTGTTCAGTGCTTCCTGGTGACCAACGGTTGTCTAATTCAGACTAGTCAACAATCTCCACAACACCTGATTCCAAACTTGAAATTATTTAATTTAAAAGTATTTTGGTATTAGCAATTGCCTTTTATAATATTCAATGTATATTAAACTTATAAACAGTATTAACTTACATTGACAATCAAGAGGAATTTTCGGATCAAGATCTTTCGGAGTGTAAAATACATCACAGACGCATGTTAAATTTCCATTTATACTTTTTACACAATGTTGATGGAAACCACATAGAATATGATCACAGTCTGGTGTAAATGGTTTAAGTATGAATAACTTTAAATATATTTGAATACATAGAAAAATAAAGAAGAAAAGAAAAATATATAACTCTACTGGATTAAAAGTAGTTTGAATTATCAATTGAAAAACCAGTGAACAATTGGTTTAAAGTGGAACTGAAAGGGATTTGTGAATTGATTAACTAAAAGTAAAGTACATAACAAAAGTAGGTTTGATAGGTGGTTAGAATAGATGGGGGGTGGGGAATGATTGACAGAATACTCTGGACTTAGGTATCATGTTATATAACTCTCGTTAGTAATCTATACTTGCACAATTGGAGGAGACGTATACCTTCTTAAGGATTCTATTCAGGATTACTCAAATTTACTATCCGTCGGTATTCTAGATAATATGCTCCAAATTGCCCATCAGGTTGTGTAAGCCCAACTATCACTTTACGATAGAAACTACATTCAAAACGAATCAACTAAGTGATAAACATCTGTTTTCATGTAATTGATCATAACACGGATTTCGTTAACTTCCATTGAAAAAAATGTAAGTTATTCAACCATTCTAGTAGTAAGAAAGTTCCACTCTAATGGTTACAATACGATATTGTAAATCGTTTGAATTTGAAAACTTGGATCTTACAGATCATACGTTTTCATGAAACCTCCATGGTCGACAAAACTCATTAGAATAACTTTTTTTCTAATCTAGAGTAAACTACGATACAGAGGACAGAATTGTAGGACTTTTGAAGCTAACTCATAATATAGTTGTAATCCACACAACTAGTATATCGTCTATCCATGACCATTAAAATACAAGACGACTAGTGAACAAACAACATACTTAAGTATGTTATTGAAGAGGAGGTTCAATACTTAGAGAAATAAAGGAACAAATAATAAAAGGCCAGCTGTATGAAGTTTATTTAGCAAAGAAGCAATTTATTGCATGTTACTCATTTTGTTGATCAGGACGCCTAACATCGTTAAATAACCAACACTATCCTTGGCTCTTTGGTTCAGCTCTTCCCGAGTGATTCTCATTATTTTCCCGTCTGTCCCCGATTTTCAAAGCAATGTGTTCTTCGGTCATTCAATTTTCCTTCAGGATTCCAAGTTAGTGCTTGTCTAGCGTGTTATGACATGAGAAATTAGGTTGGTTGATCGTAACACCAATAAGGTGTGCTTAGTGGATATCTCCTCGTCTGCCCTATGCTTACTGAGTCTAAAGCCGGAATAGGAAAAACACAAGCCGATAGACCAACCAGAAAGAATTGCATGGTATTTCAATCATTCTTTTATATATACACAATATCAGACCACCTAGCTAACCAACTATGGGTTTTGCCCTAATACAAAATAGAGGAGATCGTGGCAATGAATGGGAGTAACCTGGACACAGCTTGTTAATTGTAGTCCATAATAAGAGACAATATCATAACATCAAATATACTAAACTAAAAGATAGGGTAAGAGGGATGTAACAATCATAGAAATGAAATGTTTACAGTACTCACAACCAAAATTATTGAAATAGTCTTCCAAAATACAGTTCTGAAAGTTCGTTACTCTTCTTTAATCGCCCAACATAACATAGTGACATAGTTTGATGATTTCATTAGTGTGTTCTATCAATTCCCAGAGTTTGTTCCTAATATATTTGACTTATATGGGCTAAGTATTTTATTACTAGTCGCATTATGAATTGCTAATGCATATTCACATAGGATTATGATCACACTATGTCCAATAGTAATAACACTGTGAATTGTCTATAAATCACCGTTAATCTAATTGACGAATACACATTCACAAAATATCAAACAAATGCAGACAATAAAAGTCATTAATGATAAATTTTTAAAAATACAACAACAGAATCGAGATGAATGTCAGCATGAAGTAAGTCACCTTCAATTTAAGTTCAATCAAACATTAATTAAACAGGGGAAAGTGTAATATATAAAATATCATGTCAGAGTTATCGTCGGCTGCTATACACCCATATGGCTTTATGCGTTTGTGAGGGAATATGGTGCCACCTATAATCATTTTGTTGAAGACATACATATTGACTAATCTTCCACCGTTTTCTTTCCTTTATCTCAGTCAATGTCGTCTCATGACATCTTCACATCCAGTGTTGGCTATTTCAACCTTGGCGTTTAAGTCATCCATTAAAATGGTAAGGTCCTTACTTGATTGTCTTTCTACGATTGACTGCATCCTTGTATAGAACTGGTCTTTATCGTCTTCTTTGCCATTGTTTATGAGCTCATAGCTTTGAGTAATATTTATTTTTATTCTCTCCTTTTTCGTTGTGAAGGATGCTCTGATGATCCTAGGTTCATGAGGTTTTCATTCCATAAACGCCTTCAGTGGTTATTTGAACATTTGTACCACTTTTTGTTTGTAGGGGTTATTTTCTTCTCCATGGCTGGAGTACAATATAATCTTTCCCAATTCTTTCCAATTTGTAACCAATAGGTTTTACTTATCCCAAGTGTCTCTAGGTTATATCATTTCATTATTTCAGCAACTTGAATGGTTCTCATTATCTCCTACATCGTGCGGACATTCCATGAATCTTTAATCATTTTTGTTCTGTCAATCAGAAGGGGAACTTAGCTTTAGCAGTAGGATGTGATAACTCTTCTGAATCAAAACCCCCCCCTCCCACTCCCAGGGCAGAATTTGATTGGTTTAAATGACTTTTCTGGTTAGCGCTTTTATGGTAAAGTGTCCAGAATAAATATCTTATCTACTTGCATTTACATTCAGAAGCTATATAGATATATATAGATACTAAGCTATATATAAGCATCGGGTTCAATATATAACAATAACAATAATACACTTCCAACAATAAGTATGTACATAAATAAACGGAATCTTTATATATAGAAGTACTTTATGCAGCGTAGCCTTCTAATTAATGGGTTATTTCATTCCTACGTTGTAATGTATTTTGTACTAATCTGATCTCATAGTTACCTTAGCAACTGCTTTGTAAATCACATATTATTATTTTACAAATAACACCAGTAATTATATTCAGTACAATAATTTTAAACTTATCCACAGACTAATCACCAAATAATAGTCAGCATCATATTCATAGCTTTGATGAAATTCATTCGATCAAGTTACGATATGACTGTCGCTAGACTAAGTGACTTGATATTTACATTCATTACACCAAGATATATGGTAGATAGAGATAGTCAGTATGAAATCCTGCTCTGTCTAGGTTTCCTATTAGTTGACGTTCATTGATAAGATGCATTTACCATCTTTGGAAAATAGATGTTATAACACAAGCTATTACTCATTTATCAATCAACTAAAAATATCCCAGTCCTATAGAATGCTATTGGTGGAAACATAAGATCACTGATAACGGTCAAAAATGATGAAACTAGACATTCTAAACTCTAATATTACATAAAGCATCACTTCCCTCAAGACTCAAGACACGGCTTGTAAACATGTGCCAACCAATAAGAAACCTATTTCTGAGGTTTTCCATAGATTACCATCATCTATCATAGTTTCCTTTTTATCCTATTTTTTGCGTAAATAAAATTCGTAACAGGTACTTTACTCATTATTACATGTTTGGTATAATGTGGAGTTTTGAGCGTTGAGCATTTCAACAAGTCACTCTATTTCTCGATATACATTTCAAAAGTTACGTATACATAAAATAAAAAGCCAAATAATTTAAAAGAAATTATAACCGTGGTGGAAGTGGGAATTCTACCATTGGATGCCAGCCCAGTGATGCAGACCGTTAGACGTTCTTCAACCTGTGGCATCTGTGGCGGGGTTTAGATTGCGCGTTGTCACGGAAGAGTCCCATAATAGGACGAAACAGCTGTCCAGTGCTCACTGGTTTTTAATTGAACCCTGCTAACATCAATTTGTAACAAATTCAATCAACTAAACTTAATACCAATCTCCACAAACCATCTCATTTCAAAATTGACATTAGTTACGAACTTGAATTTTGAAGAGCATAGGATTTTAATTTACTTTCGCACCCTTACAATCTTTCTAATTGTACAGTCTGTGTACTGGGTATGGAATTATAGGGCATTTATACTTTTCTCTGCATACATTAATTGTAATGTAACTGTGTATCATTCTGTTAAACGATATTCAGGAAGAAAAATGTGATAATAGTGAGTAGTGAATGGTATATAATTAAGTAACATACTCATCAGATGGTCATAAGATTTTAACTGTCTATCCACAACGATCACATTTGTAATGGCGCCCAATGTTCTATTACATACCCTACTAACATCTTTCAATACTCTAATCAATACCACATGGTATTTTCTCAAAAGTTTAGCAGGACATAATGTGGAAGTAGTAGTGAATAATAAGTTATGCACAAGAACTGACTACTTGTAACAATAAGTGTTTAATAACATCAAAACTACACAGTCTCTATATGATAAGGTAAACGTGAAACTTGCTCGAAAGGAATAAAACATGTGAAGACAAAGATAAGTCAGAATTTAAAAAGGATTGCATCAAGTTAAGTGGCATTCGACAGTCTTTATTATAAAACTCCACCCCCCCCCACAACAGTATAAACTTCATACGACTATAAGAGGATATTCAGGTCCTACTACACCTTGGCCTAAAAACAACAGTTTGATATTTATCAGCATTAAGTCCAATGCCATTTAAAATAGATCATCTGTAAGTAATTGTTAAGAAACCATTTAATTTGGATTGTGATTGGCAAGTGGAATCCAGGACGCGCGTTTCGTCCTATTTGGGATTCATCGGCTGGATGTACCTTGTGAATACTTGTGAATATTCGCTATATCGAGGCAATCCGCTCAGGATGCACATATAGCAATAGAGACTGACCAGCTTCAGTCTATAACAAGTTAAGAAACCAGTTATTCTAGAACAATTTAAAGAGAAATAAATACTGTATTCAAACATTTAGAACATTTGAATACTCAGCAACGATAATGTTTTTAGAAAGCTATACAGATAAAATGGAAAGGAGAAATAAAAAACAAAAGAATAGTACCTTAATAGTTAAGTGTAGAACTTTCCCTTATACACAGTCTACTGTATACTTTCAGAAGTATATGAAAGGAGCCTGGTGATTATCTAGCAAATTTACTAAGTAATATCAGTTTAAGAACAGAATCAAAGGCAATGATATAATCAAGAAACATAAATTAGACATTCTTCTTGTCCTATCCAGGATTAATTTACATAGTTAACTGATAATATAATTGTTATGACTTAGTTAATTGATTATAATTTGTTTAATACTGATTTTGTACTTCATTACAAACCTTATGAAGAGCTGGTACCTGATGGATTGGTTGACAATAAATTACTCCTCTTTTCACTTAACTTGTACTTTATTTTAATGTGAAAATTTAATCAATACACATAAACATACTACTTTTTTATAACTTACTAAAATATGCTTCATTTCTTTCATTAAATTGATGAGATAATTTACAATAGAATGGTATATTTATACAAAAGAGTAAATCAATTCAATGATCTTTGTGTTATTTATACTGGTAATAAATAAAAGTCTATGTAACTGTAGCCTCTATCTTATTTGATGAATTGTCTATTTGTATAAGTAGTATATCTGTATGTGTAAATGTATTTACATGTGCATACTTCTAGACATGTCGTTAATTACGTGTTCTCTTTGTTATTCTTACCTAGAATGTCATGTTATGTATAGCATCAATCATCAAATTTAACAAAACAATATAATAGCATTATATATGTGTATAAATCAATGAATTGAATGAATGTATCACATCTAGATGGTAATGCTTATGTTAACGGGAATTGATAAATTCACTTTATGTGTACTGAACCCCTTACTTTTTGATCAATGTTTGAAGTTATCTACAACTGTCTATTAGTCAAAACTTAATTTGTAGTCTTCACTAAACTGGAGCTTAAATAGTGTTTCGTATTGAAGTGACTCTTAAATGAAATATATCTCTATAATTTTTAAGCGAACTTCAATCAACGCTTTAGTAATCGACTGTGTTTCATGTATAATATTTGAAGCGTAATATTTATTAATACGATATAATTTATTTTACCAAGTCATGATCAAGTAACTAAATTCAAAGCGCAGTTACAGTAAATCTAATTGTTCAATTACACTGTAATTTGAACACTATAAAAGAAGTGTACAATTGGTAACGGTAAATAATCCCCTAAAATAATAAGTTGTATAGACTTTCGACATTGATGTTGACTATACTTCTTTTAGCGGACACGACTGGATGAAGGCGCGCGTCACGCATCACCAGCAGATCATAACATAATGCACCATGGGAAGCATCTCTCTCTAGTTTGTCAGCCTGAATGTTTCTATCTCGTTAACGCTCTGTTCACGATCAAATGTAACTTCACTTTTATCCGTCGTTGCCCTGTGATTTCTTCTCATTCGTAATAGTGGATTCGATTGCTAGAAGTTGCTCTGGTTTTACGACAAACGTAATTTGGTCATATACTGGAGTGCACTTTAAATTAATAAAAACTGAGTATTATGTCCATAGTTTTCAGCGGCTTCTACATACTAATGAATATTTTAGTAAAACTTAGCCAAAAATACTGAATGCAAAATGCAAGTGTTGTGAAAGTTAGATCAATGAAATGTTACTTCTAGTGAAAGTAACCTTCTCTTCTATGAAGCACTTATTCATTCACTGAAAGCAGATAGGACCAAAACTACTGAAGATGTCAAAAATAATAAGTATCACGAACACTGCAGACAACCTAAACCATCTAATCTATGAATTTTATTCAAAGTATAAATCCATAATACTGTCCTTAAACATATCAGTAGTTCAATAAATCAATGCCTGTTACCCTTTGTGAAGCATAGGCTGCAAACCGGCATTCTCCAACCATTTCCGTCCTGGACTTTCCTTTCCAGTTTTTCTAAGTGCTAATCATATTTTTTATGTCTCATATACTGCAACGCCTACGTTATACACAGAAGAACTAACCCCAAGTCTAACTTACTGACTTATATGCACGAAAAAAAATACTCGCAGCTGGTGGCCAACGACTCGACAACTGATTACTCGCTCAAAGCCGAGTCGCGAAGACATGAACACAGCACTAAAACGATTCAATTCTATTTTGTCCCAACTTTATATATAAAGTTACAACAACGACCTTGTAATAGTCAAAGTAATTAGCACACTATAAAACCACTACAACCAATCACAAATAACAAGGTCAATGCAGTGAGAATGATCGGTAGTACTGCTGGCCACCTACTTTAAAATTAATAAAAATATGGCAAAAATAATAATATTTACAATAAAAATAACTAGTTCTGTCTCTCGTAGTGCTAATTCCCGGTGCAATGTGTTTCTTTATCTTCTTCTTTTTTCTTGGATTTACAGGTTTCTGGTTAGTGGTTGTCTGGTGACGCAGTTTAGTGATTTCTTAAATATGTGTCCTATCCGTCCTTAAACATATACAATGGATTATCCGATTACCATTCCGACTTTTAATAATAGTAAAAATGCATTTCCTGATATCAGCAGAAAGTTATTTTTACAGGCAAGAATAGACAACAGAATATCGAACCACAGCAGAGATGAGTGGTTACACAAACGATTCTTACTACAATAAATAAACACTCAATATTAAAGTGTATAGTAACGTAGTAAGACATTTAATTGTGTAGTTAATGATCAGGAAAGTGGAAAGGCTCATGTACATTTCAGCATAGTTATTAAGCGTTACGGAATTCGGAATTTTTAACTGCAATGAAGCAATAAAGTCATATAAATGAAATGCAGTATTTCTGAACAAGGACAATGGTTTATTAAGCTAGATTATTTAAAAGCGAGTGAGCATTGGTTAACAGATACATAATTTACAAAATCGAACTTGTCCAGATGTTCTTGAAGAGTAAGATAAGCCTTCTTCATAGCTCTGTAGAGGCCACTGTAGTCCCTTACACAATTATGTTTGTACTGCACGTTTCTTTATTGATATTTGTACCGAAAAGTGAAATTGCACTGTTCAACTTGACGTTCGCGCGTTTTACAATTTGTAACGCTGGATTCCTTCGGTTCAAATATATATCTATCTCACCTTCGTTCCTGACTTCTTGATCATACGCGTAATTGGTGATTGTTGTGCGTGTATTAGTCTTGTTATTGACGAAGGCGAAATTACTGACAAGATATACAGTAATCGGATCTGATGAGGTTAAAATTCAGTAGTACAAGTTGATCACAACAGCTTCTTGTGAAGTTATAGGTTTCTAGTCAGTACATTCACCAGTAACATATTTTGAGATACTAAATAATAAAGGGTTGAAAAGAAAAGACAGGCAGCATTTCAACTTTATTTAACTTATTTTTTCTTCAATTTGTGTACTGAGTTACTTGCTCTGTCTTTTGAAACTCAATTTGTAGTGTCGTCGGAGATAGTTAAGATGGAATGATACTTGATATATGTTTAATTTACTTAGCATTCTCCAGTTTTGCGTACCTGTAATCTTGAAGAAAATGACTATCTCTGTAGTAATCAGTCTTGTATTACCTAGATTCACGGTCTGCAACTGATCGTTCCAAGATCTAGATATTATTCATTGATCAAGCAATTTTGAATTTTCTTGTCCAAAGGTCAGTAGCAGCCTAAATAACCCACAAAATGAGTAAATAGTTGATAGGAGCTGAAATCTCACAGTACAGCATCAGTTCTCTCAAAATCGCAGGTACACCGTTTCGGCAAGTGCAACTAGCACAAGGCACAATCGAAGGGTTTACCATTATCTGCCACAAACTAAAATCAAAACATAGTGCAAGCTATGTCAAGTCATTTAAATCAGTGCCTACATACTAGCCTGATCGGGAGAATATAATCAACACCAGGGAATCAGGATGAGCGTGACACTAATCACTGCTCAGTGAGCAGTCAACTGATTCCATTATTCGTCTGTAATTCAAGATACAATTTTGTAACTTTGGTGATCTCCAACAGTTAGATCACCTAAACCTAATTAATTATATGACCTATGTGTATTCATGATGTCTTTATAAGCGTGTTACTACGTCTTATAATTCCTGTAATTCTATCTATGTGCAAGTATCTGTGATTATCTGTCTAGTTATCTCCTTTGTTATAGTATTCAGGAATAGTGTGTTAGTTGACCTACATAATTACTACTTGTCATTGGCCCTCCTTATTCTCACCCCTTTGTGTTTACTTATATTTAGGACATTCGGTATTACTATATACGTATATTCCTCACTGGATTCATTATTCCTTGATTACTGGTTTCAGGACTGCTGGCCACTTGATTGCGTACTGCCATTTGCTTGTAATTTTCTGTCTAAATCATTCAGTACAATACAACTACTACTGCCGAATTCTCACTGCGTTATTTCGTGGCTGCGATTCGGAATACTAATTACAGGGTTCTGAGTACCAAGCGCCAAATACTGCTAATAAGAGCATTATAATAAACTTTTACTGTTCCTTTGGCAAGACTACACGCCAAGTTAGATTAATACTTTATGAAGTTTATTTAATAATAATAATAGTTTATTCTCAAGTAGCATTTTGTGCATGAGAGCATACCGGTTTGTAGTGTGAATCAAAATGATATGGTTTGTTTTTAATAGGGTTTTGATAGAGTCACTGTTATGGAATTCATGCTATATGAAAATATTAATTAATTGCATAGCCCACGATAGCAAGGTTCACAGTTTACAGTACCAGGGTATTTTAGGTATATTTTGTATCATAGAGCACTTCCAACAAACAACCGCGCTTTTTGTCTCTGTCACTATAATCCCAGGAAATGGTTGTGAGTTAGCAGAATGAATCGTGTACACTATCCAAAAACAAGATAAAGCTGCGTGTCTGAAATTTCGTTAAAAAAAATGCTAATCTGTGTGGGTTGGTATTGAGTAGGTGAGTTATCGTTGCATTAATTACGCTCCTAGCCAGCATTTGAAGTAAGTTGTTTCAAGGAGATCAATTCCTTACGAGAGCAGACCAGAAACTCAGGGGAAACGGTGACAGAGAAGAATATATGGAATAGAAAGAAAAAATGAATTTAATTAGTGATAGCGAAATAACCAGTTTTAAATCAGAATCTTCCCTTTTTCCGTGTTTTACTACAAGGTACATGATTGTAGTGTTTGCAGTTTTAGAACCACAATAGGCCATTATTGATTGATTCAATGTAAGTAGTAATTCGTTGAAGATTTGGTACAAATCCTTAGATTCAAGATATGGGGTGATCAAGCGTTTGAATTTTAGGATAGAATTATTAGTGAGAATATTTTTGGTAGTTTATTCCAGAGTTTACTGCAGAATACCTATAAAGGACTTACAGCGATTTTGTGTTCGGTACTTATTGATAAGTAATGTTGCTTCGTAGTCCCGAAGATTGTATTGAGGCATATGGTTTCACGAGGAAGAGAAAGTCCGAAAATGCTATTCCGTAGATTATTTTATAGAAGAATATTAAGTAATGTCATAGTAAGCGACGACTCAGGGGTTCTAATCAGAGTGTTGTACCTCTAGTCGTGTAGTTCCAGGAATCCAACGTGTGAAACTTCTCTGTACACTTTCTACACGTATCTTATCTATAATATTTATACTCGAGAAGATAAATGAGTTAGTAGGTCTTACACTTATCCTAAACAAAGTAAGTTTAGCATCCGTTGTATGAATTCTTTTAAGAAGGAGGCCTGATAATCTTCTAGGTGTGGAGATGAAGGCGTGTTCCGTGAACTTTGAGTTATCCCGAATATTTAGTATCCAAGTCGCTTGTTGATTGGAGTATTTGGAATTTGAATCCACGCAGACAAAACATGAACCTGGAGATTATGGTTGCCTATGTACATTATTACACATTTACTGTGGTTAAGTGGACAGTTGCCCTTTTTGACCCCAGACGTTTACGCTATCGAGGTCCTTTTGAATTACAGTCATAATTTTTCCTAAAGCCTTAGGTTTAAAAGCTATATACTATCTTGAGATCGTCCGCATATAGATGCGTTCGGCCATATCTTATAACGTTATTTATATCATTTATGTAAATAATGAACAATATGGGATCCAGTACCCTTCCCTGTATAATGCCACTGGTAATTGCTTTAGGTGACGATATCAGATAGCCTACATCAAAAACGTTACTGTTAAGTTATATGTAAATTCTCGTGATGAAGTAAGCTGTGCTGAGCATATTGCTAAGCCACTTACATGTTTTGAAACGATAGTGTCTAAATCCTAGTTCCTGTGAATTCTCACTATTTTTAAACTACTCTTCATTCTCTTTCTAAATATTCGCAATTGTACCAATACGTTTACGATTATACCTTATTCAACTCTTGTGGCGTCGGTATTCAACTGACGATTAGTATTTTAAGTTAAAAGAAGTTTAATTTAGTCGTCTTTAGCGTTGGTCGCTCTTTGCTTTCAAACCGCCACGTAAAACATACTGCAACATGTATGTACCATTTTGCTGCCCTATACAACTTGCTGCATTTTTTTTGTGTTTCCTGTTTAAAGACAGTTTCAATTTTCTGTTTTTTTTTCCCTTTACCGCCTTAATTTCTTCTTTATGATTAGGTTTGTAAAGACCTGTAACAGAGGAGTGGCCTACTATTCGGCAGCTGCCGGTAAAAACCTTCATTGCTTAATGACTCGTCTTAAACGTCAAATTACAAAAACACATATGACTACTAACGTCGTTTAGCTATTCAGAGAAATGGCCACCAGTGAAGACTTTCAAATCACTGGACACTGCATACAGTAACTGTTAAAAAGTTTAGGACTCTCTGATCACTCTGTTGAGCCTGTGACTATGTTAGTGCTCATATCTAGTCGACTTCGTATGAATCGTTCTTCCAACCAAAACTCTATGACCGGATACAAGAAGCTAGCCCTAATGCAAAATTTATGAAGAGCCTCAGTAAACGAAAAATAATTTATTCGTAATCAAAAATAGTAGCACTACAACGAAGTCCTAAGCCGAAACAATAAGATAAGCGAAAGTTTGAAACTGGAGACAGTTGGTTATGTTTATACTTATTCGTTCTAACAACAGCCTTATCCATCCAACAGTCAACCAATGCACTTGACAGAAACAACAACTAATAGGGAAATGCAGATAAAGTCGATACTGCGCTTCACTTTATCCGGAGGTAGCTAGGTATCCCCATGCTGAACTCCTCGCCTTCTATAGGACCTACATTCGATATAAAATACTGTCACACCATCTCTTCTCTAATGAGGTACTAAGGTACAAGAAAAAGTTCAGAGGCAGGCCACAAAATGGGTTACAAAATCCATCAAACCAACTATCCTTTTGCAATCTTATTTCTCTTGGTTACACAAGAACAAGAATGGACTTAATAGTGACAAGAAATCTTGCATATGCCAGGCCACCAGGCTAGAACAATACCATTTGGAGTTTAGTGATGTTCATAACATGATAATCCCACTAGTGGTCGCACATAATATAAAGGAAACTCTAGTTAGACCACCTTTCTTTCCATCAAGGATCTACCGAGTTTGAAATGCAATACTTACTATTGTGACCACAAATGACACATTAAGGGCTTTCAAGAAGAAACTGGACCACTGCGCAAGCACACTTTGATTGCTGTGTGCTGCTTGGAACGGATGAATTGACCGAAACTACCGATAACGTTTGAAAATTAACGTCTTTTCTAGATAGGACCAGTTGGTTCTTGAGTTACACATGAATTCACAATAGGGTATTCAATAACACTATTTATTGGTGGAAAACATGGTACTATATTCAACACAAACACAAATTTCGCGCACATACCTCAATAGCTCCATTGTTCTGTACAATCAAAGGAATTCAAGCAAATTGTATATTTTTCCTATAATACTAGGAATAGATAAGAAATTGACATCAAGTTAGTTATTTGTCCAAGGAGAAGTGTTACTAACAAATAAAGGAACCAAATATATCTGCAACCAACTAATTGAGTCAAATCACTCGAGCATAGACAGGCGAAATATCAAGCCAAAATGGCTAACAACAAGACCTTGAAACCCATTAAAACAAAACTGAAGATCAGTCGCATGTAACATGTGCTAACAAATAAAAGACATGTTAAACCCTGGTTGTGAACAAAATCCAAACTGTTATGATAAAGGAGGGAACAAAAAGAAATAAGATCTGTTGCAGAGTCAGAGCACAACAAAGTAACAAAATATAAGTTAAGGAACTGCGGAATATATAAAGGGGTAGAGGGATTTTAATACAAGCAAAATAAATTCTATAATGGACGGGTAATCACTTTATCATCACTTTTCGTACCGTACATACAATGATGCCAATCATATTACTATATGTTGATATATTAACCCCAGTTCATCATATTCATTTACTTACTTTTATTTTTATCTTATAACTTTAATTTTATCCTTAGTTTCATCATTTCAAACGATTATTTCCATGTCTTCGTGGCTTCGCACCATAATTGTATAACTTTTGACTCACAATCAACTAGCCGACTTTTCGAAAATACTATAGATTCTGGTTCTCTCAAACACTACTCCGAGACGTATACACTCGCTTGTTCACAAGTCACATTAAACTTTTGTGAAGACATGATCAATTCAAAGTTAAATTAAAAACTCCCTGTTTGAGCAAAGATAAAGAGTTCCAGTTGACAGAATACTCTCCAAATGCAAGCCCTTATTAAGCAGAGACCATCAAGATACCATCTTGAATCGTCTTTATTTTCGCCTTATTTTTATGAATTGCCGTGATAACTTAAAACATCGGCAGTAGTATTTGTTAATGGTATACAGATTTGGAAAACAGTACGAAGTGATGTTGATTAGCCTGAATTTCAACCTGATTTAGTTTAATTAACTTGATGGTTTCAAAGTTGATGGAAGGGGGGTAGGTCAGAGATTAATTACTGCAAGAATACACCATTGCCCATTCGCATTAGTGACGGCCACCAATACATTATAAAAAATGCGCTACTTTTGAAGTAGAAGAATTAAAGGTTCCGTGATTAATTATGAGTCATGACTTGAAAATCACTTCTTACTTCAACATAGCGGCAGTAAATAGATTTGGAGAGTTATGGTCGCTCTGATGGACATATGAACGTTCTGATGAAAACATGTTCAGGATTTTATATCCTACGTACGTGTGACCTCATCATGAATGCTGTATTCAAGCGGAAAGTCCATATCTTACTTAGGATGTAAAAACACCTAAGCGGGATCATCGAGTAGGTACTCAGCCCATAACAGACCTTTTCCTTATAATAGACGTCTTTTCCTTTACCATAGAACACAAGATGACCTTACGTTTTCAATCCGTACTTTGAATAATAATTTAAATGTTAATGTTTTTAATCGTTTTCCTTCCGTAGAACTAGTCATTTTAGAGGTAACCTTAAAGTCGTTAGAAAACTACGATCGAACAAACTCAGAGTGTAAACTGTTTTTACATCGAATGGTGAACGACTGAAGCGCGCTACCTGAACAGATAGTGAACTAGAAACTAACGAATTCCTTGAATTTCACCTTAAAATCAGGACTAAGAGGCAAATAAATCAACTAGTGTAATGGCGTTTGTACACAAGATATTGGATATTGAAATGTATCGGTCACCAAACCAGTTTGCAAAAGGCGGGTACATTGTAGTACGAAAATGTCTAGTGTAAGCTCTCGAAGTTCTCGTCGAGGAAATACAGCAAATGATGAACAGGTGTCAGGTGATTTGTTGAGTAATGGAACTGCATTTGAACGGACTGGAGATTCAAGTAATGTGCGTGGAAGAAGACGACGTCATCGATCAGGTCATTTTGAACCTACAAGCAATGCAGTGAGTTTTGTAGGCCTCCAAACTAAGTCCTTTAGTATTAGTGTATTTTTAGTAATATCTAGGAACATTTAGAAATGGTATAACTTTCTCATCAGTGTGTATGTACCGCTCGTCTTTTACTTAACTTATCTCCAATGTTTTTTTTTTTTTGAATTTTTATGGAATTTGTTATATAGCAGTGTCGAATACCTTTTCCAAAGTCAAGAGAGGGTTCTTTCACCGTTGCATTTTCGGCTCGGCCATCAAGATGTTGGTTTAACAGGATTTATCTTTCCGAAAGTTATGTTGTGCTCTATGGGATAGGCTACTATTATTGATCTTGTCGTTCACCCAAGTTTCTAGTCCTTTTGGTAGCGTTGAGAGCAGTACTGAAGGTGTGTAGCAGTTTAATTCCTTGTTATTCTTGAGGTTCGGAAGATAGCCTTTTTTACTCTTTCAAAAGTGGCTTAAATTGCGACGGGTGTCATCAGTCGTTAACTCTTGGAAATGTTTGTCGGTTTAGTGGGGGGGGTCTAGTAAAATGCCACGAAACCTTTAGCAAAGTGATAATGTGATTTCCGCAATCTCATAGAACTCAACCATAAACCAGTTAAACCATATCATCTATATCGCCGCAACTACACTTCATAGAAAGGACTCTCTTTCCTTAAGGTATCGTTAGCTTGTTATTAAGGCTGAGATAATTGCCACCCTCAGAAATTACTACACGGGTGATATCTCACTTCTCACTAAGGGTTTGTTAAGTCTACAATGTTATTCTGGCTAATGTATCCTTAGCTCTTAAGTTAACTGTTTTAAAAGGGGCATGAACGCCCATGTGCATTTCCATGCCAAATTATTTTAACTTGGAACAGTAGTTAATCTAGCCAGTCGTTCATCCTATTTCAATTTGCTTCTTATCGGACCCTACTCGTTCTCTTTGTCTATTAAAATCCATTATGTCATCACTTTTACGCCTGCTTATAACTTTGCTATCTAGATTCATCCGTCTGTTTATCCCACTCTTCATCCAATCCCTATCTTCTCACTTTTGTCATTTCCTGCAACTGTTCCAACTTATTTACCAGAACCACCTTACCTGTCACTAATCGTCCCATGTTTGTATTTGGTCTCCTGTTTCTTGTTACCGCTTATTTTTAATCTATCCACCAAGCCTATCTGTTTATTGGGCTCAATTCGTATCACTTCTCTTCACGTTTTGATTAGCACTTTTCTGTTTAGCTGTTATCACCCGCTGATAATGCTTCTATCCAGCCTTTCGTTTATACTGTCTGTTGTTCATATCCAATCTATTTGCCATGTTTTGATTTCGCTCATCTACCCTCAAACTGTTCTCGTTCATTCTTCATATTTAATTTCTACACTACTCTTCATGTTTTCGTTTGCTCACTATTATTGTTTGTTGTACCTATCAATTCCTTAATCTTCATTATCCACCTTACGTCCTTTAGAAAATGCATCAGTAGGACCTGAGGTCTGATCAATGACACCAAAGCGCTAATTCGAAGGAAGTATTTAGGTTTGCAATAACTCGTCATAAAGATACTAGCTATTTGTTACTTGTCAAAATAAGCATTGAAGACTTCATTATTCTCCATATTAGTGTTTTTCTCCTTGGAATCTTGTGACAGGCAGTTCTCTTGTCTGTACTTTTTCGGCTATAATCTAATACACATGTTTGAAGCTTGGTTGTAATTTCCGTTTGAGGTTCATCATGTGCTTTATAAAGTAAATCTGGTTCCATCAACTTGTTAAGAGTGATTTTATTTGGGAAATCTTATGCAGAGGAGACAACTACTAAATTTGGGAATATATCTATCTGCTAGGATTTATTGGTTCTTTGTCAGTCACTTATGGACAAATTAGATTGTGTATGTGGAATTTAGGATCTGGATTGCTGCACAGTATACTCTACCTTACGTTGAGAGACGGATACTTCACCTACGTCATAGGTTACGTAAGTTGGTAAAAGCCCAGAGAGCTTTCTGAATCTGTGCTGAAATTTCATCAGACATCGATCAACCGGGGATGATGAGATTTACAAGATTAGTGAAGTGGTCAACGCACCTACCTACTTTACTCCCAATGACTAATCTATGCCACGATGCAGACCGGTTCTGGAGTAATGTTTTGCAGCTTCATGGGAAGAAACGCATTCCGAATATGCTTACATTGTTACTCAAGGGACAACTGTTTGGGGCTGACCACATCGCGTTTTTACAAGGTGCTTTTGGTGTGTTAGTTCCGTTCTTGAAAATACTCTACTGCAGGTGACCGAAATCTGTGGAGTAAGGTGAAGTGTACACTGCTGTCATTCTCATTCTTCCCTTATGGGGAGGCACCAGCATCTCTGTCAAGCTTGCTGTCTGATTGAAACACCTTACCGATACCACACATTTGTACAGTCATGAGTACAACTCTGTCCCCTAGGCCTTTTGTGTACTACATTCAGTCTTACTGTTATTCGATTGACCAGCCTAACGTAGGCAGGGAGTCCGAAGATCCATTAAACCTTTTACTGTGGTTTCTCAATAGAATTATTCTGATTATAGATACGAAAGTTTATTCAAACGTTACTTTATTTCCATTATACTGAAAATGTCTGATAGCCGTTGAACGTCGTTCTGGAATTTTATATAAGGTTTCCGTATCAGTCTATGTGATGTATCAGACATCTAACTGGAAGTTATTAATGGGTTACTATCACTCGCGTTTTATTTGCAAATACACATTCGTGTTTATCGGAATTTGATTTGTTCCTTGTTTTGGTATTCGGGTTGTTAGCTGACCATAAACTTTTCTGCTCCTGTAGATGTAAGCTTAATTTTGATGTTTCCGCAAATGTTTTGTAATTACTGTTGTATCTAGGCATTTTAAGGTAGGTTTTGATTATTTTAGTTACATTTTTTTGACTATGTTACATCGTTGGTATTTTGTGTGAAAGTTAGGCATCTGCGGGTGGAATATTCCAGGTTTACACGACGTGGTCTTACACGGTAACTCATTTAAGTTTTTATTTAGCTAATAATTCGATGTACTAATTATTCAAGTTGCCTATCTAGATAAATAAGCACTATTGCATCTGTTGATAAAAGGAACAGGTTTAAAACAAAATAATAATGTTATCAGGTAAAAACGTCAGAAACTCATAAGCTATTAGTGATTACTAGTTCAAATCAATGCAATGAGCCGTTATATCTATGGTTACCCATCCATATTTTTGTATCGTAAAGATTATATATTCTTCAAATGTTTAAAGCTAACCGATTCACTTTTTACAGGAACCTACATCTGGACTTCGCACATCAGAAGTGGAGCCGGGCAGTGCATTATCATATAGCGATATGTCTAGCGTAGCAACTGGGGTCGGAGAAGATATTTTAGTTCAGTTAGACCAGGTGTCAATGACGAGTTGGCTGTTCGTGCCGTTTTATCTCAATCTGGACCCCTTGTTCCTGCAACAGGTGTCCCTGGTACTACCGATGGGTCAACTGGTAGCGGACCTCAGGTAATGGATATTTTCTTATGATTTCTCTATTTGACTACTCTTAGCAACCATCTTTATTGTAGAGTGTTATCACTGTATTAACTATAGTTCTGCAAGCTTCGCTACTTTGAAAGTCATTCGTATCAAGTTTGTACTAATATATAACTATTTTTAAAATGCAGGACTTAAAAATGGCTAAGTACATTTCAGTATCAAGAAAAAAAAAGATGATTCATACCTCTTCTGTTTGTGCCTGTATTCTGAGACTGTTTATCAAAGTGGTTTGGGCTATATACAAACTGGTGTCATATTTGCTATTCAAAATTTTTCCTTTAGGTCTTAAAAAAGGAGGATATCACTTTTAAATATTATAAACAAACTATTTGCAGAATAGGATCCGTGGATTTTCATAATAATAATGACCAAATACGTCAATAATTGTCTTTTGTGAAAAGGAGTAGAACAGCAGTGTAATTTGGCTCTTAATATGTGTAGCCTCATTTTGGTTGCTTCGTTGTTTAGGTATTCGACTTCCAGCCACTAAGCCACATATTCAATCCCGACCCCATATATTTCTGCTTCGGCGACTGAATAGTATTATTAGCTCTCACACTAAATGCATGGCTTGAAGGCAAGCGTATGGATTAATATCTGGTACATGAATTAGTGAAGAAAACAACCTTTGTGTATTAAAGAAAAGAGCAATACAAGTAGAATTATAGACAGTTATGTCTCATAGTTGTCCATTCAGTATATGGCCGAACCTTACACTTTCATTCCACTGTACCGAAAATTCAGTATGCTGGTTCTACTTGATATGCTGTCGTATAATTTTCTGTGTTAATTACATTGTTACATCCAACAATAACTGGATTCGGGTAACGTAACATCGTGAAATCGTTTTACTTAATCATATGAATGTTAACAGCCATTTATTAATGTTATTGTACTTATTATATTGTTACCTACACTTTGTTTTTACTAAAGTACGGGTTTTTTTGTAGACGGTAATATGGGGTACAGATGTCAACATTACTCAAGTGATGTCAAGATTCAAACACTTCCTATTGACTTACATCCCACCAGATTTAACTGGTCAACCTAATCTTACAACAGGTCAGCCCGTAGATCCAGAAAGACCTCTTTATCTGCAACGAATGGAAGATTTAGCAATATCAGGTTCAACTGCCTTAGACATTAATTGTGAACATCTTCGTTCTGTAAGACCGGATTTGTACACACAATTGGTGACGTTTCCAAAAGAAGTTATTCCTGCATGCGATGCTGCTGCACATGCTTTGTTTTTGGACCGTTTTCGTGAAGTACAACTAGAACGAGCAATACAGGTACTTTATATATATATATATATATATATATATATATATATATATATATATATATATATATATATATATATATATAATCACAGAAACAAGATACCTCTGTTTGTGTATTAATTGTTTCAAACCTTTGGATAGGTTAACCTAGATTATGTTTTTTACAGTTTAATCACCATTTAAGACAATTCGCTTATGATAATAGCTGTGTGATATCACAATGAATTCAGAAATGTTTATTGTATGTACTGTTACTTTGCGCATATACTACATAGCATCATCTACTATACAGTTGGCTCACTAATTGTAGATTGGTTAATAAATGAGAATAAATCAAATAGGCTGTGCGAACGCTATATGCATAAAGTGTTTAAGCAGTTTAACAGATTTTCTCACAACCAGATAGAAATTACTGTAGTAATGGCTTACTGGTTAAGGCATTCGATTTATAACCATTAAACTACTAGTTTTAACCTCACTCCACTTCTGTTTTAGCAACTGAGTGGTATCACTAGTTGTTGAGGCTATATATCGATTTTGTTACAAGTGATTTTGTTTAAAAATGATGACATTCAATTACTCATTGTAAGTAAAACCCGAACACATTGCTTGTTCATATTCATGTTTAAAATTTCCTGTTATTGTACTAAATAAGATTATTTCGACATCACTTTAAAAAACCAACCTTTAGTTTCCATTAATTGTTTCATCCATATTATTTCTACAGATCCGTCCATTCAACTGTGCAAGGTCGCGAGATTTACGCAGCCTCGATCCAGATGATCTTGATCAACTCGTAACTGTCTCTGGTCTCGTCATACGTCTATCACCACTCATCCCCGAAATGATGCGTGCAGAGTTCAAGTGTGTAATATGTGGTGCAATGACATCTGTTCCATGTGAACGTGGACGTATCGCAGAACCTGAAGCATGTATACGTTGTCATTCGGCTCATACAGCTCAACTACAGCATAATCGATGTTTATTTGTGGATAAACAAATGATTAAATTACAGGTTTGCACTATTATATCTCTGTATCATAAGATGTGTATTTTAGTTCTAATTTGATTCACTGTTATTCCGTTGTGATTTGAAGCAATAACTGCATGATATTTATAACACTAACGTTAAAAATAAGTACGTTTGACACAGTTATCTGTCCTTACCACTATCATCTAGCTGCCGTTCTCTTCACTTCCTTTCTAGGAATCACCAGAAAATATGCCAGCTAGCCAAACACCTCATACAGTACTTATGTATGCTCATGAGGAACTTGTTGATAAAATTCAACCAGGTGATCGAGTTATCGTTACGGGTATTTATCGTGCAATACCTTTACGAATGTCTAATCGACAGCGTACTCTTAAAGCAGTTTACAAAACATACATTGATGTTCTTCACTTTCTGTGAGTTATATGTATTTATTTTCTTTGTTGTTGTTAAGCTCCTTTATTTATTTTAAACACATAAAAGATCAAATAATTTTCTCAAAATTTGCACCGTCTACAACAAATTCCCCTTACGAATAATTTATCTTCATTGACTACGGCGGTTGAAATGTGTTACTCATTACCAACCACCGCATATATCAACGTACTATGTTATTTGAGGCAAATTGAAAAAATCTGGGGAGGGAGGTAGCCGAGCTGAGATATGACATCAGTTTATGTAGCCGTTGACTGTCGTTTTGAGCCATATTGGTGGTAGTTGCACATAATTTCTTTAGAGCCCACGCAATTGATAGTTAGCGAAGTTGGGCATATGCCCCAGAATCGATAGGAGTCAGTCGGCCATTAACAATGTAGAACCTGGTATATATCCCTATAGGTTCAAGTCGCCATACCTGATTAGCGCGACAATATCAAATTTACAATTACATGACAATAGGGAAGAATAAAGTAAGGGCATGTATAAAAGAATAATAGAACTTAATATCTAGATAAGGACAGAGTGAATACACTCACGCCACTGTGACTGATTCTGACCCATGTCACCCACTGTCTCCAGTAATCGATTGCGATTATCATATGGACCCCAATCAGGTAGTTTACATCTACCAACAGTCAAAGACTTCATGGACTGATACCATGTTTTGGTTTGGCTGCGCCTGACCTTTTTCCATCCTACGCCTACCTCAGTCAACATCGCGAAGCGAGGTAGGCAGTTGTCAAACATTTCCAACATATGTGACAGTTTGTTTGAGTTCCAGGTGGTTTTGAATTATGGAAATGCTGCTTCTCGCCATGCTAACCCGCGTCTTCACATTTCCATTAGATCCTCCTTGTTTATCAATAATACCACCCAGGTATGTAAACATTTCATCAGCTTCTTAAGCTATTACGTCAAGTGTAATTGGATTGGTGCTTGTTATTTTGTATCTATGGATCTTGCTTTCCCCTCTGTGTTTGTTGAAGTCTACTGCTGCAGAGGTTGCTTTTTCACTGCCCGTCTTTACCTCCATTTGTTGCTGTGTGTAAGATCAAAGAGCTAGGCCATCTGCAAAGTCTAATTCGTCTAGTTGCATCCGTGTTGTTCACTGTATTTTTTTGAGAGGTTACAGTTTTCATAATCCAGTCAACCACCAGCAGAAAGAGGAAGGGTGAGAGTAATCAACCCTATCTGACACCGGTCTTCACTTGGAATGAATCTCTGAGCTTCCCTCCATGCACGAATTTGAAATGCAGTCCGTTGTAAGAATTCCGTATGATACTAACTATCATCTCGTGTACCCCATAGTGTCGAAGAAGGCTCCATAGTGTTCTGTACACTCTGTCATAGTCAAGGAAATTGATGTAAAGTGGTGAGTTCCATTCAATTAATTGTTCAACAATGAATCTTAATGTCATAATTTGGTCGGTAGACGATCGATTTTCACGGAACCCAGACTGTTAATCTCGAAGTTTGGCATCGCCTGAACCTTCCATTCGGTTCAATAACACTATGCTAAAGACTGTTCCTGGTACTGAAAGTAGAGTGTTGCCTCTGTAGTTCTTGAACTTGCTATGATCTTCGGTATTTTGATAACGTATCCTTCTTTTCAGTTTGTCGGCACTAGTTCTCCCTCCGTGGCCAAACGAAAACATGGCACCAATCCATGAAGTCAGTGACAATTGGGCTGAGCCATGTTAATAGATGTAGACTACCTGGTTGGGGCCCACACGATGATCGTAACAAATGGTTAGAGGCTTTAGGTGATATGGCTCAAAATCGATTGCAATGGCGCAGGTGCATCCACTCCTTGTCTTCCTCCAAATTCTAATTTCTGAGCTTATTATAATTTTCTCTTTACTGAATCACTTTTTATCTCAAATCTGATCTCTATGCCTTTCCATTAGTACTTACTCTGTTACTACCTTCCCCTACTCTGGGATTTGGTCCGACAATTTAATCTTTATCTGCTAATTGAGGCATGACAACTTGAACTGATGTACGCATGTACAAAGTTCTACGTTATAACTGACTGACTGACTGACTGAGTTCTCCCTCCTAAATCTTCCTGAAGAGAATGTGGAATATCTTTTCAGTTGCTTCTATATGTGACTTCAGTGCCTCAGCTGGTATGATATCTGGCCCTAGTGACTTGTCTTTCTTGATTTATCGGATGGCCATGCTGATTTTTTCGATTGTTGGTGGGTCGAGATTTTTAGGGAGATCCGTATATGCTGCTTTGATGACTGATGGATTCAGTGGGGTTGGTCTATATAAGAGTTCTTCAAAGTGCCCTACCTACCTATTTCGTTGTTCCTGCATCTTAGTGATTGGTTTGCCATCTCTGTTCCTGATCGGTCGTTCAGGTCGACTGTATTTTCCAGCTAGTTTCTCCGTTGTATCGTATAGGTGTCTCACGTTCTCTTCCCTCGCAGCTTTTTTCGTTGTCATTGCCAGGTCTTCCACATATTTCCGTTTATCCGATCTACTGCTCTTCTTTACTTACTTGTTGGCTTCTGTGTATTCTACCTGTGTCTTGGCTCTCTCTGTCATTGATTGCTGTCTTATTGCTCCTCCTTTCTTGGATCTTATCCAGAGTACTAACAGAGATCCACTCCTAATGATGAAAATCCCTGCGACTCAAAACCTCCTGACTTGTTGAAGTTGTTGCTCCCTTAATCCCTTCCTATTTGTCCTCCATAGTAGTTTCATATTCTAGTAGATTGTGAACGACATGGAACTTATTGTTGTGAGTTATTTTGAATTTGTTAGTATCCCGAAGAAGGGCTGTATTAAACTTTTGCAATAATGTTGTTCCAATTGTCCAGTGCTTCTTCAACTTCATTTTCATCTTAGCCACTATCAGATGGTGATCTAAAGCTATATCAGCTCCTCTTTTTGCTATTACGTCTTCCATGGTCCTTCTGAACTTCTTATTGATGCATATGTGGTCGATTTGATTTTTCGTAATGCGGTCCGGTGAAACCTATGTAGCTTTGTGTATGTGTTTGTGAGAGAATATAATGCCACCTATAATCATTTTGTTGATGGCTCATAAGTTTGCAAACCTCTCACCGTTTTCGTCCCTTTCTCTCAGTCCATGTCGTCCCATGATGTCTTCATATCTGGTGTTATCCATCTCAACCTTGGCGTTCAGGTCTCCTATTATAATGATCAGGTCCTTTGCTGATTAATTGCAGTCCCGCATAGAACTGTTCTTTATTGTCTTCGTGGCTGTCGCTGGTGGGTACATAGCACTGGATGACTTTCATCGTCTTGAAGGACGTTTGCATGATCGTACGTCCATGATATTTCCATCCTATAAGTTCTTTCCGTGCTTCTTTGGACAGGATTGGTGCCACTTCTTGTGTGTGAGAGGCATTCTTTTCTTCCTGACCGGAGTATATCAATACTTCTCATTAGGCTATTCTCTGCTGTCTAGCTTGTAATCAATGGGTTTCGCTTATTTCAAGTATCTTCAGGTTGTATCGTTTCGTTTGTTTAGCTATATGCATGCTTCTCCCTATCTTCTACATCGTGCTAACATTCCATGTACCTATATCAATCGTTACGCTGGCTATCAAAAGGGATATCGGCTTCGTGGCTTCCGAAGAAACTCGGCTTTACTATGAGGCGTCGTAACTCTTCACAGTGAAGACCTTCTAACTCCCAGGGCAGAGTTAAAAAGGTTTTTTCTGGTTAGCGTTTTTAGCGAAGTTGTTTTTTACGGGATGGAATTGCTAACCTCATACCCAATCCTCCTTTATCCAGGCTTGGGACTGGAAGTAACCTGTGGGGGGTTCTAGACAGAGTTAATCTGAACATAATTGCCTCATCGTCTCCACTATTTGTTCGTTGGGGTGGGGATCTTAGTGATCTACCTATGTGTTTTTTTTGACTTGATTTTGCCTGTCAACTTAAACATTAAAATCCCCTACTACGATCACTGTCTGGTTGCTTAGCTTTCTGAAGAGAACTAGAGAACTTCATAAAGAATTCGTCTTTTTATCTATCTGTGCTGTAATCATTGAAGAGAGACATACGCAGAAACGATAAAAAAACGACGTGTATCTCTGCCTCTTTGACTTCGTACTGTACCATTTGGACAGGTAGCACATAAATTACTGTCTCCAGAAATCTACTCGAGAAGTAGTTGTTCTGCTCGCAAATTTAGCAATATACCTACACTAACAAGGCTACAAAACCTTGCTATTGAGTTACCAAATAAACGAAGAGTAATTCGCGCTATATCTCCATATTGACTAAATGGAGTCAAATGAATGACCACTATATAGTCCTGTACGCGTGTGTCAGAGACAGCATACATCAATCGCAAGAGATTTTAGAGTTTTAGCTAACGAGACTTGTTGACCAATTTGATACAATGTACACACATTAAAAACTGACAACTGTTTGCGGCTGGTTACGCACGACCTTTTTACAAGTGGTTTTCGGTGAGTTAGTTCCGTATTTGGAAAAACTTCACCACCGAAAACGGTAGTCTATGGAGTAAGGTAAGGTGTGCGTTTCTAGGGCCGACCCCACTTTTTCTTTATGGGAAGGCAACATCACTGTCATTCTGATTGCCCTGGGTAAACACACCATAAGTTTGTTGATTTTAGTGTTACCACTCCTCATTTGACCTGACATTGTTGGACCTGAAGGAACGATTGTTCCATCCAGCGTGGCTCGATCAGTTAATCATGATAGACTAGCCCAACCACCGCAGCATGCTATCAGCAACGGTCAGGAATCAGTGGAGGTGATGCTAGTTCATGTACACTTAATCATTCTCTAGATCGCCAGTTTTTAACTTCATGCATATTCTGTCATTGGGTCTTCTTGAAAGGCATTCTCAATGTTTCATCATTTTTATTATTACTACTTCTACAATTATTTCGACCTCTTTGTTGTTCATCTTCAGCTAACACATATTTGTATCAGACTCCGTTGATTATGACTGATTGACCACCTACTAAATATAAAAATAATACTAAAGTTGTGTTATTGACAATCGAAGTAATTTTGTTGCTGAAATACTTTTCACAGCATTTTCCTTCCTACAAATGTTATAATAATTCCATCGTAGTTTGTCTGCAAAAAGATATTTCTTTTAACATTTTGTCATATTAAGCATTTAATTTTTTTTATCAGACGAGAAGGCGATGATCGAATGCAAAGTGATGGAATGTCTGCTACTGTTGCTAATGACAATACTAATGTAGAAGCTCAAATTTTACGTCAATTCACAGAGGAACGTATTCAGGAATTCCATACATTAGCTCGTAAACCTGATCTATATGAACGACTTGCAGCCGCTATCGCACCGACAATTTATGAAAATGAAGACATTAAAAAAGGGATTCTTTTACAAGTATGTGTTGTTTCTATGCGTAGAGATATGCAACTTATGTAGGTACAATTACTGTATAAGTGATCGGGAAGGATTGTATAAAATAACTTTCTATTTTGACTAATTATATGGTCCATTTGCAATTTATTGAACTAATATGAAATAAGTCAGTCACTCTGTTATTTACGACGTAGAACTTGATACGTGCGTGCATCAGTTCAAGTTGCCATACCTCAATTAGCAGATAGAGATTAAATTGTCGAATCAAATCCCAGAGTAATGGAGATAGTAAAAGTTGGTACTAATGGAGAGAGTTAGAGATCTCAGGTAAGGTTTAGGAAAATACAATTCAGTAAAGAGAAAATCATGAATTCAGAAACTTAGAATTTGGAGGAAGACAAGGAATGGATGCACCCGCGCCATTGCGAACGATTTCGAGTCATATTACCCAAAGTCTCTAACCATTGGTTACGATCATCACGCGGACGCCAAGCAGGTAGTCTGTACCTATTAACATGGCTCAGCCCAATTGTCAATGACTTCATGGACTGGTGCGATGTTTAAGTATGGCTGCCCCTATCTTTTCTTCAGCCTACACCTACACCAGAAAGCATTGCTCGTCGAGGTAGGTGGTGGTTGGACATACGTAATAATGTTCTAACCACCTCAGCCGATGAAGATTCGTTGCTTTATTAATCGACTTGTCATATCTATCTAGTGCTCTATTTTTAAGCCACATATTGTTTACTTGGTGGTCCCAGCAAACACGGGCTTTATGTGGTGGTCGGGCTAGCTTGTCATGATGACCCAACCGAAGTATATTGGCTAGAATGCATGTTCCTCTAGGTCCTACCATGTCAAGCAAGTCTATTGGAGAGCGATAAGACTAAAGGCAGCAATCTAAGGTCTGAAGGCGAAGTCATTCTACTGACTACAGTGGATTGTGACAGCAGTAAGGTTTTCCAATCGGATAACCAGCATCTGCAGAGATACTGCCTTTTTAACGGAAGGAAGGAGTTAGAAAAGGTTGACCGTAACAATGTCGCACCTCACCTTCGCGGGTTCCTGTTTCCGTCGGTAAGGCCTATTAACGAACGGAGCTAATGTGGTGGATACTACTTATAAGTCATCAATAAATAGTAGGTAGCAGAGTGTCAAAGGAAATCGGGAAGAATCAATAAACAGCAGACTAGACGAGTTGCGAGAGAGGCAAGAGGTGAAGCATGATCGAAATACAGAGGACAATCGAGAACAACCAAGAGAAGCAGGCTGATAAACGATACAGTCCAGACAACGCGGAGGATGTGCAAATTGATGCTTGGAAGTAATGTATGTAATATTTTATGACCTACTCTGTTTTCGCTTAATAAACATCGCTTACCCAATTGTTCTTTCCCACACTAACACTTCAGAAACTTCCCATAACAAGGTCGTGTGTGGTTGGCCTCAAGTAGTTGTGTTTTGGGCTCTGCGATAGCGATATCACGACATCATAACCAATACTAACCCAGTTTCCTTTTCAGGTACCTCAAGAAGTAATATCCTTCCATGGTGTAGGCAACCAGGAAGTGGCAACCGTTCTCATACATCTAACAGCACACGAGATCATCTTGTTCGAGGTAAAACCCCACCATCAAATCTTAATATTTCTCGTATCTCTACGATTAATCCTACTAGCATAACTGTATTACTTCACGCCTCTAACGCTAATGGTTTGAGTTCATGAAACGTTATTCCTGGTCTCCTGAAAGTTTACGCTAAACTACATATCGGAGCTTTTAATGTTCGAACCTTATGCCGAATAGGACAATAAGACTCATCAGCTATGACTCTAGATTCCCACTCCACCGATGTCTGTTGCGTTTCGGAAAAGCGTATGCAGGATTCAAGCTCAATCACTCGCTTAACCTCACCTTATCAAATAAAGAACCGGCATGCTCATCATTCATGTTTCCGGAGATCCCACCGCTACCACTCAAGGCCTTTCTGGTGTAAGTATAGCGCAGACTTCAAAATTTGAAGAGGCTCTTCTTGACTGAATTCCAATAGACAGTCGCTTGTGAAGTGTTTGTCTAAATGGCATAATAAGATCTCGGAAAGATAGGGACACAGGCCGTCGCCTTTTAGTTGACTTTGCCTACGCTCCTATTGATTGCGGCTCAGGTGAAGTGAGAGATGAATTTTACAGAAAGCTTTCTGACGTTTTTCGAAAAGGTAGGCGCACTGATGTAGTGATGGTGGCTGGTGATTTTAATACCCGATTAGGTAGACTAAACGAAACTAAAAAACGCTTAGGTAGATCCTATGTTGTCGCCGGCTCAACGAACAGATAATGGTGACCGTCTGTTACAACTATAATCAGATTACCGCTTATTTCTAGCAAGCACTAACTTTGAGCATAAAGAAAGACATCAGTTGACATGGCGACGTCAACGCTGGACCACATTACCATCAACCACCTCTGGAGTGGCTCGATGGAAGACTGCCCCTCACTCTGGAGTACATGTTTAGACTCAGATCATAGTTTAATATGAGCGCGTGTTAGTCTGCGTCTCACTGGACGTAAAAGATCTACGGCTAGGATCCCCCCTTTGAATTCAGCTTAAAGATGAGAAAGTAAAAAATACATTTCACGAATAACTAGAAAATCAATTAGTCAACTATGTAAGAAAAACTAACCCCGAATCATCTTGGAATGATGTTTAAAAAGCTGTAGAAATAGTAGTGACAACTACCAGTAAACTAAACCAAAAGGTTAAGAAATATCAGTAGATTTCAGATGCTCGGAAATTCATCCCGTCTGACTCTGGACACAATCAAGAGTGGAAGTAACTTAAACACAAATTGATAAAAAGATTAGGCAACGATCGTAAGCAGTGGTGAGTAGCAAAAGCTAAAGAGAAGAGAAAGGCAGTAACAATAGATAACAGTAGGCAACTGTTCAGACTTATCAAGGAAACGGGTATCAGACATCTGGCTGCTAGTGAAGCTATCTCGGAAAAAGATGAGACCATTATTC
The DNA here is from genome assembly GCA_025215515.1 of Schistosoma japonicum. Classification (NCBI taxonomy): domain Eukaryota; kingdom Metazoa; phylum Platyhelminthes; class Trematoda; order Strigeidida; family Schistosomatidae; genus Schistosoma; species Schistosoma japonicum. The sequence goes on from CM046066.1 coordinate 10,291,602, forward strand.
ACTGCCAATCGATTGATACAGTAACGAATCTTCATCGGCTGAGGTGGTTAGAACATTATTACGTATGTCCGACCACCACCTACCTCGACGAGCAATGCTTTCTGGTGTAGGTGTAGGCTGAAGAAAAGATAGGGGCAGCCATACTTAAACATCGCACCAGTCCATGAAGTCATTGACAATTGGGCTGAGCCATGTTAATAGGTACAGACTACCTGCTTGGCGTCCGCGTGATGATCGTAACCAATGGTTAGAGACTTTGGGTAATATGACTCGAAATCGTTCGCAATGGCGCGGGTGCATCCATTCCTTGTCTTCCTCCAAATTCTAAGTTTCTGAATTCATGATTTTCTCTTTACTGAATTGTATTTTCCTAAACCTTACCTGAGATCTCTAACTCTCTCCATTAGTACCAACTTTTACTATCTCCATTACTCTGGGATTTGATTCGACAATTTAATCTCTATCTGCTAATTGAGGTATGGCAACTTGAACTGATGCACGCACGTATCAAGTTCTACGTTGTAACTGACTGACTGATTGATTGCATCAAGGTATCATTTACGGTGGTGTTTTATAAAGTGAATGTAGTAGTCTGTGTTAATCACAATTAGTTATGCTCGACGATTACTTTTGTCTTTTGCAAAAATCTACTGGTTTGCCGTTGCATCAATTCATAAAATCACTGACTATCGGGCTGAATTGTATTTGCAAATGGAGACTATTTAAGTGAAGAAGCTGATTTTTGTGTTTAATAATTGACTTTAATGTTGCGAATACATTAACTCCGTCTTTCCATAGCTTTCGAGTTTTAAATTGTCTTTTGTTTTGTGAATTTATCTTTTATTCCTGAAATATTCTATCTGTTTTATTTTTTTATGATCATTGATGTCACTATGAAACTAATTATGACTATCTGATCAATTTCCTGGTTTTTTATAATTTTGTGCCGTTATTGTCCACAGATATATTGATCTTACGTAGATTTAACATATACTACAGCATATCGTGAACGATGAATTTAACTGGCACCTTTCTTACTGCATTCTTTAGACATCGGTTTTGTTAATAATGGGTGACGAAAATCACCAGAAAACCGTGATCAACATTCAACGCTATAATAAAGCTACGTTGTTTAGTATTCAGTTATTGACATTGATTGGTCACTATGTACAGTGCTTCCCGTAGAAAACCCCTAACTATTTGATACAAAAATATCTAAATGTTCATCCTTTTGCCAAAATTGATAATATTTTAGAGTATTAAAAAACGACTGTCGACTTCGTTTTAGCACATAAGTATTAAAAATAATTGAAACTCATAGGTCACTAGTGTTTGGTCATTAAAGTTTCCAAAGTATTGCTTTCATTTATTGGGACCGTCGAATAATCATTGCTGGAGTTGTAATCAAGGTACTAGGGGGAAAAGGGTAAATCTCTTGATCAGGATGTAGATCCTCATCGGTTTAGTTGGTTGGAATATGTATTACATATGACCAACTTCCAATTACCCCCACACATGGTGATTACTAAAGTATGAATATGATGGAAGAAAACTAGGGTTGGCCAAACAAATATGTGACATTAGTTCATGAGGTCGTTGAGTGTTGGTCTGATTCATGTTATTAGGTATAGGCTACTGACATGATTGGGGTTCACATGATTATGGTAATTAATCGTTGTAGACGTCGGATAAGTCAAAATTTAGTACAATTGCACAGGTATATTCACTCTTTGTGTTCCATTAAGTATTGACCTGCGTAATTTTCACACAACTTACTGTCCACAGTCAGTGATTAATATATTGAAATATCATTCTTACCACCGTCATCCAATATGCATAGTTTATTATCAAGTGTGATCTGTGTGTAGTTGTAAGGTGCTTCTTTATATATGTTCATTTTAGAGCCTCTCAGTAAGATTTCATCTAACTAATTTTCACTTAGTCTCTATAAATCCTTTTTTCTAATTAGTTGTCTCGTTCAAATAACTACTTGTAGTACAATTTTTAACCAGTATGCTTATATGCCTTTGAGTGGTGACCTAGTAGTTGAGATGTTCTATTCTCAACTGCTGATGAGTGTCAACTTCTAAGCAAGCTCTACGTACTGTTTCGGGTAAACTTGGTAGTAAGTATCACTAATTTCCACACCTAGAGTGTAGCTCACATCCAAGTTAATGAATCTGTATCTGGTAGATGAGTAAAACAAACAATAGATTTTTCACATGCTTTATCTTTTATCAGTGATTTAGTTATTGACGGATTTGATTTTCGATCAGTTGGTTGCCGGTTTCTGACCCCTACTTCACCTACTTATATTTAAGCAACTGGGTGATAATCTTTACTAATCTTCAAACACCTCTACAGTGTATTGTTCGAGTCCGAGTAAACAGTTATCTTTACTTCGTGAGTTATATCTTCATCGTTCAAGTTCTAATTGAATCAGGCGAACATCCTTTAATGGAATTATGTTACAAATATATAAATGGATTTTTGTGTCTCCACTGTCAGTTACACAAGTCTCAATTCGTTTTATTGTTAGTGTCGAAGTCACATTTCTATTTTTGTATATTGTAGTTATTTGGTGGTACACGTAAAGATTTCACTGCTAAAGGACGTGGTGATTTTCGTTCTGAAATCAACATTCTTTTGTGCGGTGATCCAGGTACTTCAAAATCTCAACTTCTGCAATATGTTTATCGTCTTACTCCTCGTGGTCAATACACATCAGGGAAAGGAAGTTCTGCTGTTGGTTTAACGGCCTATATTACAAAAGATGCTGAAACACGACAATTAACATTACAAACTGGAGCATTAGGTTGGTTAATTTATTATTTAAGAGTGTTTGCTCATCATTGTTTTACTCATACATTTTTTCTCTCATTTGCTGCTGCGACCCCCAAAATCGTCTCAACGTTGGACCCAACTAGACCACATCGCCATCAGCCACCGATGGAGGGGTTCGATAGAGGACTGTCGCTCGTTCTGGGGCACATGTTTAGATTCAGATCATGCCTTAGTGCGAGCGCGTATTTGTTTGAGGCTTACTGGACGTAGGAAAGACATAGCAATGAAGCCTCTTAGGGTTTTACTTAATGATAATAAAGCTAAGAATATATTTAAGGAACAACTAGAAAAACAGTTAGGCGACCGTGTAAACGATTGCCATCCGGAAGCAGGTTGGAATGATATCAAAAAGGCTGTGGAAACAGCAATGATATCTGCTAGTAAGGTAAATCATAAGGCTAGGATGAAGCCGTGGATTTCAGTAGCATCCACCGAACTGATGGATGCTCGTAAACTCATCCCACCTGGCTCTGAACATGATGAAGAGCGAAGTGAGCTTAAGCGCAGGCTGATAAAAAGCCTACGCAACGGCCGTGAACAGTGGTGGGTGGCGAAAGCAAAAACGATGGAAAAGGCAGCGGCGATAGGCGACAGTAGGCAACTATTTCGACTTATCAAGGAAACTGGTATTAGGGATCCGAATGTCAGTGAGACTATTTCGGAAAAGGATGGGATTATAATTCATTCTCAGTCCAGGAGATTGGACCGATGGGCAGAATACTTTAGGGATCAGTTCAACTGGCCTTCAGCCACACTTCGGTTGCCCACGATCCCCAGTCATCCTGAATGGCAAATCGACTTAACTCCTCCTAGTCTTTATGAAGTTGAGAAGGCTATAGGAAATCTGAAGCGAGGTAGAGCAGCAGGTCCTGATAGGCTTACCCCTGAAATTTTTAAGGATGGTGGTCCAGTTTTAGCAGCTAGATTGACTGAAATCCTAGGTAGAATCTGGGAACTGGGCGTAATACCATCTGACTGGTCTCAATCCCTGATTGTCCCAATTTATAAGAAAGGACAAAAGTCTTCTTGTGACAATCACAGGGGAATCAGTCTGACTAATATAGTTTCTAAATTATTAGCCTCGATTATACTTAGACGCCTGACTAGAGCTCGTGAAGAGCAGACTAGAGAAAACCAGGCTGGATTCAGACCTGGACGTGGCTGTATAGACCATATCTTCACACTGCGACAGGTCCTGGAACACAGACACACATTTAGGCGTCCTACAATAGTTGTCTTCCTGGACCTAAAGGCGGCATTCGACTCTGTTGATCGTGAGGTTCTGTGGCAGTGTCTGTCATTGAAAGGTGTACCAAAGAAGTACATTAACCTTGTACAAGCTCTCTACTCTAAAACTACAGGTCGAGTGAGAGCTTATGGCGAACTGTCATTGGAATTCCTCACTTCAAGTGGTGTCCGTCAGGAATGTCCACTGTCCCCATTCTTGTTTAATTTTGTCATAGACATGCTCCTAGATATAACCATGTCTTCGTCTGACTTTTCAGGAGTTGACTTACTACCAGGAGCCTCGCTTACTGACTTAGAGTATGCTGATGACATAGTCCTATTTGGTGAAGACGCTGACAAAATGCAGAGTCTTCTGACTACCCTAAGCAACAATGCAAGCATGTTCGGGATGCGGTTTTCCCCCTCGAAATGCAAAATGTTGCTTCAGGATTGGGTTGCATCGGCACCTGAACTAGTGATAGGGAGTGAAGTAGTCGAGCGTGTAGACCGCTTCACGTATCTGGGGAGTCTCATCAGTGCTGATGGCCTGGTGACTGACGAAATCTCAGCACGGATACAGAAAGCTCGATTGGCTTTTGCCAAGTTGCGTCACTTATGGCGCAGGCGAGATATCCGCTTGCTAACCAAAGGACGAGTGTACCGTGCAGCAGTTCGCTCTGTCCTACTATACGGTAGCGAAACATGGCCGTTAAGAGTAGAAGACATTCGTAGGTTACTGGTTTTCGACCATAGGTGTCTCCGAAACATTGCTCGAGTATCGTGGGACAACCGAGTGAGCAATGCTGTCGTTAGGAAACGGGTTCTAGGAAAGGAGGGCAAATCAATAGATGAAGTATTGAAACTTCATCAGTTGAGGTGGTTGGGACATGTGTTACGCATGTCTAACTACCGTCTGCCTCGACGAGCTATGTTTTGCGGCGTAGGAATAGGTTGGAAGAAAGCTAGGGGCGGCCAAACCAAAACATGGCAGAAATCGATGAAGTCACTGACAAATGGACTGAGTCATGTTGGTAGATGTAGGCTGCGTGGTTGGGGTCCGCGAGACAAAAGTCACCAATGGTTAGAGACCTTGAATGACATGGCTCAGAATCGTTCTCAATGGCGCAAGTGCATCCACTCTTTGTGTTCTCTCAAAATCTAACCTTTTGAATTCTCTATCTTTCTCCTTTCAAATTTATCTCACTGAATTATACTTTTCGAATCATATCTTCGCCCCCTAATTTTCTGCATTACTGCTAATACTTCTATTATCGCTATCACTCTTGGATTTGAACTGACAGTTGCGTCTCTGTGCTGATGTGGTATGGCAACCTGAACTGATGTACGTTTGTACGAAGTTCTGCGTTGTATCTGTCTGCATGATGATGCATGCGGTTTTGATCTACAAGCTTTTGGTACAGTGCTGTAAAGTGTAGGATAGTTATATAGGACTGGTATATGTTTGTCTTTCATCACTCCTTTAACAAAGATGAAGAGTCTTAAATAGACGAGATCTATTTTTACATGTTTTTGTTAATTACATGGTTTTCATTCCCATTTTACAATATTAGCATTTCATTTTATATAGAGTTTCTTTAAACTAAGTTGCCTCTGATGTGAATTTATTGGAATGAAATTATATTTATAAGAAGCGAGCTAAAGTATAAGTCAATATTTTAGGCTATTAGGTCAATGAGGTAAACGTTTTCGCTTGACATTTTGATTCATAATACCACATGGTCAGGATAGCCTCACATATCAAGCTCTCCTATCAGTTGAATCTATTAACCCAATATGTATATCATGAGCGGTGTTTTCCCAAAATAACAATCCCAGTCATATGCCTGAGCATTGTCTTAGGATATTCTGTAGCTCAGTTGTGTATAAACTTTTGTTGTTTGGGTAGCAGTGATATTTGTCTTCGTATATACATGCATTACGATTGCAAGCCGTCTTCCGATTACCGTATTGTTATCCACTCGACCATATCACGAAGATACAGATACTTCTCTCAGTTTTTCTCAGTGCTTATACCTTGTGTTTTTAGGGTCAAATATATTGTCCACTCATTTGACTATCTCTAGTATTTGTTATTTGTATTCATCACAAATTGATCTTGGCTGAGTACTATTGAAAGCCAGAGAGCACTATACAGCTGCCTCGTCCTAGTATGAAACTCCTCATTGGTAGTGGGCATTCACGATTCTACCACAAATCGTGCCCAGGACCTGAGAGCTTCGTGGAAAACGCTCCGGCTTATTTGTACTAGTGGTTTAGTGTTCACTACGATACCTGAATGCTCTTGGCTTTGTGCCTGGTGTGATTGTGTATGCTGATTGCTGAAGATTGTTTTATTAGTACTAAACAACCTTCCAGTGCCCTTTGGTTCTCAATGGCAGCACCCAACCAGTATCATTCTCTGACGAATACCAACAATAAATAAAAAACCAATCTCCAACAAAGTTATCATCTCCAATGCTATCATTACCCATTTATTTCATAATAATAACTTTAGTGTTGGCTGATAATGGGATTTGCTGCATTGATGAGTTTGATAAGATGTCCGATTCAACTCGTTCTGTTTTACACGAAGTAATGGAGCAACAAACCCTGAGTATCGCCAAAGCTGGGATTCTTTGCCAACTTCATGCACGAACTTCAATTTTAGCAGCAGCCAATCCAATTGGTTCAAAATGGGATCCTAGCAAGACGATTATTGATAATATACAGGTAACTTCCCTTTTTCTTGTTTAATTCACTTCAGTTTACTTACTCGAATAATATTGGTTTTATTTATTATTGTTTTGACATGATGTGAATTTTATTTGGCTCTGCGACTGATAATTACACTAATATCTTGACTGCTGTTCAAAATGTGTTGACGGTGCTCATTTCCACTTGCCCTGATTGTGGAATGACATTTTTTATCCTGACGTACATAGAAAAGGAAGCTGGATCAGTACTAGTTTTTGGCCTAGAAGCATGGCCGCAGATCTGTGGGATAAGTGTTTAAGACCGGTCTCACACGACTTTTTAAAGTAGATCTTGGTATGTTAGTCCCACATGTTAAAGATCTTACCGCGATTATGGAAATCTAGGGGACAAGATTAAGTGTGCTTTTTTAGGGTTGACTTATTCTGAATCCTCTTTGTGAGATAAAGGCATTGCTGAGAGTGTCGCTTATACGAGTAGAGTACTGCTACCAACGTACCCTAGTCACTACTTTCCAACCGACCTGTTTAGAATAGTAGGACTTAAAGGAATGAGTGTTAGAACCATCATGATTCGGTCGATTTACCAGAGTATGTAAGCCCAATGCACCTCGTCGGGTTAATATCATAAAAGTACATAAAGCCTTTATGGAAGATTCTGCAATCTTTTAAATTGACAGATGATTCAATTTTTTCGTCACAATAAAGCAATATGAGTTGAGTATTGTTGGAGTAATTTTTATGGCTACTCATATACAACAGTAGAGGTAGTTGAACCTTCTAATGTAGGTGGTTAAAGATATTTGTCGGGATATCCTAGAACTAGGTTTCATGCTGGCTAGCTCTCGTCTGCAAGGTGTACCTACAATCTTGGAGGAACTAATTCAGTAGAATTTGAACCCATATCATCCCACTTTGTAATCTATAACTTTTACTTTGAGCTATTTGGACTAAAATTGAATTCCTGTAGAATTAAAATATTTACACTGACTGATCACTGAATAGTAACCATATTTGTCTAGTATCGTTTAGTGTTAATCATAGTCTTTTAGTCAATTTGAAATATTTAGCCATTATTCTAGATGATTCAACATTGCACGTATTATATTTTGGTTTAAATCGATGATGGGGAGTTGATACTCCTCGTGAGTAATCATTTTTCATTAAAGGGACAACACATGCACTATACCAGATGAACCTCATGTGCAATACACCGAAATGTTTCTAATTGAGATATCAAAACCCTATTGCGGCTGCTACCTTGGGGCGGCATTCCAGCTTTTGTATCGTATTGGATTATACTAGCTGAAATAATTGTTCCTTTAGGTCCTACTATGTCAAGTGGTTCGGTTAAAAAGCGGTTGGATTAAAAGCAGAAGGCCTGAAGTCTGAAAGAGAATTTTCACTACTACTGCATAGGGATGTGGTAGGCAGTGATGTTTTCCCTTCAGGCAACCTGCTCCGCAGCGGTGCTGCGTTCCCACAACAGTAAGACGGGATTAGGAAAGGCTGGCCCTACAAATACACACTTCAACCTACTCCACAGATTTCCGTCTCTTGTGGTAAAGTTATGCATGACCGATATTACGCAGTTGTCGCTTCGACACTGGCCACGCTCTCAGGTTATTAGGATCCTTAATCCAGTTCGTCTTTCCATGTACCTCAAAAAGCAGATATGAGATTAGTAGACGTATACACAGCTCCACTTATACTTTGTAATCATGTATCAGTTGGCTGACTTTATTTTCTTCAAACTTATTAAAGTCCAAACATGAAGTACTCGTGTTTAGTCAGTCACTCATGTACAACATGCAACTTAGCACATGTGTGCACCAGTTCAGGTTACCACATCTCATTACTATATCAATGGTGAATACCAAAGTAGTTTCAGTATTAGTTTCGTTCCATGAATCCATATCGTAAACTGACTATCATTTATCTATTGTCCGACCTGCATCAATGTATGAACATTAAATGAAGCCAGTTTAAATGGCACTTGCGGTTTCAGAAAGAATACTAAATCTAACATCGGCAGCAACAACCGGAAATCGACTATTCATTGACATGAGACCAAATAGACTTTCTAAAATATTCACTGTAGACGATCTGCTGAGTGGTTTTGATATCCAGTGTAAATGCACTAGGGAAACAAAACGGAATGGAACAATGGTTGGATTTATGTAATAATAATATATTTGCAATAATTTGGCAACAAATGTCATTTGTATTAACAGAGACGGATAACTAGTAGTTATGATTTATGTCTCCTGTGTTGTTGCTTTGGCGAGAGCGAAGACACGGGTAATTATCACAAGTGAATAAACAGACCATTGTGACCTATACATATATTGTCTTGTTTGTATGGTTTTCTATTTAAAACTGTTTATGGTTGTATAAATGTAATACTATGCATCAGTGTCTCTCTGGTTTCTGATTGTTCAGTCGGATAATTCTGCTAGATTTGGATTAAAATAAGGCTGAGATTAGCCCTTAACATGCGTAAAAGTAGCTTAAAAGCCCAATTACAGTACTCCGTATTTTGAACAAGTTCATATCCTTGGTAATTGCCAATTGTCTTAATTGTACGTAGGCTGGGTTACCGCCTAGACACTTTGATGAAACGTAGAAGTTTTCCTATATGATCACTCTACAAGCCTAAAGGACTATCTACAAAGCTGTCAACAGTAGATAGTCCCATGGTAGTTAGTGACTGAAATAGTTTCTTACGCCTTTCGTTCTTTCAGGATCCTAGAGCCTATGGACACTTAGTTTAGGATCAGAGTTTTCTAATTCCTGTAGGTGGACCCTGCGTGTCTACTAACCTAGTTTAAGCCCATAATATTTTCTCCTATTATTTCACTTTTGCAAACAACACGCCTTTTGTTTGGCGATAGTAAGACTTGCTTGTCAGAGGCCATAGTCACAGAGCCATATGTCAGCGTTTTGAGTGGAATGACAAACTGTTTCCCCTTCTCTTCGGTCGTTCTAGGGTATTTCATAAGCTTTTATGCATACTTCTAAATGATTTGGTATGCTGACAATAATTCATCCATACTGACTCAAGTGGTTAAGGTGCTCAATTTTCACCCGCTCCACCTACTACTACTACAAGTCTTCGCATTTGAAACGTGACCCTGTGATCAAGAAATACACATCTATGCATAGTAAATGAGTTAAAATAGCGTTGAAAGTGATTGTGTTTCGTTCATGGACATGTTTCCTAATCCATCGTTTATTTTAATTTTCCAGTTACCTCATACTCTCCTATCTAGATTCGATCTCATTTTCCTCATATTGGATCCACAAGATGAAGTATATGATACAAGGTTAGCTCGTCATTTAGTTGGCTTATATTATCGTGGTACTACTCCAAGTCAAATTGAAAGTAGTCAAGACGTTCCAATGGATAACAATAATAGTCGAGTTATACGTAGACCGCGACCAGGGGCTGTTTTACTCGACATGGATAGTCAGACTGATGAAGATGCGTTATTTGTGAATGGTAAACTTCTGAAGGATTATATTACCTATGCTAAGGTATTTATTTTGATATATTTCAAATGATGATTTCTTTTTTTGTCATTTGGTATGGGCAGGATTAAGGTTATTCACTGTTCAATAAATGTGCTGTTCTCAGCACCTACGGTCATTTTTCCGTTTATTTAGTTAGTAGGTGAATATTGTATTCTAAAGCGTAACTTCTATATAAAGCTGTTGGAATTATTTGAAACTATCTACTGTGACTAGGTTCAGTTTAGCTCAATGTATCTAATGGAAGGCATAAATTTTGTGTAAGTTGGAGCTTGGAGTGAAGTATTTGATGAAAATGACTCTAATATACACTATTTATTGGCTAGACAAACCAAAAAGTGATTGAAAGTTCTGGGCTGTATAGACTGTTAACATAACAGACGTGTTTTAAATAACCTCCAGCGTAATTTACGTAGGTATTAAAATGGTTCATTATGTGAATAACTATCAACAATCTCTCTTTAAAATAGTGATATGCTTACTCTTAAATTACTAAATACTTCTCTTCCAGTGCTCCTTCTTACTCAAAGCCACTTCTCCTCACTACACACTATTCAAAAAATTGCTTCACTGACAACTGGTGAATTAATAGAAGCTAAACACCACACACAGTTTTGTTTAAAACATCGGCATTTATCTGCCAGCCAAATTCCGTTATACATGTTATGTAGTGCAATTTATAGTCATTTGCACGTATCATTCGTAGCATATTGAAGTACTTTTTACAGCAATCGGTTTCAATTTGTTGTTTCTTTTCGTCACAGATCGATCTCGGTAGAGACTGTTGAAAACTACAGGAAACTTTTAGATAGTTTTATCCTGGTATTGGACTTTCTCTATTGGACACCAACACAGTGATTTTGATGATCCTGTCGTGTATGGTTATTGATAAGAAGTCAAAAACTGAGATAAAACAGTTGTTCATTACTGTCTGGTTTTCAGTAATACTCAGCCAAAATCAGTTTGTAACGCATTGTGATTAGAGAAGAATTAATTTGTGGACAGTAAGTTGTGTGAAAATTACGCAGGTCAATATTTAATGGAACACAAAGAGTGAATATACCTGTGCAATTGTACTAGATTCTGACTTATCCGACGTCTACAACGATTAATTACCATAATCACGTGAACCCCAATCATGTCAGTAGCCTATACCTAATAAAATGAATCAGACCAACACTCAACGACCTCATGAACTAATGTCACATATTTGTTTGGACAACCCTAGTTTTCTTGCATCCTATTCATACTTTAGTAATCACCATGTGTGGGGGTAATTGGAAGTTGGTCATATGTAATACATATTCCAACCAACTAAACCGATGAGGAATCTACATCCTGATCAAGAGATTTACCCTTTTTCCCCTAGTACCTTGATTACAACTCCAGCAATGATTATTCGACGGTCCCAATAAATGAAAGCAATACTTCAGAGATTTTAACGACCAAATACTAGTATCCTTTAAATGTCGTCTTTTTCTAAGACCTACGTTTCACGAAAACTTTCGAAATGTATGATATATGATGACAAATCTTAATTATAGTTTTCAGTAATAGGTTATTCCTAATGGTCGCTGGTAATAATGATGATCGTATCGATTGAGAAAATACGATTTCGTTTGCTTATTTTTGTTTAGTTGAAGTATTATCCCAAGTTGACAGAAGAAGCTGGTGAGTATTTAGTTCGTGAGTATGTGGAAATGCGAAAACTTGGTTCGGGTCGTGGACAGGTAAATTAATTACTTTACATATAATCACTATAATTTCATAATATTTGTATTTTAGTTAAGTTTTCTTAATCTTTATTACTGGCTTGTTTTTCTAACAGTTAATTACAGTTTTCGTCTTGTTATATGGGGGCAATAAAGTGAATGTTGTTACGTTAATACTATACTGTCTTTATTATCTGAAATATTCTTCAAGACGGTTGTATAATATACAAAGAACTTGGCATCGTTTAAAGTTTCCTTACCTCTAAAGCACAGCAAGATTAACATGTCATTTGTAGAAGTTACTTCAATGATAATAATAAAAACAAAGAAGAATGAACATGTTGAATATGGTTCAGGGAGAACGAGATGGAATCGTGGAAAGAACATTGTAAAATAATTTTAAGCTCATATCTAACCTGATCACTTGTTGGACTGTTTAAAAATATAGAGCTTTTAAATTCTATCATGATGCCCCAATCGGGATACACTGGTTGAAATACTTGTTTAACAGTATTATTGAAAGCAACAAACTAAGATTTGAAAGATTAGTCATATCACCAACTGTACCACTATATGATAATAATAAGGTATCGCCTGCTGATAACCAGCGGCTCCTGTAATGCTATTTTTTTAACTACGAAAAAGGATCCGAATATTCAGACTAAAAATGTCACCTCTTATTTAACTCTGGAGATTTGTGTTATCAACGGTAATGCCTAAAAATTATATGTCTCTTGTAATTTACAATATACTAACACAAGTTTTCCACCTATACTTATAAATAAACAATCTGTTTATATTCGTTTTTCTAATCCAACTTATAGATATCCGCATATCCTCGTCAACTTGAATCACTTGTTCGTCTAGCAGAGGCGCATGCTCGTTTACGCCTATCAAATCAAGTCACTGCTGATGACTGTCGTGAAGCACGACGTTTACAGCGTGAAGCTTTGAAACAAGCTGCAATTGATCCGTTAACTGGTATAATCGATATCAATATTCTGACAACAGGTATGTGCTATGACGTTTGCTAAAACTAATAACAACACCTATATGTAAATGATCAATTTCACTGACGCTTATTAATTGCTTCGCATTCTCCTGTTCTTAACGTCCAATCAGAACACGAGAAAGAGCTGTCGATCAGTGACTAAAAAGAGCCATTAACAAGAAAGTTAGTCATAAGCTTCGTAGAGCTTAGCTCAAATTAGAATGCGAGTTCAAATGCGAGAATTGATACGAGAATATATTTCAATAGGAGTTTTGTAAAATATATATAAAATAATAACAGAACTTATTATCTAGAGGATGATACAGAGTGAATGTGTCCGCTGCTCTGTGACCTATTTTCAGTCATGTCATTACCCGATGTCTTCATCTAATGATCATTATTCATAGACTGATGTAACGTATTGGTTTAGTCGCCCCTATTTTACTTCTATCCTACCCTTATAGCAGCAGACACTGACTTCGATGATTTGGTCATGTTTTCCAAATATCATCCCGGAGGCCTCCATGTCGTACATTGCTTGCCGACGCCAGCACTGGTTGGAAAAAGCTGAGTAGTGGTCATCTTATGATATGGCTTCATGGAATGAGAGAAAACTGTCTGACTTGTTTCTAGTCTGTTCTTCACGACTCTTTTGTTGGTACCTTAAAGATGATACAGTTTTGTGTAAATAAGTAATGTCACATATTACATCAACTGTTTTCCTTTAATTTTTCATAGAAATTAAGAATGCTTTATTTCTTAGTTGACTGTACTAACATTAATCCAATTACGAATAGAGTATTGTAAACGTTGTCTGGTTTGGTATCATGAATTGACCTGAATTAGATCGCCATTGAAAGCTGGGAGCATTTTCATGACCGTTTCATCTCTGAATGGGACTCTTCGTCAGTGTACAACTATGTTCCTACTGCGGATTGAGTCCAAGACCTTCAGAATTCACGCTAGCACGTACTCCTTGAACTACTAAACGGTGATCCAACGCTTAACGTTTTTAACTTCAACTAAATTTAGCATACATCACTTGACTTTAAAGTGCCGTTGGTAAGTAACTGTCACATACCCGACATGGTGAGTTTTAACTTCTCATTTCTTCCCACCACACCTCTGAAATTATCTCCTGAAGTTCATCACTAGCAAGGTCACATTGATTACTGATTATTCCTTATATATATATATATATATATATATATATATATATATATATATATATATATACTTTTCATTTATTACTAATAGGTATCAGCAGTAGTGTACGTAAACGACGTGAAGAAATAGCAATGGCGATTTGGTCACTATTAGAAGAACGTCCCCGTATACTCACATTTGTATATTCGCGTGTATTGGAAGATTTACGTGCGCGTTCTGAACGGATGATAACGCGTGAGAATTTTGAAGATGGTTTGAATTTCTTGAAAAATACAAATAAGATCGATTGGGCTGGAAATATTATCCGTAAACGGTAGAAGTCAACTTTAAAATAGGAATCTTTTTTTTTGGTTAACAGAGAGTTAAGATATTCGTACTCTGTTGTACTGTATCGTATTGTATTGTTTTTCTTTTTTAAATAAAGTGCCTTTTACCTTATATTGTTAGCTATCTTCTAGCTGCATAATTATTTCCATTATGTTAAACCATGGATATATGTCAGTCAGTTATGAATAAATGGATATATGCACCAGTGCAAGTTGTCACACTTTTTTAGCACAGATATAAATAGCACAAAGAGAGTAAATGTACCTGTGCCATTGTTATGGATTTTGACTCATCCAGCGTCTACAGCGATCAGTTACATCAGTCACTTAGACTCCAACAATGTTAGTAGTTTACACCTACTAACAGGACACAGGACAAACACTCAACAACTTAATAGACCCTAGTTTTCTTCCATCACTATTCTGTCGACTTCGAGTTTGGTTTTTGCTGACATTCTTGAATATTTACTTTAATTCTCTTCTCCCTTGTCAACCAGTTAGAAAACTGATTATTATGGAACTGTGAATCAGGTTTAGAGGGAAGAGAATTAGGAGAAATGTACCAAAAAATGACAGAACAAGTATCAACAACACCCAATCAAATTTAAGGTGATGAGGTTATCTAGAAGTACTGATGAAGGCTTTGCGATTAACCTTCTAGCTCAGAGACCGCAATACAACCAAAATCATCCTCCTGAGCTACAAGTCTCTAGCATCTCAACAATTAGTTTATATCTTAAGTAATCCCCGTTTTCCATAATGCTGAAATATGTATACATTTGAAGCTAGCTTCATTACTTCACGTTCCTCAATAGCTACGTAGAATCGTTGTTGACGATTATTTTCACCTATAAATTGGTATTGTTTATTTTTGTGTGGATTAAACGTCTAGTTCAATTCTCACAAGTTTTCTCTGATCATTATTTTATCACTCCCTTGAAATGTGTTTAGGAATGCAGAATTGAACTTTAGGTTTTAAACGAAATTAATGATAGACTACCGAAATATAGTTAGCTTACTTTCACTTAAATCAGTAGTATAAATTGGTTTTCAGCGGTGAAGAAGATATCAGTTAATGGTGTAATAAATAATAGCGAATAATTATATTGAAATTTCTTAGATTATCTAAAAGTTAAGTATCTATTATTTAATACTGTAACATTATTACATTTCAGGTGCTAAGCTCCCGTAGCAGAAGCATTGAAATTAGTTTCTTGAGGCTGGATGTAATAGAAGTCATTAGATTTCTGATAAAGCTAATAATCGGCTGTGGATATAGAAACTTTTTAACTATTGAAATGTTGAGTAACTGTATAAATTTCTATTTTTACGTAATGTTTAGGAATTTTAACATTGACGGAAGTGATATCTTCTAGATCGCTTACAAATGTCGATTAGCGCGAAACCTGGATTTAGGACTTTCTGATGATCGTCTTTAATCAACAAAATACACAGATTGATGAGTAAAATCTCTAGCAATGTTTTACTATGTTGATGTAAAGACGATATCTTATGTTGAAGAAACAATATGGTTGTGATATGCCGGGAAAGCGTAGATGTGTCATATAATGAGTGCTCCAAGGCTGGAGTAATCACATGCTGCAAGTGACCACGTATCACTTTAGAGATGCTAGTGTGCGTGGGCTGTTGTGAGTAAGCAGATTGACTGATCTAGCCATGGTTACAACCCACATGCTTTTCAGCACCAATGATGTCCATAATGAATGGAGAAACTTGAGAGGTCTCACAAACATCTTTAGATATGATTTAAATTGGCTATAGTTCTTTCAAATTGTAATTACTGTTTCAGTAGCAATCTCCAGTAGTAGTATGTGCTTATTGTAATTTAGCCATCACACCATGTTATTTACTGTAATATTCAATGACTTTTACTCCCTTAATAGCTAAATAGTAGCAAGTCTTATTGAGTTCCCATCAAGTTTACTATCTTCCTATTTGAATTTTGCACTAAACTATAAGTCACTGTTTTGAATCCCACTAGTTCGTCAGTATACTGTAGTTTTACTATATTTTATTACGTCAAATATGTTGTAATTGGCTAAATTGACTTCACCTTATTTAATGCCATAGCTTTAATGTATATTACTATTACACCACACTCTAAACCCAATAATCGATATGGAAGGAAGCAACACTTAACAGCACATGTGTGTACCTATGAATCATGTGTGTTTACTCGTTAATATAATATAAATCATTTTAAAAACATATTTATGTGACCCATAAAATACAGGAAACGAATAAGTTACATTTGGATATCAATCATTATGTCATACAAAGGTAGAAAGATTGCATACGACTTTTTGCTTCCTTTCTATAACCACACAATGATGATGACTTAAGATCACTATCCCGCGTGAATTGAGATCACTATTTGAGTATTGTTGACGTAAGACTCACGGTACTATACAGAAATGCAAGAGGGATTGTGGATTATCATCAAGTGAGGTGGTTGGGACACGCATTATGTATATCCAACCACTGACTAACTTGACTTCTTTAGAAATAAGTTTACAGAAAACAGGGTGAATAATCATCTACATACCATCAGTCCTTGGAGTTATTGAAGTCTGATCTTAGTATATTGGGGTCACCTGATTAGAGTATAAGATGGTCGTAACCAGTTTTATGTGGGGTTTCCTCAATGTAGCGCATATCTTGAGTTTAAGAATTATTTTACTACCACGAGTTTCTTGTTTTCAAACCACATTCTTCAAGTTCAGTTTTTTTTTTACCTTCACTGAACTTACTGCTACTTTCGTATTCACATCTCTGTACCAACCTGATTTAGTAGTTTTAACTGGTTTTTAACATGCATCTAGTTTTACGTTCCTTTGGAATGGCCGGTGGTAATACGAGTATTTAAATCAACGCTACAAATTTGGTTATTCTTTTTTAAAAGCACCGAGCTTCAAGTAGTACATTAATTACTGAACTGTGGATTCAATCCTATCAGCAGTGAAGTAGTTACTCACTTATTCTTATGTTGTCCTAGCTGACTAATGTTAGAAATAATTACCACTGAATTTTAGCTCAGCAGATTGTTACATAAGTGTTAATGTTTTTCTAGATCTTAACTTCAATTATTTTTTCGTACATACTTTTGATTCATTCCTCCTAGTTGAATTATATAATGTTGTTAATCTTGTAAATATGATTTTGTTGTGCTAATGTGGTATGGCAAATTTGACTTATGTGCATATGTGCTAGGTTCTATGTTGTTCATAACTGGCTGAATTCATCAGATTAAAGTTGTTATTTCTGGGTGACCTATATGTGCTTGAAGAATTCGAAAATTACACAATAGTTGTATAACGATAGAAAAGGCTCCTATCTCAGTTGGATGCATTTTGGTTTTGTTTTGTTTCCTGAGCTAATTGTCATCATGGATAATATCATTTAGTTGTTATGTTCAGTTTCTAATCTTATTCTATCATTAATATACGAATTAATGAAAAATATATATATAAAACTTGTAAATCAATCATAAATTGACTACTCATAGTCTGTTCAAAATGATGTTAGTTTTGTACATATTACCGTCTATTATTCATGTTGTGTTATCATGTTGTACTTTATGCAATATAATCACTTTTTTTTTATTTATTTTAATGTTCTAATGGATAGTTCGAAGATGGTAGAATTCTGGTTTAAACGAATCATCATTAGCATATACTATTTGTTAAGTTGTAGAATTAAGGTTATTAGAGCAAGTAGAATATATCCAGTTGATTTCTTCTATCTATCTCTGTCTCTTCTTTTCTTTTCTGATCTTAGGCTTATGTTAATTTGAACTTAGATAATAGAGTCTTGAAGTGATAATGAATAAAATGAATTGACTAAGACTTTTATATTATTATAATTATGATTGTTGTCAATTGTTCAATTCATCAATATGAAATAGCTTAATTATCTATTTATTTTCTAATCATAATATTGAGTTAACTGACTTGAATAAAACTAAGACCAATTCAATAACATTAGAATTAACATGAAATTGTACAGTTCCAATTATTTATAAATGACAATTAATATGACATGAATTTGACAGAAATTTATTAGTATGACATAATAATAATAATAATGATTAATACACGTTTAAGTGAAAAATAATGCAAGTGAATATGACTAACTATCAAAAGTATTATTCTGAATAACAATATGAATAATAGGTGATTGGAAGTAGTTGAAAGGAAACTCTGCTTAATCTAGGCTTCATATTAAACAGACACACTTCAATAAGGTGTAATTGATGCTGATTGTGAGATTCAACTTCAAGTTACAGTGTGTAATGTTACCACTGAGTTATTCTGGTTGAAACTAATCTCACAATGGATTCAGATGCTTACATTGATTGACCACTAATATATTTCGTTTATGCTCAGTAGTGATTGGATTCTGCAGATTAAGTAGCAGTATGCTTACTAGTCAAAGTGACTTGACAAGTAGGTAGTTTATAAAATTAAGTAGTATGGTTCTAACATTTCATTGAATATAAATTTAAATTTCTGACGTTACGCGACTCAGAATAAGCTATTTCTACAGAGGAGCTGAATATTATGGACATAATATTAGTCAACGTGACCAGGACAGTCCTATTGGTAGACAACTATAGTCAGAGTAACTCACCAGGTAACACTTCAGATAGCGAAATTCAGTGGAGCGAGTTCAAACCCTACAGGGTATTATATGAATTCCTCCAAGATTATAGGTAGACCTTGCTGACAGATATCATTCAACATAGGTTTAGAATGTCGTCCCACAGAAGAAATATTCTACTACGAAAGACCCACTGTACGTTAATTACATTTAAATAATTATTGCTTTATTAATCAACGTGATTGATTGAAATCAATATTTCTTTACTTTTAATTGAATAGACAATAAGAATTACACACTATAAATTTCTTTCTAATAATAACCAAGTCGATTGGATGGTAAAGTTAACCAGAAGTGAAAGTTAATACCCACCACGAACTAGAAACTTTAAGGTATACTTTTTTTTCTGGCATTAGATACTTTCTATTTTATTTTCGTAATTGACTAATTTCTCTCACCAAACAAACATCTGATTAATAAGAATTATAATAACATTTTTAGACATTTGGTTAGTTTTATCACAGTTGGTAATAGATTTAACCAAGTATATTTAAAACTAACCTTCATTTGTTTACCAATAAAATGTTACAGAGATTATTGAAAATGAAGTCATGAATCCAACTACGTTAGAAAAATATTAGAAGCAGGAGGCACTAAACAATTGCTCCATATGAGTATGGGACTTCTCAATAAAACTATACATCAAAGATCTCAATCAGTAATCTAGCCCAGGACATTCAGCCTTCGTAAAGAACTCCAAACAGTTAAGCCATTGAGCCAGTCGGCATCTAGTGGTTACTGTTTTTTACTTCAGTTCGCTATATATTTACATGACCTCATTCATTGATGTCAATGAGTAATTGCCTTAATCCAGACATGCTTGAACTCCACTAGTTACACCTGACTAGAACTATAACGGTTACATCATGAATCCAGTTGCCAGTCATTGATTGGAAATGCACGTTTTGGTGATCTATGAAATCAAATTGACCTGGTAATGATATCCGCATAAAACCAGCGAGCATCGGACAGTTGTTTCGTCATAGCGAAAGAAAATTCCTCATTGACAGTGTATATCAGCGATCCAGACAGTAAGGTTTCTTATCAGCAAATTTGAATATCCATTCATTATGATGACAATAACAAGGATGTATATTTCACTAAGTAGATGATAAAAACTGGGTTGAATCGGTGAATATAGGATAGCATACTACGATATATGCATCCTAAGTAGATTCGCTTCGATAGTGGCATGTATTTATAAATTTGTAAAAATATTGCCTATATTGACAGAAATGAAACTTAGGACATATGTTCCCTCCTATTTACTCCTCATTATACCGATTGAACAAGATAATAACTTGTATGAGGTTGCCTTCAACGAATCTCATGAGTTAATCGTCAAAACCTCATCACTCACCTAGACACCACACCACTATTTATACAAACTTCTGATAGAATTGGCCAATCATTGTTGGCATAACAGTGATCATCATTTCGTTCTATCCATTTGAATTTGGTTAGTTGTTGCTAACACTTGTCCTGTATACACATTAATCTCGAATATGTTTCCACTAAATCTGATTCTCCAATTAGTTGTAGTAGTTGTTTCTTGTTTCTCCAAATGATTGATAAATACTCGAAAAAAAAATAAGTGTACAGAATGGTGTATTATGCATGTGATCTCACTATCCTAATTATACAGTCATCCACTTCGTTTAAGAGTTGTAATACTTCTTCCAAATAACTCAACAACACCCTATTGCACATATTCAACATCCCCTCATCATTACAGTCTTTTGTTTGTTATTCGTAGTTGAAGTGTAGATTTCAATGAGGAATTAGTGAGCGATTTGGATATCAGTGTATATGTTATCAGATAATAGTTTTACATCACAGATTGATCTTATTTAAAACATCATTGAACACAAAGAGAATGTAGTGTAAAGATGGTCAATGTAAGTATGTGACGGATTGTGCAATTGTGTTCATCTCTGACCACATTGATGATCGAATGTTGGATGGTGAGATTTGATGTGGAACAGGTAACCTTGAGATCAATGAGTGGATATCTAATGATGGTTATTGAACACACTCACCAATGGCACTGGTTGAATTATTAAGCATATCATGAACTGACTCAGATTCACAATAAATCTAATATGTATGTACTCCGTGATCTAAATGATAAGTGGTCATTGTGATGTCAGAAACTTTTAATGAGATAGTGGATGCCGTAAACCTCTGCATTATTTTAACTGCTATTTTATGCAAGATCTGATGTAACTTTATCTCAAACGAATTTCAAAGCTTTACACAATCAACCATTCAATTCAGTCAATCCAATATGCTACTGTATATACTAATTTAATTGACAGTCTCATTGTCTATAGAAATTTTGCGTACCTATAATGAGTATCATGGTAACAACAGTGAAAAAGTCTGTTGTCTACGAATGCATGGATTCATACTGGATCAGTCTTGTATGCTATTTTCAAAAAAACGCTTTTTATTATCAATTCATAACTGATTGTACAATGAAAAAAAAAGAATTAAATAAAAGCAATTTCTGGAAATCTATAAGACGGTTATGACATGATTGTTCCGTCAGCTACTTGATTTGATCTTGTACGCACTAGTACAGTGAGCAGTGATAACAATAGTGTTTAATCAATAATTTTTTTGTCTACTCTATGCTTACTCAGTCCCAGGCTGTAATGAGGAAGAAGGCAAGAATATTGAGGCAACCAGGCAAAATTAAATTATATTTAAACAACCTTTATAAACCATACAACCTTATCACCTAATTAACCAATTAGAAAATGAACATCAGTACAAAATAAGATCAACAGTAAAAATGAACTAGTGTAACGTGTACACAAATGATTAACGATAGAAGATAATTGGGAAATGATTTACTAACGGTTAATATATTAAATGGGGGGGGGGGAAGAGCTAATGGGACGTAATAATAATCAATAACAGAAATGAAGTAATCACTTTGTATACAACCAGAAAAAGAAGTGAAATAGTCCATCGAAAAACACTTAAAATACAATCAATCTTTTCTAGCTGCCCGACATATCAAAGACTTTCTTAAAATCTTAATACAAAATTATGACTGATGAAATGTAGACATATTAACGATGCGATAATTATCGCCAATAGTTGATTATATACTGGATGGATCGTTATTAACGTTCTCTGTATAATCTAAAGGTTATAGGTTCGATGCCTTTCTATATCAGAAAATATTCCATACTAGAATAAAATAGCTTTCTAATGCTTCTTTTCTTCTTTTTTTTTCTACTTCTATCGATATACAGCTGAGATTAATTTTTTTTACAAAACAACTTCAAAATATTACAGTTATGTAATTAACTGAAACAAAAAAAAATATACATTAAAGTAAATTAATCACCACCACGTTTTAAAGTTTTCAGATAAACAAGAAATTTGCTTCATTTTCATTTTTTTTATTCATTTTTAATGGTAATTTTTTTAAAGAAAGAAGAATGAAACAGAAAACAAAGTAAAAACAATTTCTATCCACTCATAATTGATAATTATAACTTTAAATTGATAACTTCTATTTCACTAATATTTTCTTTAGTTCACTTCTCTTTACCTCTTTATACTACTAATGAATTAAAGATTCTTTTTTTCATATAAGTAGAATAAATAAGTAGTATATAATTCAAATATACATATCGAATAGTATTTTATAACCTAATACATCATTTTACATTAGTATGCGAATTATTTATGAAACTAATCGATATTAAGTCAGTCAGTTAGTCAATCAATCAATCAAATATAAAGATTACTACACTTGACCTTGACGTGTTTTATTCATATATATATATATATATATATATATATATATATATCATGTGCGTATGTGTTTATGGTATATATGTCTGTATGTGTAGTGTATTCATTTAAACTGATTTATTAAAGATGAATGAATTCCAAAATATAAGTCAGAATAATGTGATTATTAATGAGATAGCAATGATATAAACAACACTATGTAACATTGAACAACATGTACACTACAATAAATATAATGTGTATTAACTAACCTAATCATATGAAAAATGTAATGTTCATTATATGAACAATTTAGTTGACACAAATACATGAGTAAATTGTGTTTCAAACTTGAAAAAAAAATGAGTCAAAAACCAATCATTAATTTGTCAAAATTTTGATAGACAACACACAACTTTATGCATTGTCATTGGTATCGAACTGTTATATAGTCAACATTGTGGTAATCCAATAATCATCATTAGATATCCACACAATGATCTCAAGGTTACCTGTTCCACATCAAATCACACCATCCAACATTCGATCATCAATATGGTCAGAGATGAACACAATTGCACAATCCGTCACATACTTACATTAACCGTCTCTACACTACAATCTCTTGATATTCAATGATTTTTTAAATAAGATAAATCTGTGATGTACAACTATTATCTGATAACATAAACACTAACATCCAAATCGCTCACTAATTCCTCATTGAAATCTACACTTCAACTACGAATAACAAACAGAAGATTGTAATGATGAGGGGATGTTGAATATGTGCAATAGGGTGTTGTTGAGTTATTTGGAAGAAGTATTAAAACTCTTAAACGAAGTGGATGACTGTATAATTAGGATAGTCAGATCACATGCATAATGCACCATTCTATACACTTGTTTTTCATTTTCGAGTATTTATCAATCATTTGGAGAAACAAGAAACAACTACTACTACAAAATGGAGAATCAGATTTAGTGGAAACATATTCGAGATTAATGTGTATACAGGACAAGTGTTAGCAACAACTAACCAAATTCAAATGGATAGAACGAAATGATGATCACTGTTATGCCAACAATGATTGGCCAATTCTATCAGAAGTTTGTATAGATAGTGATGTGGTGTCTAGGTGAGTGATGAGGTTTTGACGATTAACTCATGAGATTCGTTGAAGGCAACCTCATCAAAGTTATTATCTTGTTCAATCGGTATGATGAGGAGTAAATAGGAGGGAATATATGTCTTTAGTACTACTACTATCAATATTTTCATCAGAGCAAGAACAAATATTTGTGCAGAATAAGATGAATTCATTTTATTTCGTTGGTTTCTCATCAGCCCTTGCATACAACCTAGAATAATATTTTTACAAGAATAATATTTGAAACAAGTTTTAACATACTCATGAGAATGGATGGAGTTAGTTGAAATAAAGATTACACAAACATGTGAACATGGTTTAAAATGTTGGAGAAAATGCTGTGACCATATATATACGATCCAAGAGAAGGTACCAGAAAGCAAAATAGAGATCAGAGGTCAAGTGATTACACAATAAGAGGTGGTTGGAAATATTTGAGAATAAAGTGAATAAAACCCAGTTATTAAACTTATTCAACTTTACAATATACTCGTAAACAATTATGTTTCTATTTCTATCACTCTAATAAATTCTTTTTAGTTAATAACCAGAGATTGTTAATGGGTTATATACTAATCGCTTAATTTCAGGTTTGTGATTTCTTACCGTATATCATGGACAATTTTGTCGGCCTTATTCGATTGTGTTTAGTTAGTATCATCATCATTTGTGAAACACTTTCTCATTTATCCTACAACCTTTAACTCTATGATATGAATTCAATTCCTACCTATTTGTCAATGCTGATATCACGAATTGATCTGAACTAGACAACTATTGATCACCTGGAAGCACTGGACAGCTGTTTCGTCCTAGTATGGGACACCTCAGCAGTGCGCATTCAGGACCCTGTTGGGGATCAAACCCAGAACCCTCTGGTTTCGCGACGAGCGCTTTACCATAGGACCACTGAGCCGGCTTCTAACGGTTGATGTTTCTAATTCAGTCAATTCGTGATACATTTGCGCGACCTCATCCATTGTCATCGGTGAGTAACTGCCTCACACCCGACACAATTGAACTCCACAAGTCACGTCTTCACACTAGAACTCGTCGCGGAACCAGAGGGTTCTGGGTTCGATCCGCAACAGGGTCGTGGATGTGCACTGCTTAGGAGTCCCATACTAGGACGAAACAACTGTCCAGTGCTTCCAAGTGATCAATGGTTGTCTAGTTCAGATCAATTCGTGATATCAGCATTGAGAAATTAACTATCTCCACAACAACCTGCTACCTATTTGTTGTTATTTTTAATCAATCCAATAGTAAATATAATTTTCATACCCAGAATATATTCCCTAATCTTAAATACTTATTTGTACATTATACAAACATTTATTTTTGGCATTCATTCCTAAATATTTGTTTTTCAGTATAATAAAACAAAAGAAAATGTATGAAATTCAATAACTTAATAAATTGAATAAAATTATTATTCGAAATGTTATAAGGTGAAAAGACAGTCTTCTTAACAAAAAAATGTTTACCATATATAGATTTACATTAACTGATAATTGTTTTAATTACCTCTGTTATGAATCAATGATCAATAAAACAATTGAAATATGAATGATCTAATAATAATCAATTGAGTAACTGAATTAACTATATAAAATATTCATTATTGGATCAAATAACATTGAAAAAGTTTATTTAATTTATTTTTTAGAAGTGGTTAGGACATGTGTTACGTATGCCCAACCACCACCTACCTCGACTAACAACGCTGTCTATTATAGGTGTATGCTGGAAAAAAGCTAGGGGCAGCCACGCTTAACTAGAGCTCGTGAAGAGCAGACTAGAGAAAACCAGGCTGGATTCAGACCTGGACGTGGCTGTATAGACCACATCTTCACACTGCGACAGGTCCTGGAACACAGACACACATTTAGGCGTCCTACAATAGTTGTCTTCCTGGACCTAAAGGCGGCATTCGACTCTGTTGATCGTGAGGTTCTGTGGCAGTGTCTGTCATTGAAAAGTGTACCAAAGAAGTACATTAACCTTATACAAGCTCTCTACTCTAAAACTACAGGTCGAGTGAGAGTTTATGGCGAACTGTCATTGGAATTCCTCACTTCAAGTGGTGTCCGTCAAGGATGTCCACTTTCCCCATTCTTGTTTAATTTTGTCATAGACATGCTCCTAGATATAACCATGTCTTCGTCTGACTTTTCAGGAGTTGACTTACTACCAGGAGCCTCGCTTACTGACTTAGAGTATGCTGATGACATAGTCCTATTTGGTGAAGACGCTGACAAAATGCAGAGTCTTCTGACTACCCTAAGCAACAATGCAAGCATGTTCGGGATGCGGTTTTCCCCCTCGAAATGCAAAATGTTGCTTCAGGATTGGGTTGCATCGGCACCTGAACTAGTGATAGGGAGTGAAGTAGTCGAGCGTGTAGACCGCTTCACGTATCTGGGGAGTCTCATCAGTGCTGATGGCCTGGTGACTGACGAAATCTCAGCACGGATACAGAAAGCTCGATTGGCTTTTGCCAAGTTGCGTCACTTATGGCGCAGGCGAGATATCCGCTTGCTAACCAAAGGACGAGTGTACCGTGCAGCAGTTCGCTCTGTCCTACTATACGGTAGCGAAACATGGCCGTTAAGAGTAGAGGACATTCGTAGGTTACTGGTCTTCGACCATAGGTGCCTCCGAAGCATTGCTCGTGTATCATGGGACAACCGAGTGAGCAATGCTGTCGTTAGGAAACGGGTTCTAGGAAAGGAGGGCAAGTCAATAGATGAGGTATTGAAACTTCATCAGTTGAGGTGGTTGGGACATGTGTTACGCATGTCTAACTACCGACTGCCTCGACGTGCTATGTTTTGCGGTGTAGGAATAGGTTGGAAGAAAGCTAGGGGCGGCCAAACCAAAACATGGCAGAAATCGATGAAGTCACTGACAAGTGGACTGAGTCATGTTGGTAGATGTAGGCTGCGTGGTTGGGGTCCGCGAGACAAAAGTCATGTTAGGACCTTGAACGACTGCTCAAATCGTTCGCATGGCCAGTGCATACTCTTGTGTTTCTCAAAATCTAACCTTCCGAACATTTCTCTTTCAAATATCTCCTGAATACTTTCAATCAACGCTCCTATTTGTACTGTAATACTTCTATATCGTTATCATCTTGGATTGAACTGACAGTGCGTCTCTGTTGCTGATGTGTATGGCGACCTGAACTGATGTACGTACGTACGAAGTTCTGCGTTGTATCTGTCTGTCTGCCACACTTAAACATCGCACCAGTCCATGAGGCATTGACAATTGGGCTGAGCCATGTTAATAGGTGCAGACTACCGGCTTGGGGTCCGCGTGTTGATCGCAATGAATAGAGACTTTGGGTAATATGGCTCAAAATTGTTCGCCATGGCGTAGCTGCATTCACTCCTTGTCTTTCTTGAAATTCAAAGTTTATAAATTTATCATAATTCTCTGTTTACTGAATTATAAATTTGCTTGAATCTTTTTTTCGATATCTCTCCAATAATACTAACTCTGTTGCTACTTCTACTACTCTGGGATTAGATCCGACAATTAATCTCTATCTACTAATTGGGACATGGTAACTTGAACTGATGTTACGCAAGTACGAAGTTCTACGTTGTAACTGACTGATGCTTTTCAGATTTCATTTTTGATGTATTGTATCTATAAAGTGAAATTCTAGCATTTCAGCTTGTTCAACATGTAGATGATGCGATTACCCCTTGAGCTTAGCTCCATAGTATGCTTATCCAAAGAGTGATCCTAACCATTTTTAAAAAACCACTTCCTTCCGAGCTGCTTGGACTTTGGTCGCTTATTGGATTCTTTTGGTTTCAAATACACTCCTGTCTATCTCATTTGTCATATTGAGTTGTTAATTTGCATGCATCCGATCAACCGTATATTTGCATGGAGTCGAATTATTCACGAAAATTAGATGTACATAGGATTTATATTTAGCTGAACCTAACGTAACTACAATCCAACACAAATATTACACTGTAGCCATCTTAAGTAGACTTAGTTAAGGTACAAACCACATTCAAATCTAACTGTAAGTTTTCTAACCGAAAAATGAGGCACCTTTGAATTTTTTTATGAATTCGAATATTTAATCCTTTGCAGGATTATAGATACATACTGTTTACTGAATTGGCCAATACTAGGAGGAACCAATTGTTGAATTCTTTCAGATTCTCAGTGAAATTAATTACACGTCAATCTATCAAACGACATTTTTCATGATCAAATTTTAAGGATGAAGAAGAAACACAAAGTAGAGTAGTATTGCTGCAATAGGTGGTTTTTCTAAATACTCAAAAGTCCGTTGGCTACTAGCGTATATTAATATTTCTAAAACGTCTGTTTACATATAGCTCGAAGCTGTCAATAGAGTTTGTCGCATATCCCATCAATATTTTTATTTAGAGTATTAGGCGATTTAAATCTTTAAAGAATACTATTGTATACATTTATGACTTAGTAATGGCAAGTCATTAGTTTGAAATGGTTGATACATTATTTAGCCTAAATGAGTACTTTTGATTTTGCTGCATTTTCTGCTTGATTGCAAAGCATTGTCCTGAATACCAACACCAACAACTGCTACCCGTGAAATTTGGCTGCTTAATTATTCCACAGTCAATAAACAAGCCCGTTATGATGACTATGTTTATGGATAGAGGTTTTCGCATCCATGTTGACCTTTTCTGTATAGGTTAATAAATACGGGGTATATAATTATGATGTATATAAATACATGTAGTGCCTGTTATGTTGGACGACAAAAGAAGAGTGATGAACTCTCAAAACTATTTTAGAATACCATTTCAATTATTTTAACTGAGGTTAGTGTAAACATTCTATTTCTATCATTGTTACGTCCCACTTGTCATATCCTCCTGCATAGTATATTTGCTGTTAGTATATTGTCCATTATTATGAACTACAGTTGATTAGTTGAGTACAAGTTGCCTCTACTCACTGCTACTATCTCCTTTGTTTAGTATTAATGTTAAATTCCTAATTGGTTCACTGTGTGGTCTTACTTTATGTATATATAAAGGAAAGCCTGAAATATTATGTTTCTGTCTGGCTGGTTTGTCAATCTTGTGTTTCCTTATTTCGGCTTGGGACCAAGTAGGCATTAGGCAGACATACATTGACCGACTAGTCACCCATCGGTGTCGGTATTTCAAACAGTTTTTTCTACGCCATAACATTGCCTACATTGTTCAACATATTGTTGCGATTTCCTTTATAGATGATTTCGGACTTATCTTCTTCCTATCAATAAATCTTTGCATCCGACTGTCTGCACTACGTTAGATACTAAGATCGAGAAAATAAGACATGTTATTATGTTCGTGTTTCATAGTAAGTCGTGTATCAAGACGTGCTTGGTTAAGAAGATTCAACATAACGGAAGTATGCTAGCAACTAATATAGGCAACAAAAATATATATTAACAACATATCTGACATACAAATCTACCTCACTAATTATCCACTACACATCGATGGAAATGGATGACATTGAGCAAATATATCGCAAGTTGACTGGAATTAAAAATATCAAACATTTGGATACCGGTCAGTCCAGTTGTCCAATAGTTAAGGATTTATCGAGAAACCTGAAGGTTTCTGGCTCGATGCGGTGATGGAGGCGTGGATGTGTACTGGCGAATATTTATATACTTAGTCGAAACGGCTGACAAGTATCAATTCCTGATTTTTAGTGGCTGTCTTACTCAAGATAATTCGTGATAATAAATTCAACAATCTCTGTACCACCAAATCATTCACAAATTTCTCAGTACAACATATATATACTCGTTTGTTCTTAATGATTCATATAACCGTCCTAGGTTGCAAGAATAGCTGACTGGAAATGGTGAAGTATAATCAATCCATTTTATTCTACGACAATGGTTTTACTTGACTTACTGGAATTCATAAAGGGAGAGGGATTTCATATAATCACTCGATCGTAGACAAGGTTTAAGAATCTGAGAATGTTGCGAAAATTGTTGAATACAATATCAATAATTGGTCTGAGATAGACAACCATCGGAAACCAGGAATTGACATTGGTTAACTATTTCGTCCCACAATGGGACTTCCAGCAGTGTATATACACGACCCCACCGGGGAATCGAGCCCAAGATTTCTAGGTTTCGGAGCGAACGCCTCACCGTTAGATAATATTATATGTTTAGCAACTTCCGACTGATGACAAAGGATAGGGTCGAGCAAATATATGATGAGTTGACTGAAGTTATAAATATCAACCGTTGGATCTATGCCGGCTTAATAGCTTAACGATTAAGTATTTGTCACAAAATGTGAGGATTCTGTATTCAATTTCTTGGTGAGGTCGTAGATGCATACCTTCAAAGAGTTCAACACTAGGGTAAAACAACTGTCCAGTGACAATTCCTGGTTTCTATAGTTGTCTAGCTCACAACAATTCAATATATTAAATTCATACTGTACTTATCATTATTATGGTTCTTGTTAAAACTTTAACGATAAAATATATTATTTTTTAAGAAAACGTGAATAAATTTTTATGTTCCTTATCTTATTCAAAGCACTTTAATGCTTTCAACGAAGCAACAAAAACAATTAACTGACTTCAGGTCAATTAATAAATAAAAAGTACACGAAAATAGTTTTTTTCCTTAGAAGTGCAACTTATTAGCCTTCATAAATTGCTTGTTTTTATTTTGTCATTGTGAAGACAATTTACAGAAATTATAAAACATCAAAGAAAACAAAAACAACCAGGACACCTAGAAGCTAAAAGTAGTATCGGTAAGGACAGTTAGATAACCAAAAAAAAAACAACACAACTACATGAGACAATTACAGTTAACTTGGTCCACACAAATGTTTTTATTTACTGAGTCATTAACCAAGATTTTTCATAAAGTTAGAATGTCATTAGCAGTGAAAACTAGGACCAAGGTTTCATCTTATTTAGAACTTACCAGCTGGATTTATCTGTATTCCAGTGAGATTTGAGCACATTATCTATCGGATTAAAGGCAAACAAATTATTTACCTAATTTATGAGTTCAGATAGACACTAGCTTCTTCAATAAGCAAATAAATTTATAAGTTTGTAATTTTCTTTCGCTGATATCAAAATTGAATAATCTCATATGTATCCTAAACGGATAGTTATCTGTACCCAATAGATAATGTTTTGACATTTGAAGTGACAGGTAGTGGATTTAAATGAACGTCAACACTAGGATATATGCACACCGAGCTCACTAGTTCTATTCTTATATTTTACTCCTGGTCACAATTCAAATAAAGTTAGCTGAAATTATTTGAATTACTATAAGAATTTAAAAAATCATTAACAACTTCTTAGCTTTGCTTATTGCATCCTCCAAAGATGAAAGAAAGCTGTACGAAGAAATACTAGATACAAGTTCATTTAATTTTCGACAACACTTGTTATCAACCGAATGAATTAAAATGAACATTATATTTCATGCAATCTGATTATTTTATAGCATCAATTAAACTAGAAGACTTGATTAATCACCGGTCAATGACTAATATCATGTAAGTTTAAATCTACCAGTCAATTTTCAGAGTGGTTACTGGTGTAAGTGAGTTAACAATAAGGTATTATTTTACCGTGTGAGGTGGTTGAAAGTACTCAACGATAGATCCTGTTCAACATAGATTTCATGATAAATTACATTTGCAATCAAAGAGTACGTGTAATTTGTGGGAACTAATACTTCGCTATGCGGGACTCGAAATTGTCACCCAACTTCCTTATCTGACGATAATGGGACACAACTGACCTTCTTTAGAACTGAGATATCAGCATTGATTGGTCGTTCAGTAGTGACCAATGTTGACTTTATATACAAGATAAGTCATATAAGAGATAACAGCATACCAAAGAAAAAGCGTAGAGTTAATGAGAGCATGTTCATGACAAACCGATTTCCGTACAACCAACTTTGTAGTAAATTAAATTGTTTTTAGTATGAGTAACGTATAATCACTGATAGACTCCTATCTAGCAGACTGAAAATGACGCCAACACGATGTAGTGTCATTTTCGACAGATCATGTTTTTGAAGAACGCTTAGTATGGATGAATTTTACGACCGACTCCAAATGGCTGGCAGTGTTGAAGTATCCATAACGAAGTAACCGAATTAGATGTTTACCAAGCACTCAGTTGTTCAATGCTATAACAACCGGTACGGTTGGACCTAGTGTGCTAACATACCTTACTGGTGAGTATGCAGCTGGGATTTTGGAGTTAACAATGGAAAAATTGTTTTCAAAATACTAACAGATTTTATTGACATATTTAAGGGCAGAGATAAAATTACTGATACGAAAATATGGGTTTACAAATTCCCGCAGTTAATATGAAGGACTTCAATTGACAAATCTATCGCCGAATGTGCATTATTGGTTGTTATTCTACTCATTTTTAATCGTAAGCTTAGTAAATGAACCTGCAACGTCGACTTTGAAGTCAACTATATTCAATGACAACGCCTTTATCTAGTAAAATACTTAGTTCAAACAAACTCTAACATTTTCAACGGTTATGAAAGTATTGATAATCTGTAACATTCTGCAGGGCTTGAAACAGCACAATTATTCCCGCTTACTGGACAGTCTATATGTTACTGATGGAATCAGTCTTGCATTCTTAGGGGGCAATTCATCGTTCTCATCTGAATTTTTTTAAATTGATAAAACAATATGCATATATCTACAAATATGTGTATTGCTATTTTATTTTTAAACAGTGCAGATTCTAATCTGCACTGCTATCACCTGCAGTGATATAAACTATTTATACCAAGCTTCCTAATGGCAACACCTAAATCGCTGAAGAACAGAGAAATTATTAAGAATTAAACCATTAGAAAAAGGAAACAGCAAGCTAAGCACTTAGTATCATCAAATCTTCATTTTATATTACTCCACTTAATACAACACCTAGCAGTAGCATAAAACGGACAAGTCACCCCTTTTCTTCAGAACCCCACTTATTATGGGTACTATTTCTACCTCATTTCAATGCTGACTACAAGGATTCCTTATCATACTCAGACAGCTAGAACTATCCATACAGTTTTTTATGTGCACTAAGTATGTTGTACAGAACATATTCAATCATTTTCTATCCATTAAGTGGCGTCGGATTTAGTAGTTAAGGCACTAGATAGACTAGTTTGAGACTGTGAATCTTCACCGAGTAGTGGGTAGGATATGTGCTAAGTGTGCCAAATTACAGTCTACCTCAGTTAGGACAACTGAAGTTGGAGTAGGTTGTTAGAAAGAAAAAATGACCCTTGTTGTTTGGTTTCTTTACGTATATTAATAATTAATGTTGATTCAAATTGATGTTTATATAACATAGCATTCTGGGTTGGTGAACAAGCCCCATGTTGACTGTCTGTCGAGAGCCACTGGATTATTATTGATTATTTATCAACAGCTTCAGACATCCATTAGCATTTCTTAACCTCTTGGTTTAAGTCACAACCAAACTTCAGAACTTGCCCCTACAGAAGTATGAAGATCATTCCAGGTAACTTCAAAATGAATGTCCTGATATGATTTCAAAGAGATCATCCTGCTGCAATGCTGCATCAATTCCCAAAAAAACCGAACTCAATGAGAATGAATTGCACACTCCTGCCGACACTCTTAATTATATATATAGGAGCTCAGCCTATCGATGAGCAGCTCTTCTTAGTATGAACAAGTAGCTTATTTAAAAATCTTACTCCAAAATTATTTTTTAAACAAAAAAACGGAAGTAAATTAATAAGTTCAGCAGCGTACTTTTTTGGTAAAAAAAAACTTTTTTAAGTCACACAACTCTTTCCTTACTCCAATGAAATTTTGATTTGTTACCTTGAGTATTGTTTGTAATCAAGAGTTGACATTTCGGTCTATTACAAAGTTGGAGTCCAAGATGATATTTTCTCCTTTACACCACAATAACAAACTAAGCAGCAATTAAGGATAAGGACAAACAAATATGAGATAGTTTTCTTCAGATTGTCACAAGCTGATTCCTAGTTGAGCAGGATTTGATGATTTTTATACCATTGTTCTCACAACATCGCACTTATACAAAGAAACATTAATTTCATGTGACCTTAAAAAAGAGGAACGTCTTTGAGAAAAGTGGAAGGTTGTAAGGAGCAGGATAAATTGGGATGACAAGGGGGAAAATTATAAAACAACAAATGGTGACATCGATTGTAAAGTCATTTACAGTATGGCTTAAATAAAGAAGACATATGTACACTTTCATTTGTTATTATTATCTTTTTGGTACCTAAGAAGAACAACTAGTCGAATGCGAGTTTATGGCCGCATAGAAACTGTAATGCAGTTTGGTTAGTTAGTTTATCGACCTGTAGTAGTAGTAGTATAGTCAAGGAGATGATGGATTTAAAAGTGTGCAGTTGGTTGGCATACGAACTTCTGCACTATTATTAACAGGTGAACTCTTTCTTGGTGGAGATCTTGAATGTTGTTTATGACTACTGCTGCCACTGCTACTATTAATACTAGACGATGAATAGGGAATTTTCTTTCTTCTATTCAAATGTATAGATGAAGGCTTAGTATCATTCAAACTGACTTCATTACTGCAATGACGACTACATACAGTTGGATTAGATGATAAATCTCGATTTTTATCTGTTATTTTATTTTTCCTTTGACATGATGAAGCATCAATAGTAGTAGTAGCATTTGATGAACCATTCACTTCTGGACTAGATGAAGAGAAATGTTTCCCCGCAGTTAGATAAGTGGAACTTGGGACAGAAGAATGATTTGAAGGATCGTGTGAAGAGGGAACACTACCAATAATAGAGACTCGGTCATTTTCTTCACTGGGTAGATTTGGTAAGTTAGCGAAATTCGATGAAGGATTTGAATAACATTGAGTAGTGTTTTGCTCAACTGAGCAAGGCATCATAGCATTCTGACTACTATTAGTAACAACAGCAGCAGTGGAAATATTTCCATTGTTTGAAGTTGTTAGTTCATGGGAATTTTGAAGAATAGATAAATCACTTTCGGAAGTGTTGACAGAATCTAAAGAACATAATTTTTGAGCTGCTACATTTGCCCATTCTTGTGTTTCACAAGAACGATTATCAGTCACTACCAAATTTGGATGAGATGATGAAGCGCTATTTGGACCAAAAGTTATCATTTGAAATTCAGAAGTAATTATGCCAACTGGATTTATATTTGTAGTTTCTGGAATTGGACATGAATTACATTGGAGATTTTGTGTCTGACATACAGTGGAAGTGTTGGAGGGAAGTGGCTTCTGGTGGCCACCTGTAGGATAAGTGGTAGTTTGTGTGGAACCATTAGTTGATTGATAAAGACCACTAACAGGTGCTTGAGCTAAAATAACCATTTGAGAACTGCTTACAGCAACACTCTAAAAACAAAAAAAGCAAAACACTCAAAATGAACCCAATGAAATTACTTAAAATAATGTACTAACAAAATGATAAACCAAATAAACGATACTAACAACAGATGAGAATCGGTTCCAATTATACACAATATAGAGCCTAGAACAATTATATGTTAGCTCAAACTAACATACTAGATTAGCAAAACGAGGTCATATTAACAAGACTAGTACTGGAACATAATTTAACAAAAAATAATGAAACGGTGAATGTGAAAATATAACAGAACGTAAAATGTGGAGGGAAAATACTCGTCACCGATTCTCGACAATGACGTTACCAACTACTGTTAGCGATTATCATGCAGACCCCAACGAAGCAGCTAGCTTACCAACACAGCTCATATTAACAAAGACTTCATGGTACAATGCCAAATATTGGTTAGATCGACTCTAGTTTACAACCATCCTAATCCTATAGCACCTAACATAGAGGTATGTGGCAGTTTGGCATACATAATATATGTCCCAAGGACTTCAGTCGATGAAGATTTATAATCTAATCAGACAATTTGTCATTTTTGTCTAATGATTTGAACTTAAGTATCGCCTACGATCATTTCAAGTTATCCAGCGATACTTAAAGGGCACCTATGATCAAAGACCTGCGGCTTACGTATGCTTTGGGTTTACATAGCCTGTTTCACAACTATAGGTTACTACAGAGAGGAATGTTGTTCAGTATACTCTCATCCTATAGTTGGTAGACGGTTAAGGTAAGTTTAGAAAAGCCAAGTGAGCTTTCTGAATCTGATCAAACTTTCAAGATAAGTGAAGCGGTCAATACATTCAACTAGTTCGCCTCCTATAATCAATCTAGGCAGTAACTCAGACCTATCCTGGAGTGAAATCTTGGATCTAGAGAGGAAGGGACGCATCCCAAGCATGCTTACACTGTATCTCAAAAAATTTGACAGCGTATTCACCGATTAAGATCATATTATCTGTACATTCTAAGTCGACATATAAGCCCCCTTTTCTCATTAGATTAACCTATGAAAAAATTAGACGAAGTGTAAATTTGGAATGTAATAGAGTGTAAAGAGAAACAGAGTTCATGAAAATTATCAAACTACTTGAAAGGAACAATAATTGAACATGTGAATAAAAACAGGACTAAATAAGATTATTAAAAAATATATTTACAGGAACTTGTTGCGACTGCTGATGATGGTGAACATATGATAATCCTGCAGGATAATTCGAAGATGATGGAGTTCCAAATGCAACAGACTGGAAAGTACCATGAGCAGGAGACTGAGAAGAGTTACAATTTGCCGTATAAACAGGCAGGCTATTAGT
The DNA here is from genome assembly GCA_025215515.1 of Schistosoma japonicum. NCBI lineage: Eukaryota > Metazoa > Platyhelminthes > Trematoda > Strigeidida > Schistosomatidae > Schistosoma > Schistosoma japonicum. The sequence continues at coordinate 10,328,502 of CM046066.1, forward strand.
TGAAAAGTTTGCCGATTGAACACTGATGCCTGATTTCTGTCGGCTAAATGGATAATCACCAAATCCAGCAACAATTGCAGCTGCTTGGTTTGGCTGAACTGCAGAAGGCATCTGGCTTTGAGGTATTCCAATTAAATTAGCTCTGTAAGTTGAAGGAATAGTCGACTGACCGTTACCGCCATTAGAAACAATGGAAGGAAGCGAGACTGGGACAGCTGTACCGCAAGGGCCGTTTTGCAGTAGTGCTAAGATAGACAAATTAAGACAAAAATGTGATTACTTGGAGGTGATGGAACTGGTAACAAAATAATTAGTATAACAAATGTGAAGCAGTGGCTCAGTGGTTAAGACTTTTGGCTTTCAGCCACTAAAATGCATGTTTAAACCGCGCTCCAAATAAGTTAGCTCAGGCATCGAGGTAGTGAAACTAGTTCTTACATTTGAAATGTAACTTAAATTCACGTATATCTGTGCATAGTAAATAAATGCTAATACTGGAACAACAAATAGAACTCACTTGATTGCAACAAGATATTACGGTTTTGAGAAGACACTGAAGATGAATGCATATTGGGAACAACAACAGGAGTTTGATGTAAAGGTTGCATTAACTGTGCAGTCAAAGGAAACTGAGGAGCGAAGGTAGATTGTTGAGCTTGACCCAAGGCCTGAAGAGAGGCAAGATTGGAGAGACCTTGAGCTGTGCGTGCTAAGTGGTTAGCAGTAACAGGTAACTGTGGATGCATTGCTGCTGCTGCCGCAGCGACAAAAGCATGCGTATTATTAGAAGCAGCAACATTACGTCTTCTAGGATCAGCTTTATCAGCTAATTTACAAGTTATAGGCTTATCTCCACCTCGAACAACATGTTTTGCTTCGTTCATTTGTTCAACTGCTTTTTCCGCTTGTTCAGCTGTAGCGAAACGAACAAAACCAATTCCTGAAAAGCCAAAAAGGGTAACCTCTCTGAACATTTATGAATTAAAGGAAAAAACTAATTTACAAGTTACATAAGTTTGAATCAAGTAGATGAAGCACAAGCTGATAAACATATTGGTAAAGTACCTATTAAATTGTAGACAGCCAAAATAGACCATACATTAGACATATATTATAACAATCTGTACGTTAATGACTAAATACAAAACCAAAATTGTAGTCTTGGTTAGAGAAAGTTGAGGGAAAAGACATCATTGAGTAAACGACTAACCACTATCTCAGTAAACAGGTAAGACTTGAATAAGTAGATGAAAGCAAAATACACTACTTTATTAATGACTTGGTAAATTAATCAACAAGTGTACAAACGATGTCTAAACGTAGATGTATAAATAAGGCCTACTAATTTTGCGAACTGATAGTTGCAGTTAATTTGAACTGGTTTAAGGATTCGATTTGATTTACTATTTATAATCGTTGAGAACCATTGAAAACCAAGGAACATTAAACAGCTGTTTCATCCTAATGTGCAACAGTGCGTGTTGATGACCTCATCACAGGTCGAACCTAGGACCCTTAGTTTTCGCTTGACTATCAGTAACACTGAACGTCGGTCTAGTGTAACGAACTGATGAGTCCATCCTACGATGAAGTGGCTGTCCACCGTTCGTTGGTTTTCAATGACAGTTACAGTCCTAGAAATAAAAAAACAGAAGCATGTAAAGAAACAAGTATTACTAGTACAGGTGACTAGTATTATGAAAAACTAACGTTTGCTCGATTCACTAAAATAATGCTGCAATAGCCTCACTTAAATGCTTTGTAGAGACAGAGTTGCTTAAAGGATTTCGGAGATAGTAGAATTATAGATATTACTTTTTCTAATGAGTCCTAGTCAAACTTTTTATCGCTCTGAATGGATTAAATAAAGTACGATGTATAAAAAAGTAACAATAAACGAATTCGTGCATTAGGCTTAGATTTTCGATGTGAAAACTAGTGACACTGCACAAATCTATTAATATCAAATTACACGTAGGTTAAGGTCCAAATCACTGTATTTTGGTAGTTTAAAAAATCGAAAACTTTAACTAACCACCAGGTTACCCACTTCAAACAACAGACAAAATAGTATCTGTTTAAACGTTACAGGACAAAGCTAGAGGTAAACCACGAGATCTATATTAAAAAGTTTGCATCATTTGCCAGTAAGTAAGTAAAAGAAAGAAGCATACAAATGATAATGTTTATTTCTTAACTAAATTTCAATAGCATTCAATATAAGTACTGTGTTTAAGCACAGAGACAACAATCCCAAAAAGAATTGGGAGACATTATGCATAAAGTAATAGAAATTATTATTTATGGTCATTAGGGAAATAACTAGAAATGTAAATTCATTAAAGATAAATACCTGTAAACCCAGTAATTGTTTCCAGAAGCTTGACTGATGTAACATGACCGAATTTTTGAAATAAATTTTCCAGCATCTCCTTTGAGAAGCCTTCACGTGGAAGATTGCGCACATAAACATTGAGAGCATCTTTTTCATTTTCATAAGCATATTTAACTGATAATTTGCGTCCATTGGTTCGTGCGCATTCTAAGATATGTGCTTTTGCTTTCTCGGCATCCTCTTCAGTAGCACAGTCAATGAAACCCGAGCCTACAATGCACAGTTCAAAGAGAGAGATTTATTGTACTGTCATAACGAATATGGAACTGGTGAACGGACAAATAACATAGAATTATATGAGGTGAGAAAATACAGTATAAAATTTTAAAAGCTAAAAAACTAACGCTGATACTTATTTCAGCTGATTCAGTCAAAAAAATACAGCCAAGATGCCTTTCGGTTCAAGTTCATCGAAATTTAATGAATGTAGGAGAAAGCAACAGAATGAATGCCACTGGCCTTTACTGTGAATTGCACTTGAAGCCCCAAGTTACTAATCTGTACAATCCAAGATAATGAAAGAAACTGGTGGAAGTAATGGTGGATCAACAGAAGGCAGTCTGATACAGCTATTTTCCATTCCATATAGTCCTGATCATCCTTCAGCTTTCGACATCCAGTTAGTTTCAGTAAAAATAATGCATAATGCGGAAGCCTCAGGAATGACATTCATATTACATATGCAGACAATTGAAGTCACTGTTTTAAGATGGTAACATCAATTGAAGCACCGTCAATGAGTCCGAAAACGCATTGTCTGGGACCAACATTGGCATGGATTGCTAATACACTAAGGTTTCCCGGTGTGAGTTCGAGTCCCACTCCCATTGCAATTTTGTGTTGGAACTTGCTATCTGTAAGCTATTTTTCTTGAAAACAAACCCGTGACTTCCCAAGCCTCAAAACAAAAGACAGAAGATTCTACTCTACCAAATATCATTTATGTACAAAATATTGTGTATTCACAGTTTCGATCCGACTAGAAATTACAAATGTAGTTCATCCAATTCAAGAGCAGAAAGTCGCGCAGTGTAATGACTAATGTGATGTCATGTTAGTGCTTTTATAAACTCCGCTGAATGACTGGTTGGAATATCCTCAGTTCCGAAGTCTATTCAGGATTTTTGAAGACCATGTCCAGAGCAGTAAATGTCGGAACTCCTTAAGAGACAAGGATAATCGAACATTCTTAACTTAACGGCATCTTTCACAAGCATAGAGTAGAATTGCTCAAAAATGAATGACTAATTGACCATATGTGTGCACACCTTAACGACCTATAAAATTGCCACAAACCAGTTCTAATGAAGTATTAGTACCTGTGAACAATGCAAAATTCTGTGCCTTGGTTCAGTTGCTCTTATTACACAAAACACTGGACTCAAATAATTAGGGAAAAGTTACAAAATTTGATTATACATTTAACTAACTAAAATTTGCAACAGAACTAAATAGTCATTGGAGTTTTCCTGAAAGAAAACCAGAAACACTCAAAGATTGTCGTAAGTGTTCACACTCTGCACACAACGCGACCCAGGATATTATGAAGCAAGAAAGAGAAACATACTAGAAAATACCTGTCACAAAATTATCATCTATAACTATGTTACACTACATTTTATATTTCAATTACTAACCTCTGCATCTTCCGTTGATAACCATTGCTTTGCAGGATTTTGGTTGGACGATGTTTTCGACGAGAGAACGAACTGTTTCATCGGTATCCGATTCACTTAAACCACTGATATATAAATTAGTCTTGGAAGTGACGGTTGATTTATTACGGCGACCGTGCTAGAAGTCAAGTAAACAAGTCATAGATAAAAGTCATTCGGTGACAACTTAATATAGTAACGTAAAATCTGAATTTTACCACGCTGTGTTGATATGATATGGCGACATGAGCCGATGCATGTGTGGCAGGTTCTATGATGATCCTACATTTCTTAGCACTAAAATAAACAGCTCCTACATTTTAAATTAGACAGAGAAGGTATTCTTCAAATTACAAAGTGCATAACTATAACTCCGACCAAATAGAATGCCACTACATCTCTGTTCACTGTAAACTACAAACCACACGAGGTTACTTTAGATATAGCGACATATAGCCATTCTATGAATGATTTCGACTGCCCTATATTTAAAATGATGTACTGGTAGCGCGAGTTATAACGAAGCCAGTTTGCACAGTGATGTTTCTTCAAAGATTAAGTGTATACATGTCATCTATTTTTAATTCTTTCCCCTTGATTGAAGCTCGTTAACAAAAACATAGGATTGGCATTATCGTATGTAATCAGTAAATATCATGATTATTTCTGATCTGGATATTGTAAAGTGAGATAGAACCATTTAAGAAGTTGATAACGATTATCATGTAAAATACGCAGGCGATCCGAACCCTAACCAGGATGATGCAAACAGTTAACATATCTCTATATTCACTGTAACATACACACGTGCTTAGCGAAATTCAGCTATATGGCAACTGTACATTTATAAAATGGATCTAAAACTTGAAAAAAGACCGAATTACGAATAACTAGATATCGGAATGATATGGTAATGGGAAGGTTTTTTATAATACCAGACAGAAAGATCTGTCAATGTCGAACTTTGCCCGAAAGTGCACAGGTTTAGGTTACCAAACCAAAGAAAGATAAATTTTACAAAAATAGAAAAGGATATGAGCCGAGGAAAAAATTCGGAGTTTATAGCGACGGTTATTAGTAGAACGGTTTGATTAAGCGAAAAATATCACTAACCAGATCGATAAGAATCTGCGCCCTAAAAATGAGAATAAAGACTCACCTGTGTTTGAGGGACAGAACCAAAATGCTTCAAAGAATCGAATGTGCGGCCATGTGCTGTCATATTAACTGCCATTGGAGCTTGAGATGGTACATTCGCATAAGTCTGATGCATGTGACCAAGGCTCCCATTCCCCATTGCCGTTACCAAGGATGGTGTTAAATAAGAGAGCGATTGGCCATACGGTACAGGTGGATGAGGTAAAGGTAAAGGTTGGGAAGCTGATTGTTGGAATTGTTGAAGATGGTAAGAGGGATTAATCGAAGCATTAGGAAACTGACGACCAGCAATAGCGGGCTCAAGTGACTGGTGGGCACCAACAGAAAATGAATGAGGAAAAGGGTAAGCCAAGCTATGATGAGAATTGAATCCAGTAGGTGCTGAAGGGATAGAGGAGCCAGGTAGAACATTGGACGAGATGGTTGGGCGTACATAGCCAGGGGTAAGTGCACTAATGAGCATATTGCCAGAATCCATTTGACCAGAAATATGACGGTCAATTGGTATTGCTGATCCGTTAGCTATAGATGGGTGACCTGACATCGCTGCAATTATAGGCCAATGTGGTTGCATATCTATACAATGATTTTCACACGAATAATAAGGGATCTTACTTTTTGACGCAATAAATTGAATATAAAATTAATATTCGTATACTAAGAATATTGCAAGCAATATGACTGTTAGTGGGATATAGACTGGATTAAAGTATGTTACGTGCATGAACGTGATGGCGCACGCTGATTGGATGTTTCTAAACCAATCAGTTCTAGTGGATTATTGGAGAAGACTCTAGAAGCTTTTCATGTAAATACTATATGTATATGAACGTTTCTCTAACTGTGAATTCCTGCTTCTATCTACCCTCATTATTTCGGAATACAATTTCATCCATGTTCAAACGTGCTCTGATTTGGGGTCTTGTCGAGTGTTCAGTGTCTAAGAATACTAAGCAATAAGAGAAGCTGGGTGGCTATTAGCGAGAAATACAACAATGATAATTTAAATTAATTAAATCACATTATTTATTCAAAAATGTTGGTGACTTGTTATCTCGAGAAAAGAACAATTTAACAGACTTGTTTCCCTTATTTTCCTGTGTAGTTGTTTGTAACAGCTGCAGTGACGGGTGCATCAAATTGTCTGATCTCCAATTTATCCGTCTGCACTTACCAGTGCAAACAGTTTTATGCATCGACGTTCACATTATTGTTAAGACCTATAATCCCTACAGCATTCAAAGCGTGCATGTGGCTGAAGAGTCGAATTCATTTCAAATGGTACTTTGTGAGCTGATGGCGCATCATAAAAACCTGTTAGCTCAAGAACAGCTAGTGAAAAGCTACGCTGAAATACAACGTAGTTACTTTGCAGTACCGTTGGAACAAATACACTGTTTGTACGGACATTGGTGAGACTTACTGTAGAATTTGTTTTAATTGTCTGAGTAGAAGGATTGTTCAATATGCAGATTTAATTAGTCCACTGAAGTATGGATGAGAATCATATTAGCCAAATTTATAGGTTGAAATTAGACATTTGAAGAATGAGCGTAACTGAGGAATGTTTTACCTAAAACGTTAAAACACAACAGTCAGAAAGTGCTGCAGCAAGTTGCATAGTAACGAAAGAATAAATTAGCTTATAATAGTAACTATTAGTATGGTGTAAAAATCAAACCACTTTTGCTATGCGAAAATCGTTACCTGATGAGTGAATTTTTAATCCTAAACAGAAACGAGCCTTGAGGAACTCGTATGGTGTTTGAAGACGAATCGATTCACTGCTATGACGGAGTACGAACCATACAAACTTGTAAAGACTAAACAGCATGTTTGAAAGTCGACATCTAGGACAGAAAGATGCGCTTTTCTTTGTTTCTTGTAGAAACAACTACATAAATTTGAAATATCGATCCCGAAGGTTACATCGCCAAGGCTAATATGCACTAGTTCAACTAATCTAACACCAAATACAAATCAGTCATAAACAACGTACGTGAGCTCAAGTTATTTGATATGGGTTGATGTATTAGGCTGAAGAGTAGTAACAAGTACGGATGAAAATGGGTCCGAAAGGACAGTGTAAGAATGATTTCATTTTCCAGTGGGATTAACTAATGAATCAGCAATGTAAGACCTGGCCTATGGTTGCACCAGAACTAAGGAATATACTTCAATTAATTAGCTCGTTAGCACTGGACACACATAAACGTGTATTTCTTTGTTGCATCTTCCTAATGACTTGTGAAAGTGAAGTCTTAGGTTACTAGCAAATGACTGACTAATATTTTGAAAACCCAACACCCAAATTTGAATACAGCAGTAGTAAGTTACCGTTTACTGTTCCTTTAAAACACAGTGCACGTCAGACAGCTGCAAAGTGACAAGGAAGAAACGTCTGCAATTGTTAACAATGACTGCAGACGTTTTCTAACCACTACTTGTCGAAACTTTCATGTAAGTGAAAGGATAAGTCTTTATGTATAAAAACCAAATGATGAGTCCATATAGCTTTATCAACTGTGATTGGGGCATTACATACATCTAGCTACTGCATGACACGGTGAGGGTACCTACTTGGATTGTAGTATACCTGAAGTGAAACACGATCAAATGGTGGATGTTGAATAGTAGGAGATATAAATTGCAGCTTAGATACGTGAGTAGCATGGCTCAAATTTGATAACAGTGGGACAATTGTAGTCAGTGGGTTCACGTGAGTTGTTATTTCATACTATTTACCCCTTAGCAGTGAAGATGAAATGTTTTCTGAGCTAAGCGGAGCATTTATACATCCTGAACATCAGCGAACCCTTGATAAACTATTAAGCTATTTGAGTTATTTTTTCGTAGTCAACAAACTACTGATTAGTTGTCGAAGTGGGATATTAGATGTCATATTACAGATGGACGATAATCGTCACCATTTTAGAGGTAGCCAACGACTAAGTGGGGGAACTTATTACTGCATTTCATATGTAAACCTGAGAAACCCATTAACATGTGCTATTAGAGTATATATGTTTGAAGCAATCCACATGAACTCACAAATACGCACTAATTAAACGACTAATTTAGCTAAAGAAAATTGACTAATGGTTGCAAATATTCCGGGGAGGGGTATTGGCAAATTAATATATTACACTAAAGAATCCAGGACCCTTTTTGCAAAGCTTCTTAGAGCCAGTTATTTCCTGGGCCATCATAGAAATGTCATGAAACTACGACCGAATAAACTCAAGTTGAGGTTCTCCTTTTCCCACAAAGTAGTCAAGGATTGGGACGCCTTAACAAAACAGGTGGCATCTGCACCTTCGATGAATACCTTCTAGGAGAGACTAGATGTTTATCACAAAACATACTGTAAGGATTAAGACATGTTACTCGACCTACTATCCTTACAATTGAATTTAGCGCTTATCGTTGCAGTATTTTTCTGAGTGTAAACTTACTACAGCGACATTAATATTATCTATAGTAAGTACATATGACAAGTTCGTCCCCTTCTAACATATGTGATTGCATTCCATGCCATTGGCCTAACACTATTATCACACTTATTAGCATAGAATCATCGAGGGGTTTCATGAAGTGAGAAATTGGATTAATCAAATCCTTTCTTTATATTCGGTTTGAGACTGAATACATAGTATATAAAAGACAAGTTAATGAGAACTGAAGTTAACCAGACCACATATATCCACAAATGTGATTAGTACGCTGGCCTTGTCAACGAAATGTCTCAAAAACGATTAGACTTCAGTTGCGAGAAATAGACAGGTAATAAAACGTATTATGTAAACATGACCAAAAGGTTAAACGCGTTAAGAAACATACCGACTAGCCAAATATGTCTTCATTGTCATGAATATATGCTAGGCACAATTTCTGAAGGTAAACATGGCGGAGGTGATATACAAATGGCGGTCCTAGCGAAGCCTTGACCTCCGCATTTAGATCACAAAAACAAAATGCAGCTGATTATCAGGTTTTAAGCAAAATGAACGATTATGGCACTTTAAATTTTATTTTTAATGGTTTAAAGGTCTTAAATAAGATTTAAGCTTATGATCATTCTTTTTTTTGTTGTTTAAACGCATAGCAAATCTATAAATTTTGTCTTCAGTTCTTGAATTACCTCTCTATTCTAGGTTTTACAAACCTTATCAACAATTTATTTGGTGGCTTAAAAGGGTATAGATGGTGGTTTCGCTATAAAAACCTGGAAGAAAATGTCCCATTTGTTCAATCTTAATTCCTCATCTTGTATCTGCTAGTACAACAAAATCTCAGTGATACGTATAGTGATTGGTGTCAAATTGTGGCAGAATGTAGCGAAAAATGACAAAGCACAAGGCTTGTTTGCTTATTTGGTCACAATCAATGCTAGTCAATGCAATTACTTCTGTAAGTACGTAGAACATACGTGTACAGTTGTGGTAAACTTAAGAACTCTCTAGATATGTGGATTGTTCTTATCAAACTCCTTTCAAACTTAGTTGACCTGTTCGTTATATTCAGTTTTTTGTTTAGTTTATTTATTTTTGCTTCTGCTATTTTTTGTTTGTGCCAATGTTTTGGGCTGTTTAACCATTCATTTTAGACTGGGTGCTCATAATACTGAAGGTTTGCAGTGGTACACTTATAGTCTGTTGCACAGAATAAAATGTGCCTGACAGGTTTATAAATACATTATTTGATTTTCATTTCTTTTGGTTTTGGCTCAATTGGACCTTATTTGGTAACCTGTGAAGTCTTATCTTTAGCACCTGGCCTCTTATTGTTTGGTTTACTGTTACGTGTATTATAAATTAAAACAAGAAAAACGTCTACACCACTTCTTGTTGTTCATAATGATTAAAGTAATAATCAGTCACTAAAACTCACAGTACATCACCTTCCAGTTGTTACGTAATCCTAGAAGGATCGTGGAATTTATTATAGTTATCATAATGAGCTCGTTCACACTAACATTTTGCTAAGATTGGCCAAATATACAGTTAAATGAAATCATGTCACCGGTGAACATAAAAATGAATTTGCGAAAATTATGCTGTCTAACTTTCCAAACTTTGAGGGGTAGTGTATCATAAGTAAAGGCTACTTTAAAACCATATATGATGGCATCGTAATTAACCTTGTGGAGTAGTAAGCACAACTCTGTAGGCACAAATGAACAGTAAGACCTATTTAGATACACCAGCATCTGGTTTATTTATCCCCATACTCTCTTCACCGATATAAAATATGAATCTTCCAGATTCACCTCTAGAATCTTTGAAGTCGTCTGGTGCATGTTTAAAGACAAAAACAAACGCAAACTCACGGACTGTCTGAGTGACTGATCAACTTATTTGAAACTTCACAACAAATCTACCTTTTTTAAAAACAACTTTTGATGGGACGAGCTACCGAGATACTTTGATTAAGTCAATGGAATGTAATAATAAACTGTTATATAGCTTCATGAAAAATGAAGTAAACGTTTTCATGAGCTTTCTAATGTTAGACTTTTTGACGTTATGGGGCCCCCATTTCGGGGATTCTAAGTCACTAAGCAAGAGATATTTGCCCAGTTTTCCTACAAGCGGGCAGCTACTTTAACCATTTCTATAATCGCCTACCCATAGTCTAGCATAAGCCTATTAAATTAAAGAAATCCTGACACACTTGAACTTACACAAATTTTCTGATTTGAAATACATTCGCTCTTAAGTTCTAGAAGAATGCACCAGCCTACTAAAATTCATAATTGCTACGTTCCTCAGTTTCTTTTTCACATGCTAGCGAGCTATATTATGGCTAAAGAAGAGGTACAGTTGTACTTGTACACAAAGAGAGGTAATAAAATAAATGTTCAGAGTGCTTGTCAATTTTCTTTAAAGCTGCGATAACAAAAATAGTTACAATAATCATTTACGATCCACGCTGCAAATATGTTCCTAATGAGTCTTCTCTGCCGGTTCACCATTAGTTTTCTTCCAAGTTCATACCGTAATCCTCACATATTGACTACTTGGAGTAGTCAAACTCTCCCTACAGAATCCAACTATCGTGTGCAAACATACCTAGATTTCTTAAGATTATTTGTTGGAGCTGGTCATCTAAGTGTTAGCTGGAAATAAGACCAGTAGACGCGATCACTAAGTGTAGGTTCTGGTTATTGATGCAACTTAGTAGTAAGATAATGTGGTCGAGAGATATATATCACGAGGTATTGGAGTTTGCAAGACTGACATTCCAGTAAACTCTCAAATAACAGATAAGAAGTTTGTTATGTATCTAATGCACAAGTATGAGGATGATCCAAAGCATGACCTAATTGATTATAAGTCGTTTTGTCCCTGGTAGGTAAAGGGTAATTGAAGGTTCAAAACCTGGTTATCCACCTACATACTCCCTAAACGTAAGATAGGAGCAAGGAATCTAGTCCAAAACTATCTACCAATAATTATCACGCTAGTAATCTCACGAGTGATGGAGAAGGTAATCAAAAATCAAACATCTGACTATCTACTAAAAGGAGGCTTCATTAGTGCCTCCCAGCATGGATTTCTCGAAAGGAGGACATGCGCCACATGTCTCAATGACCTCTTCGACGAGAATACTTGAAACCGTGATCAGAAGTTAGTAATATTACTATACTTCGACATAGAATGTGCCTTCTACAGGTAGTAAAGAAACAGCACATTAACTACTTGTCCAGAAAAGTGTTCCTAATAAATAAAAGAACCAAATGTCTGCAATCAAATAATTGAGCCAAATCACTCAGACAGGACATTCAAAATATCAAGCCAATATCGCTTACAGCAAGGCCTTGAAACTCAGAAAACCTAGCTGAAGATCAATGGCATGTAATATATGTTATCAAAAAAGGGACATGTAAGAACCTGATTGTGGGAAAAACACGATAACTGTTATAAAAAAGGGTCAAACGGGAAGAAACAAAAACTGTTACAGAGTCAGAGCACAACAAAGTGACAAAATACAAGTTAAATGAACTGTTCAATACAAAAAAGACGTGAAGGGATTTTCATTCAAGCAAATAAATAGATTTTACACACTCACCCCTTTCATTCTTTCACTTGCCTGTAGATTGCTAAATGGAAAGGAATAGTACTCTAGTGTAGGTCTTACACATATTTTATAAAGAGTGAGTCTTGATTTATTTTGACAACAGTTCCTAAGAATGAAATCTAGGAGTCGTTGTGATTTGAACAGTTTAGCAGAAATGTGCTCAGGGAAGTTAATGTTGTGAGAATATTGTATGAATATGTCGGTCACTGTATTAAGTTTAGGGAGTTTGCGGTTGCTAAGTACAAGTTGCATCTCAAGTTTTCGGTCCCCCATAAATATCCATCCACATTCCTCAGTACTGAATTCAAGACATCAGTTGGAGCACCATTTACCTTAATTATTTAGCTCTTCCTGCATATTTTGGATGTAATTTTCTGCGTCCTGTTTTTCAGTTTTATAGATTACTTATAAGTCGTCGGCATACAGTTATGGCTTTCCTTCTATGAAACACCTGGATATACTCTTGATATGTATTAGGAAGTGTAAGGGCCCTAGAACACTACCTTGCACACCTTCTCTGGTTTTAAGTCGTTGCGTTGATGCTACAGTTTCTACTTTCGTTATTTGATATTGGTTTGTGAGAAATATTCTTAACCACTCTAGGAGATAATAAGTGATTCCTATGGGCTTCAGCTTACAGATTAGTAGATTATGTGGTACCCTGCAGAAGGCATATTTTATGTCGAAGTATAGTAATATTACTAACTTCTGATCACGGTTTCAAGTATTCTCGTCGAAGAGGTCATTGAGACATGTGGCGCATGTCCTCCTTTCGAGAAATCCATGCTGGGAGGCACTAATGAAGCCTCCTTTTAGTAGATAGTCAGATGTTTGATTTTTGATTACCTTCTCCATCACTCGTGAGATTACTAGCGTGATAATTATTGGTAGATAGTTTTGGACTAGATTCCTTGCTCCTATCTTACGTTTAGGGAGTATGTAGGTGGATTTCCAGATTTCAGGACAAGTTTCAACTTCTAGTGAGAGTGTGAACAATTTAAGTAGGAGAATACGTATGTCTGATCTAGCATGCTTTTAGAAGACCAACTGGGATATTATCGGTCCCTGATCTATTTTTTGGCTTAAGCGTTCTTATAGCGTCATTAATATTTTTCAAGCTAAATGATGTAGTATTTAGCGATGTATTGCATATACTGCTTAAATTACTGTTAGGGGTTTGAATTGTGTTTTCGTTATTCGCGAACCTTACGCTGAGAAGTTCGCATATAACTTGTGGGTCATCGTAGGTAGCTCCTTTTTGCAGTATTGAATAAATACTATAATCTTCATTGTTATCCAAGCACTCTTCTAATAGATAGCAAAATTTTAGAGATTTACGTGCGCCAATAAGTGTTATACATTCCTCATCTTTCAAATTAGTTTTATATTAACATTTGACTTGTTCTCGTAGACAGTCTATTTTATTCAGAGCAGTCGCGTGATTGGAGATGAAGTGGCTTTTCTATAGTTTACGCAGCTTAGCCTTATCTGGAGTGTTGATGTAAGGAGATTTTGATTGTAGCCTGTCTTTTTTGGCACCATAGTGTCTATTGAGGGCTTTATGGTACGGTAGAATATTTCTAGTGTTTCAGCAATGCTACCACTAACAAAGAAGCAGGTCCATTCAGAGCACCTAACTAGGTTTCGAAAGATGCTCCGGTCAGCATGGACAAAGTCTTTATACTGAAAACGCTTACATGTCGTTCTGCGCTTACTACCTTTCAAAAGGAATGGTAGAGTGCATCGGACTGTGTTGTGGTCACCGTTGTAAAGTTTTTCACCATATTCTATGGATATCGGCGTTATATTATAACAGAATATCAAGTCGAGGGTGTCGTTGTTTCATGTAGGTAAATACACATGTCGTTTCCAGCAGTGTACACTGATATGTCTAAGTGTACTTTCATAAAATGTCGGGCTAAAGAATATGCGTCAATCGACCCCTGGGAGATTACACTTTCCACAGATTATTTCATAGTCGAGGCTGAGGGTAGTAGCGTGTTCAAATGATGCAATTATTTAGTTGTCTATTAATTTAGGTGTATTTTGAGCTTTATGTATGCAACCTAGTAGTTATTGGTAGTAATTTACATGTACTTTTAGCCAAGTTGAGTCAAGTACTGCGTTAAGAGCATCGCCATTGATATTTTCCACCTTTATAGTATTTGATGCATATACCAGACAACCCCCTCCCCATCTCTTTCAATGGTTCTGTTAAATCAGCCGAATGAATTGCTACGACTGAGCGGTTACTGGAGTTTAAAACACTATTGTGTTTCTTTCACCGACCAAGTGCTTCTAATTAATCGAGTACCGACCTTGATTACTGTCCCCGTAACCCAAAGGAATAACAAAAAGTCGTCAGAAAATGGATAATTAACCCAACTTCTTGTAGAATGCACAATTACACCGTATACAATAACAGCAATAGCAGTAGCGATGACAGTAGCAGCGATAAGAACAATAGTTTAGGACGATGCAACAATTATGCAAAGTAATTAGGAGTGTACTTCTGAATAAAGTTGACCCCAAAATTAACAGAAACGTCCGCTTAATCGTTCCTGAAGCGATGGCTGTTAACAATAGAACTCGATACAACAAAACGACATTCAGTGATACCAATGTTCAACTGCTTTAACAGGTTATATCAAGGTTTTGACTGTTTTTAGGATTGTTGGTGCTGACAGTTTGAGATTCGTTGTCTGATGTCAAGGAGAAGAATCTATTCCTGGTGAGTAGGTACTTATAACTATAGTCAGATCAATTTTTGAGTTCCTTTCCGTTTTCAAAGTGCACAAATGTCTTACGGTGAATGATGTTTTTCGTGAGTCGTATTAGCTTGAGACAAATTCGTGGTCCTTAAGGGAGTAATGTCTAAATCTACAAGGTTGACAGCAATTTATGTTGCTAGTGCCGTAGTCCGTGCGCTTATGCTGCGTGGAGTAATCTGTCCATTTGAATCATATGGTCTCCCAACGGTGGGATTATTGGTCGCGATGATATATCGCAATCACCCTAGGCTGTTGGGGGACTTGCTTTATCGAGGTTGTTTTGATTTATTGGTTTATGTTTGGGTTTCTTTAGGTTAGGAGCTGTGGCGTTAAACCGGTTACGAGCTCTACGCTGTAATGGTGTTTTATCAGTAAATATTAGTATATTTTTGTACTCGCTTCTGGTCCTTACACTATTTATTCATCGACTTGATAAATTCAGTAGAATCCTGTGTAGATCTAAAATTAAAAAAAATTGGCCAGCTAGTTTGCCAGATTTTTCTTAGTCTCTTGCATTCACAAGGCACTTAGGACATACCACAAGCATTTAAGAGTGTTATATTTACCTTATTAAGAGGGAATTGTCATGGGTGTTTCAAACCACTGCTTTATGAAGCGCTTTAATGATCTTTACAACTTCTTTCAAAATGAAATTGAGAAAAACTTCAGCTTGCATTACTTTTTCTATTTCACTGTCGCTGTGCTAACCAAACAGGTATGATATCAGGGCTATTTCTTGTTGGACATATTGCATATTGGTAGGTGTTAATTTAATGTTATCAACTTTCATTTTGTAAGTGGCAATATCACTATTGTCCTAGGCTATTTCGAAGGCCTTAACAAGTGGTTTACGACGGACAGCTAGTTGTTGATTGATGGTAATCACATCGGTAAAGGATATTTCAAAGTGTGGAGGAGAGAAACTACTAAATACTGATCGCTTTGTATTGATACAATTTGGTTGTGTTTCTGATGAGTCAAGGAGAGGGAAACTTGTAGAGGGGATATCGCTATGTTTAAGAGGACTAGTATTGAGGTTTGAGCGATTAGCCTTAATGTGTGTCATTTTTTTATTCCAAGATACAATAAGATTGTGAGTGGAGTCAGGTAATACTACTGCAGTGCCACCAAGGGTATTATATAATGAAAAACGTGCAAGATATTGCAAAAGATACGAAATGAACAAACCACGTGGGAAAACGTCACCGTGTTGGAAGCTTGCGCTTGATGATGGCGGAAGAATTAATCGGAAACATGAGATGAAGCATGTGAAAGTAAGCTTGTAGCCTATCTGTGCTGTCGCTTGCATTTTAAATACAGTCTAACTCACAGCTAGCTTTGTATTACCAAGAAACCTGACCACCAATGCTAGTGTGAACCGGGCTATGGAAGTCATAAAGCAGAGTAACTTACATATAAATTTATGTTGATTAACCAGTTGCGCCACTCCATTTATGGTTCAGTAATGATTAGGCTAAATTGAGCATCATATAAATAAGCCAGTTGAGTCCATGGAAAATGCCATCAAACCTGAAGCGCACCTTGTTCACAAATAAGCTACGCTATTGATATCTCCAGATTGGCTTTAACCACTAAACTGTTATGACGACAAAACTGACATGAACTGGTGGGAATGATCACTTATTTGACATGACCTTCTGCTCACGAAGTTACATTAGCAAATGCCAATTCGTTTGTCTAGTAAGTATCCGCATGTCTACCCGGTGCCTACTCAATCCCAGGCCAGAACAGGGAAAACACAAGCCAGTAAATCAGCCAAATCATGTTACATTTAAAGCATCTCTTTATATACACACAGACCAGACAACGCAGTTTGCTTGTATTGAAATCAACACTAATGCAAAACAAAGAGGCAGTGGCAATGAATTGAGGTGACGTACAAACAATCAATTGACTGTAGTTCATAAATGCGTGATAGTATGCTAACAGTGAATATGCAAATTAAAAGGATAGGTCAAGGAAAACGTAACAATTATAGGGACAAATTTTTTACATCACTCTCAGGACAGCTGCCACAAAATTCAACGAAGACTCCAAAACCCTTGAAAGAGCCGGAGACATTTCATCCAATCACTGATCGACAGAACTTCTCAGAATCTCGACGTGGTGTGCTCTGATTGGTAATGGCTGAAACTTCTTAATCTGCATTGGAAAAATTACATTAATGATTTCTTCGTTTCAAAAAACTGTAAATACACGAATAATCTGTGCATAGCTTACTTTTTTTCTTACTGGAATAAATATTCCTGTCTACTTGTCTTTTGTCTTCTGAATTTTTCAACTAGAAGAGTTCGAGGCGTTCGAGTGCTGAAGTTGTCTGCAGTTGGTCAAGCTATCAAGTATGAGTTGTTTGCAACTAGACACAACTAAATAAATAAAATTGTCTTCTAAAACATAGCTATTGAGGTTAATTATTCTTCTTTAATCGCATGAGACAACATAAACCCACACTCGAGAATAAGGCAGAGGGCAGACAACAAAGACAGCTGACGAAGAGCATATATTCGATTGTATTTATAATGCAAATAGGGTTGCAAAGTTTATTCTGGCTGTATATGAAATGAAATGCTCTCTATTGAGCGTCGTAGTGATATTTGACCGAGCACCTTCAGCTAGTCGTGTTTACTAAAACACACATGGTTAGTGTCAGTGATGCAAACCTGCACAATTATTTATTATTTATTTCAGAACTATTGCTACAAACTTACTGTCCAAATGCTGGTAGCTATTTTGTTTTACTTACTATCTTATAAATTGCTCATCTCTCTCCGTCAGTTACTGACCGAAAATAATAAAACAACTCAGAACGTGCCATCTTATGTCAGAATAATTCATTCTACAACATAAAATGACTTGGGTGTAATAATCTGTGATACCTGATGAAATTCTTTTGCAACCAACAATTATTCTTTCCTGAAGTTCTTTCCTAGTGCTTTACGAAGTTAGACTCCAGGTTTATTCACTATTGTTTTCAGTATCTTACTTCATAAAGAACTTCTTTATGATGACCCCATACCATTTTTTCCTCTGAGAATTTGCTCAAAGTGATATAAACATAAATGTCAGGAGACTCATAAAGGAAAATTAACTATTTAAACGGCCTTTTAGAGAGCTGTTTTGTTTATTTTAGGTATATGCAAACAGAAAGTTTTGCTTTTATAATTATTTTGTTCCCCTTGTTGTTACCTTCATTTGAAATTATAAACCGTTGCAACGTCATTTTTTTGTTTCAGGAGCTACAACTTAATGGTTATATAAATGGTCCCCACTTCTGTTTCCCTTTCATTACTGTTTTTGTTTTTTGTGAGTGTCATTTCCACCATTAGTCAGCTGTGTAGTTAGGTACTTTGTAAATTATAATTTGTCACTGGTTGTTGACTTAATTATCTTGTGTTCTTCTGCCTACCTTAAAGACTAGCACCCTCATGGCAGATGTACAAAAATAGAATAAGTAGTGCTGGCATTGGCTTCTAGTAGGATAAATGTTTTTCGTATATCGCAATCGGAGTAGTTCAAGACATATTAAAAATTCATAGCTCTACCCGAAGTGATCGTGATGAGACCTTTATCTGAAACTCTCAACAGACGGCTCGGCGTTTACGTAGTTTCCATTGTTGCACAAGAATCATATTTTAAGGTCTACTTATTTCAGAAGTATCCAAGCTAATTTATTATGAATGACCAGTTACTGTTGTTCACAACATCATTACTATTCACCTGTCAAACGATTGGTTCTAGTTAATCAATTATCAACCTTGACTATTATTTTTAAGCCCAAATGGAATAACACCATATTCCCACAAAATGATTATTACTTCACTGTTGGTGTAAGAATATACAAAATTTCGAAATCATGTCATAAATACACAGAATAGCTAGAGATCTACTTCTGAATGATATTGACTTCCACAAGAATACGAACGTTTGCTCAATCGCTCCAGAACTAATGATTGCAAACAATGAAATTCGATCACACTAAACAACGTTCAACATTACTAAAATTCATCTCCTTTTTCAATTTATTTATCACTTCTACTGTTAACCAATATTATTATCCTCACTTTAAGAAAAACATAAACAAGGCTTTCCATAACCAAGAAAACATATACTGTCATGATGTATACCTAAAAAAACAGTCATTTTGCTTTTTCTGCCAACTTAAGTTTGAAAAAGCCAAAATATACTGCTGGCACATATACAAACGTTTTGTGTAACGATGCGGAATATGCAGCAACGCATCGGTTTCTCAGCCAAATCCGCAATAACGCAGCTTTCTGATACAAATAGCGGTGTTATATACAATACATAAGTATAAATATAAAATGTAAACCTAAAACAATTTTTCCTCCGCTATACAACCTAATGACCTAACAAATTACTATAATTAGTCTACAATACAACAATAAATAAAAGAAGCATTAAGTTGATTATTTGATCCGAAAGATCTGAGTTAATATCAGTATATGAGTCGAATTCTGCCCACTACCAAATTAATCAAGTCATGGACAGCGAACCAATATAGCTTATTGGTTTATTAATGTCGTAATACATGCGTGTGAGTGACTAGTTGGCTTCTTGATAAATCAGTCGAAGTATTGTGCCTGAGGAATAGATTAAGGTAAGGCTGGGTGCTAGCTGTAGGATATAGCGCTGTGAATAACAGAATTGATAATATCGGCTATCCCTGCTCAGATATAGCAGCTTGCAATAGGTCCTTAAGCCTATTAAAACAAACTGGAGACTACCAAAGAAGATAACACACAAACAAAAAAACTCACACAAAACCAAATTGTAGATAAGAGATTCTGTAATAGTCATGACATAAAGCAAACTAGCACACAGAGAGTGATTACCAAATATGAAACCACAAGCTGGCACCAAATACAAAACAATCAGAAACCGTTTAATACATCACATCGGAAGGGTTTTTACACAGACAAAACATGATTTTTATCAAGTTAGAAGTCTGAATCTTTACTCACACTAATCTGTAGGCCTCCCAAGTATACAGTAAGAATCAAGTGAATATTTATTAGACAAAAATGTAAACATACTGAGTTAAATAAGAGGAATATTAACGGACCTCACTCGTTTGTTATGCGTGACAGTTTTAGTGGAAATACGGTTAGTGGTCGTAGGTATTTCAAAAGTCCAACTTGGATTAACTGCAGTCGATGATCCTTAAGTAGAGAGCCTTACGTTTTTCGAACACACAGCATACCGATTGATGTATCGGAAAAACGTCTACTGTTATACTCGAAGAACTGCAACTCTAATCTGCTAATTTGTCTACGCTAACTGATAATCGTAACCGTAACCAACAACTTGACAACTGATTACTCACTCCAAGCCAAAATCAGGAAGATACGAACGCAGGACTAGGAAGATTAAATCCTATCATATCCCAGCTCTGTATATATAGTTACAAAAGCGACCTTGTAGAAATTAGAGTAATCAGCGCACTAAAAAGACATTACAGCTAATCACAATTAGTAAGGTCAGAGAGGAGGAAATGAAAGTCAGTACCGGTTACCGCCTACTTTACAATCAATAAAAAAGTAGCAAATATAAAAATATTTACATGAAAAACAACTAGTTCCTTCTCTTTTTAGCACTGGTCTACAGTCAGATGCGCCACTGTTGCTCCGCAGATGGCAGTTAGTATTATAATCACAAATAAATCATACATGACTTATGTAGACTACTTCTGAAATACCAATTACAATTGCCTGTTCACATCGGATTACGATCGCACTTGGTTCTGTAACAATATATTTCCAAACTGTCCATAAATCACTGTCTATTAAGCTGACTCATACACAACCACGATAAGTGTATATGTTAAAAATGTCAGTAATGATAAATATAAGAGAACTAAATTTAAAATGAATGTAAATTTGACAAGGAAAGAATCACTACGAGCGCTGTAAGTAAGTGAACTTAAAATTGTGTTCAGTCACACATTGAGCATATATTCTATACAGGAATGTACAGTGTGTAAAATATTATGTCACCGGTTATCATCAGCTGCTACATTTGGAATCGATGATCTTAGTTCCCATATAGTAAGTATAAGTATTTTAACAAGCAATGCATTACAAACAGATGCTTTGTGAGTGGTCTTCAGGATGTTTGGATCTGCCACTTCAATGAGCTAATCTGTGAAATATATTACCATGAGGAAACAAGCGATCCGATAGCAAGAACTAAAGGCCTAGTAGTAATGTAAAGTACACATTTAAAATGAATGTTTCCTGATTCCAATTAGCGTTGTAAATAGCTGGGTTTGTATATCTAACCAAATTGATTTTGCCTATCAGAGAGCTATATAGTACGATAACATCCATAACTGACTTACGCCTCCTAACTAACTGACAGGCTACTTCGTCTTCTTAAAACAATCTATGGAATAATGGACATAATAAGAATATCCATATTTCAAGTACTTTTTAAGAGTAATGATAAATACCATACAATAATCGTAATCAAATCATCTCACATATTGGTTCTTCATGTGATTTTACATACAGATCATGCGTTACAATGAATCGAGTAAATTTAAATTAAAATAAATTGAGATACCCGCTACAATATCAACAATCGTTTAAACTACCTGGGTAAACGTTCTTCATATAATCTCTAAAGGTTAAAATCGAATGGATCATCGACATTCAAATGATAATAATCGTTGAGAAATACAGAGAGAGAAAGACATTTTGTTTTCTTGATTCTAATGGTACTTACAAGAACATCCCGATCCACTTATCAACAAGTATACAAAATATGTACAATGCAGCTGCGTTAGTTTATTTAAATTAACCTCAATTTTCCTGTCTTTCATCCAATGTCATTTTCATGTATTTCACTAATCAAAATGGAATATTAGACACCGAATGCGTTACATTTCACTTTTTTTCAGTTCAGCCTACGACATAAGTAAGAAGTTACACAAATTGTATGTAACTATATTCTTTTTCATGATACCAGGTTTCGAATCAACGACACAATTTAAACATGTTCTAAATTTAGGAAGTCATTTGTAAGATATTCACATTTTACTAGTTTTAGGGAAGCCGTAAATTAGTAGTTTATGTGTTTACGTTGTCACAGTTGTGATGATTGCTTCCAAAACATCAAAGTTTGCTTAAATTGGACCTGAATTGTGATTTAGCATTTATAACTGACTTCTCAACCTGGAATTATTTATTGTACAAGATCTTATTTATCTGTAATGAATGATTTCTTCTAAGCTCAATAATACTTTTTTGACCTAATAGATTCAGTAGGTGATGCATGGTATCATTACTTACTAGCTGGCACAGTAGATTAAAGCATTTATGAAATAAGCTAACTGAATAATCGGTGTAATATGCCTTCAGTGTACTTGTTACTCTAATCCTAGCAATTGGATTTACATCAACAGAACATGTAATGGTAGGCATTCATTATCCAATAAACTAAATGCTTTACAACGCAACATGTACAACAGCTAAAAAATTTCGCTTACTTTGATATGACATAAATAAATCTAAAACAAAAAGTCAATTATCATTTCTCTATACTTGTGAAGGTATATTGGCCACCACTTTGTTGCAAGAACGCGACGATCAAACTACGCGGAAATTATGGATGTCCAACAATAGATGATTATTCAACAAAACGAGTTTCAATGTTGTAAGTATGCCAACTTCATTGACAACGTCTTTAATAAAGACGTATTCATCACTTCGCACATTTTTTACCCACCTACTACTCAAACTGGCTATCACTCTACCTCGAATGAAGTTGATAGGGTTCATTATGTATAGAAGGAGAAAACTTCTCATCATGATCCATCTTTGGAATCCAAACTCTAAAAGCAGCTCAAATGAGACCTGACTTTATAACATATAAACACAGAATATTCAGTGTCTAAGTTCTGCAATAGATTTTTATTCTGTTGACATATTGCTTCGATTATCAGGTAGTTTTGTGGAGAGGCGTGTGTGGCTGGTGAAATGAGCCTGTATGTCAACTAAATCCACGTATAATGTTTCGTCGCGATAAGATATTAGCTACGTTAGGTTTCGGCCATTAAATGTCCTTAGTGTATGTAATACCCTACCCACCCCCATCATTCACAAATACTAATGATCATATGCACAAAAACTGTTGTAGTTAATCCAGATTGCATAAAGCTATACTTAGAACTACTTAAATCCAACAAGTAACGCGGAAATCGCAGCAAATACGTGGGAAGTATTTCAAGGAAGATAGTTCAGTTATACCTTGAAAATGGGTATTAAGGAAAAATGTTCAATAAGTAAAAGTTGCTGTGTTTAGGTGAGGGAGGGGTAATTATTGCTTCTACAGTCACAGTATCAAGCTAGTGATAATGCTAACTGTTGTCAGTTACCTTTATTTTTTTACGTACATATGTACTTCGTGGGTTTATTAACCTTAAATCTCCCCTCTTATTCTTTGCTCTTCTCAAGATTTTCCAGTAAATGCAGCTCCAGACACATTTCAGCTTACAATGTCTCAATTGTACTTCCACAATCTAATGAGTGTATGCATCATAACAGGAAATATAGGGTCGATTATATAACTGATGAATATTTTCCTTTACATTGTTTCTTGTCAACAGAGATATTTTTGTTGTTGAGGGTTTTAATGATTCAAGAGGAAATTTCACTATAGTTCATTTAATGTTCTACATGCTTAATTAGTTACTTATGAGTTATTTTTCATTATGCTGTAAAGATTAGTCTACCATTCATTTATAGATAGAAAATAGACAGAATGACGAAGAAAGTCACTGAAGTATCCATTTCAGATAAAGTGGTAGTTTCAAAGGTTCGGCGGATTGAAAGGAAAGTTATCATAATGCTACAAACAAAATACAATGTCACTGGTTTCTAATTGCATTAAATCTACCTTGATAGGTACTAATTAGAGGCTAAGTTCGACTGTTTTGAAGTTAATTTTCATCGGAAGATTCGACCTTCTAGACGATTTCATCTAGACAATGAAATCGTAATTTATACATATGGAGAGTTTAGATGAACTAGTTTTCAAAGAAATATGATAGACATTGAATCAGAGACAAGATACCTTGTTGCATCAGGTGGTTCAATGCTCGTAAACGAAATCTTTATGATACGCCGTTAAAAAAGAGGTAGTACATATTATACCAATCAATCATTAGATCACATTCACTTAAATTAGTCAGTATACTGAATTCTATTGCTGTTTGGACTTATTTCTACTGTAAAATCACATTATCCATTACTTACTTACGCCTGTTACCCCTCTCGGAGGAGCATAGGCCGCTCACAGATCTTCTAAGGTTGCTGCCGGTCCCAAGCCCGGGTAAAGAAGGAGGGTTGGGCATATGGCTAGCATCCCTATCCCGTAAAACACAAGCTTTGCTAAAAAAACGCTAACCAGATTAAACTAAGTTAACCATTATCCATTACTAGGCTAGTGACAATCTGAGGGTTATACTAAGAAAGAGTTCAAATTCAAAAGAGTTAAAACTATGGAAAACTTATTGAATAGTTTAATTGAAGTAGCGGTTTCTATTCTTACATTCCAGTATATACTTATATTCTAAGACTAAAAGATTCTGGCTTCAACCTATAATGAGATCACGGGTTCATACTTTGAATGAATAGTATTAAAAGATGTAATAGTTGTCTGATGTTCCTTAACATTCTAGGCATCTCAGTTTATCACAAACATCATCTAACACTACATAGGCGTTTGCCAACCTGAATCCTCTGAGGTGGAATCTAGAGTGAACACTGTCACAAAAGAGTCTCATACTAGAACGAAACAGGTATTCAGTACTCTCTGATTTTTAATGGTACCCTGTCAAAATTAATCTGTGATGAATTCAATCAACTTAACCTAATGTCAGTCTCCACAAAAACCGCTTCAATTCAATTAGATAGTTTTATTTAATTAAATCAATGAATTATGATATTCGATCGTTTTTTTTTTGTTTCAATGAATTGAATTTGCATGCACGATAACCTGAAAATTTCTTTAAAAACTGAACATCATTACGAAAGAATGAATTCATTGAAAGCCAAAGACAAAACATTGTAATTATTGATTGTTTCATTTAAGAGAAGTATTACGTCATCATTGTAGGTTAGTTATTGATTATCATAATGTTGAATTCATTGAAGAGAGAAAAAAAATGTTTTTTTAAAAACAGAATTTTTCCTTTCTTTTAATTTTAATCAATTCGTCTATTTTGTTTTTCTTAAAGTTAGTTATAACTACCATTTTGTCTTTATAATGATGATGTAATCAATTGTTAATCTCACTCCCACCCCTCTTCTAAAATAGTTACAATCACCACCATATTCATATTTATTACTGGTA
Source organism: Schistosoma japonicum (assembly GCA_025215515.1). Classification (NCBI taxonomy): domain Eukaryota; kingdom Metazoa; phylum Platyhelminthes; class Trematoda; order Strigeidida; family Schistosomatidae; genus Schistosoma; species Schistosoma japonicum. The sequence goes on from CM046066.1 coordinate 10,353,956, forward strand.
GATGTATATTAAAGAGGTGAGGTGGGGGATGGAGGGGGGGAGGTAAGTAAGGAGTTATTATAGGAGAATATTCAGAGATAAGAATAGAAACATTGGAGATAATGAAAACAAAATCAGGATTGTATACACCGAAATTCATGTGATGTTGTTTACACGTCATGTGAACACGTGTTTGCCTTTTTTGTTTTTCTCTTCATATTTGTTTCAACCATATTCCATTATTAAGATATTTGAAAGAATACCAACTTACGATTACGTAATCTCAATTAATTGCATGTCTTAAATGATTTTTGGTTTCTTTAATCAGTTCATCTTTTTCTTTTTTTCTTGTAGACAAAAAGAAGAAAATATGATTTTAACTGTTTACTCCAGTTTAACAGTTAATTATTTTTATAGACTACAATAATGAGTAGTATGTATCTGTCGTGAAGGTGACCAGTTCCAGGCAGTTACCCACCGATGACAATGGATGAGGTTGCGCAAACGTATTACGAATTGACGGAATTAGAAATGTCAACCGTTAGGAGCCAGCTCGCTGGTCCGATGGTAAAGCACTCGTAGCGGAGTCAGACGGTCCTGGGCTCGATCCCTAACGGGGTGGTGGATGCGCACTGCTGAAGAGCCCATACTAGGACGAAACAGCTATCCAATGCTTCCAGGTGACCAATGGTTGTCTGATTCAGAACAATTCGTGATATCAGGATTGACAACTAACTATCTCCACAACCCCCCGAATTGTAATCGTCAAAGATTGTGAAATTAATTAATGCCAATTCGAAGTCAATAGTGTATATGGTTAGTGTAGCTATTTGAAAAGTATACATTCTAGACTACTTGACTTGACTACGATTGTTCTTACTTCAATCTGAAGCTAAAGAGGTACTAAAAATATTTGATTTTGTTGTATGTTGCTTTATCCCTTAGTCATTTATGAGGTTGTTTAACACTAGATCAACCGAAGTTGTCATTATAGGTAGTTATCCAAGTTATGGGGATATTAGAAAATAGATAAAAAGTACATTATCAAGATAAACTGAATACAAAAAGTGAACAACCACAAAAACATGAATTCATTATTCCTAATTATTTTGAGTTAAGCAACACTTAAAAATCTAGAAGAAGTGGACTCTTCAGAAGTGCATATTCTTAATCCTACCAAGAAATTCATTCCATAGCCGATGAAGTGAGCGCAGTGAGCGCTTAACTATTTTACTATTGGTATATTGTTCATAGATGTGTCTTTTTAAGGAGTTCCATACCATACAGCTAACGGTGCCTCTTGGTTTTCAGTAGTTGTCTAATCCTAACTAATTCAATCCATAAATCAATGAATGTCTGTTGCTCGATGTGAAGCATAGGCTGGCAACCAGCGTTCTCCAACCAACTCTGTCCTAAGCTTTCCTTTCTAGCTATTCCCAAGTGCTCCTCATTCTCTTCATGTCTGTCTCTAATTTCTAACACAATGTGTTCTCGAGTCTTCCTCTTTTTATTTGGCCTTCAGGATTCCAAGTTAGTGCTTGCCTTGTGACACAGTTTAGTGATTTCTTCAATGTGTGTCCTGTCCACCTCCAGCGTCTCCTAATTTCTAACTCAATCGGATTTTGGTTGATTTGTTCTCTGCAACAGAAGGTTGTCGTTGATGGTATCTGGCCAACGAATTCGAAATATCTTGTATGCATAAAATGTTTATAATTACTTGTATCTTTTTAATGATGTCCTTAGTTGTTCCTAAAGTTTCAGCTCCATACAACAAAATTATCTTCACATTTGTATTGAAAATTTTAACTTTAATGTTGGTTGACAGATGGTTTGAGTTCCAGATGTCCTTCAGTTGTAGAAATGCTGCCGTTGTCTTACCTTGCCAATTCCTCGCCATCATATCTGCATCAGACCCTCCTTGTTTATCGATGATGTTGTCCAAGTATGTAAAAGTTTCTACATCTTCCAGAATTTCTCCGTCAAGTGTAATTGGGCTACTAATCCAAATTAATTAGTAGTATCAAATTCAATAAACTTCATTACACCCAATTACATTCATTAAAACTGTACAGTTAAGTTGGAAACAAAAACATCTAAAAAAAAAACACAGTGATTTTTCAGCACCTCTATTTTATCTCATTATCATTCAGTAGATTATTAATAGAAAAAAAGAAACATTTTTATTGTTTTACAAAAGAAAACATTGTTATTTAAATATTCACAGTTATTTGAACGTAGCGCCGTTGTTCACTGAAGGTATTTTCAATTTTGTTTTAATTGAGTAATAATAAAATTTCAGTAGGAAATTCAAAAATTGTCAACGATTTGAATTTTTATTGATTTGCATAAGTTGATTTATTCAATAAATCAATCAGTAATACGATGTAATCACATGCTTTCTGAAAAGTAAATAAATACTACTATTGAAGTGAAGTGATTTGTAGAGATTGATTTTAAGTTTAGCTGACTGAACTCACCACAGATTAATGTTGACAGGGTACCATTAAAAATCAGGAAGTACTGAACACCTGTTTCGTCCGTAGTATGAGACTTCGTCTGTGACAGTGTTCAGTCTAGATTCCACCTCAAGGGATTCAGGCTTGGCGAACGCCTTAATCACTACTACATCACAAATTGATGAAAGTGTGGATTCTACCACTAGATACCGACCGGTCCAGTAAAGCATATGGTTAGGCAGTTGTCAGTCTGAAGTCTCTGGGACTGAATCTGGAATGCTCACTGTCATGGAGTAATCCCATTATAAGATGAAACACCTGTCTAGTGCTCTCTGGTTTTCAATGGTACCCTGTCAACATCAATTTGTGACGAATTCAATCAACTAAATACTAATATTACTATCATCATTCTTTGAAGGCTTTATAAAAAAGATGTGTAGTAGTTTAGAGACTGGAAGATATTACAAAATGAGTTAAGACTTCGATTAACATGATTTATAGGTTCCGACAAACGAGCGTTAACTTCGTATTCAATCAAAGACGAGTAATCTGTTTCAAGGTTATGGTGCATACTTGTATGATGGATAGAAGTCCTTACAAGTGACATCGCCACTCTAAACCAGTTGATATGTAATTTTAGCACTTATAGAATTGTGAGACATTTACAGGATGTGAGATTATTGCACAAGACACTTGTCTACGATTGTGCCACTGAAATGGCTGTCCAGAAATGCCGAAAGTGTTTAGATGGCTTGGTATTTCGTTGTAGCGTTTGCGGGATTAAGAAATCTATTAGAGCAGAGTCATTTTTGATCGTTCTAAGATAACACTTTGAAGATTAATGCTTCTGATGATGCATGGGACTATAAGAACGCAAGTGACCGTTGCTGTCGTTCTTACCCATATTTCAGAAAGGTATGCCATACAATGATATGAATACTGTAGAGGTACTTACAGAGACGTTTTGTTGCGGTAGAAGTTATCGTTTGGAAGGCCTTTGAAAAATAGGGAAAGTCGATGAATGTGCCATTTGTAAGAGAAAGTATAACAGAGAGAGGAGTAGAGGAACCAAATAGGTATGCAGTTACTTTTATAAAATAGAGCTACAACGTTGTACTTACCCACTTACTTACGCCCGTCACCCCTCACACAAGAGCATAGGCCGTTCACCAGTATTCTTTATTGAACTCTGTCCTCAACAACCCTTTCCAGCTGTTTTCAATTGCTTTGTGTCCTTTTAATATCTGCTCCCTATTCTCGACGCACTGTTTTTTGGTCTTCCTGTTTTCCATTTTCCAACATGATTCCAAATTGATGCTTGTCTTGTGATTCAGTCTGATGATTTCTGCAATGTATGTTTTATCCATTTCCAACGTTGTTTCCTGATTTCCTCTTCTGCTGGAATTTGGTTTGTTCTCTTCCATAGTAGACTGTTACTGATGGTTTACGGCCAACGGACATTCAGTATCTTTTGTAGACAATTGTTTATAAATACTTGTACCCTTCTGGTGATGTTTGAAGTAGTTTTCGACGTTTCAGTTCCATAGAGAAGAATTTTCTTGACGTTTGAATTGAAGAGTGTCTTTTAGGTTGGTTAACAGTTGTTTTGAGTTCCATATGTTCTTCAACTGTAGGAATGTTGCCCTTGCTTTAGTCAATCCTTGCTTTTACATCTGCATCGGAGTTCAATTGGGTTGGTGCTCCCTGTGTTGTACTTGAGGATCTTGCTCTTTTTTATGTATGTTCAGGACTACTGATGCCGAGGCTGCTGCTACGTTGGTTGTCTTCACTTGCATTTGTTGGTGGGTATGGGCCAGAAGAGTCGAGTAGCATCCTACTTATCCACTGAATTCTGTACACCCCTCAGATTTGAGGTTCTTCATTATCCAATCGACCACTAGAAGGAAGAGAAGAGGTGAGAGTAGTCAGCTTTGTCTGATACTGGTTCTCACTGGGAATGCATCTATCAGCTGTCTTCCATACACGATTTTGCGCAGTTGTTCGTAGTAAGAATTCTGGATGATGTTGACGAGTTTCTCTGGTATGCCGTAGTGTTGAAGAAGTCTCCATAACGATCTCCTGTCTACGCTGTCAAACGCCTTCTCATAGTCGATGAAGTTAATGTACAGTGACGAGTTCCATTCAATTGATTGTTCAACGATGATCCGTAGTTTTGCCATTTGGTCTGTGCACAATTTATCCATACTGAAACTAGCCTGTTGATGTCGAAGTTGAGCATCCACGGAATTCTTCATTCTGTTGAACAACACTCTGTTGAAGACTTTGCCTGGTACAGACAATAGTGTGATCCCCTGTAGATCGCACATTCTCTCGAATCTCACTTTTTTGGTATCTCGATAAGGTGCCCTTCTTTCCAGTCTACTGACACTTGTTCTTCCTCGCAGATCCTTTTGAATAAAACGTGGAGCATCCTCGCCGTTATGTCTATATCTGACTTGAGTGCATCAGCTGGCATATTGTCAAGTCCTGCTGCTTTTCCACTTTGATTTGTTTAGTGACCATCTTGATTTCCTCTATCGTTGGTGGATTGACATCTGTCGGGAAATCTGTAGATGCTGATTCGATGTCTGTTGGGTTCAGAGGAGCTGACCAATTCAAGAGTTCCTCAAAGTGTTTTACCCATCTGTTCCTTTGTTCTTGAATCTCGGTGATTAGCTTGCCTTCTTCGTTTTTGACCAGTCGCTCTGGTTTACTACATTTGCCTGCCAGTTTATTCGTTATGCCATAGAGCTGCTTCATATTTCCTTCTCTTTGAGTTTTTTTGGAGACTTCTTGGGTGTGTAGAGCATTTTCCTTTCCGTGGCCGGAGTATAGTATCATCTCTCCCGTAGCCAATGTTTTCTGTCCAACTTGAGTGCAATCGGTTTCACCAATTCCGAGCACTGTCAAGTTGTATCTTTTTATTTGATCGGTCTTTCCGCTCTCCCAAATTGTCCGAACATTCCATGTACCTATGAAAATGTTTGCATTGGTTGTTAAAAGTGGGGGGGGTGGCATCGGTTTCATGATTTCCCAAGAAACTCCGCTTTCACCATGAGGCATCATAATCATTCTTTTCACTTCCAAGCCAGAGTTTAAATGGCTTATTTTGTTTTATCTGATAAGCGTTTTTAGCAAGCTTGTGTTTTACGGGATGGGGATGCTAGCCTCATGCCCGACCCTCATCCTTTACCCGGGCTTGGAACTAACAGTGACCCTAGAAGAGTTACAGGTGGAGTTCTACAACTTTGTAGATCTTCAGAATATGGGATCGAAGTACACTTAGTAGACATTTCAGAAAGTCTCAGATAATAAGAAAACAACTCTAATTCCAATATATTAAATAAATATATATTACCTGGAAGTATGATGTACAATAATGACTTTTAGTCATTTCAATATCTTTAAATATGTGGATATGCGCATAAGGTTATTGTGTATAAGAAGCATTTCATCAATAAAAAAGCTGGTGCGAATACAAATGACATTGAAGCAATATAGTTGGGACTAAAAAATTATTAACGTCCATATAAAAGATCTCAAGGAATGTAGGACTTATTACGGGTTTCCAACACCATTCGAAATTGGCAAAATTTTTATGAAGGACATTAAGACAAGTCTACTTTGAGATTCACCTTAATTATGTTATTTTGCTTTTACTTAATTGGCGGTAGTGTTAGGAGCAAGTCATGAATTTGGGTTAAGATTAGTTTAAGTTCATGGCTAGGAGTAGATTAAGAATTAGGATTAATGATAGGAGTAGTTCAGGATTAATTTCGTAATAAAGGAGTATATAGTGATGCAGGCATTACTATTTGCATCTCTATTCGTATTTACAATCTATTAATGTTATAAAAGACACTACATATATTATAATCTATGTTGTTTTTCACTGGGAAACCAAACACTATTCTTAACTTTAATATGATTGGCTTAGTGTTTTCAGGATCACTCTCTTGCGTTTATTTTCCTGAAATATAAGTCAAGTTTGCCTAGACTTGTCTCCAAATATATCACATTATTGATATCTTTTCTACATGTAACATGACTGAAACTTCACTGGCCACGAATTCTCATGAGGACTTAGTAAAGTCCCTACAGAAGTTATTCACACTGTGATTTTTAGTATAACGGGGTTGTGAAGATTGCTAAATTTTGCTTTACTACTGACTGAGCTTGCTTAATCAACGATTGAAGCCTAAGAAACACTGGATGAATCTTTTATATTCGTTTGAGACTCCCAGTAGTGAATATCTACAACTATATATGAAATCGAACAAAGGACTTTCAGGCTTTATGATTATCCGATAACTTTATGGTATTCGACTGGTTATTTAACTAAGATCAATCTGTAATATAAAATTATAAAACTTACGTCCTTAAAACCGATATTATTCAGAAATCATCATCATATTATTAGGGACTGTGAGAAGTAATTACTAGAGTTCAGGTATTAAGCAGTAAGCAATGGAGTTAATCGAAGTCATTGATGACAAATCTATTACAATGTGAAGAATGTTTCCTGATATGCTATTATGTAATAAGATGCTTTCACTCAATTGAGTACGTGAGCTTTTAGTCATCTATGAACAATGTTTAATGCTAAACACAACTATATATTACTCTAATCTCAATTATATTTCATATCAACATAGTGATAGTCAAAGGATTCAGTGTAGTAAACTTAGTAGCCTAGTAAATAATATGTTACTGTTTGAAGTATTATGTACTGAGTTAGAGTCATTACCATGTGAATATGAACACCAAAATTATAATTAATTCATCTGGTGGGTCTTGAAGTAGACAAAATATGTGCCGTTGCTTTCACTGTTATGTGCCATCCAACTTTACCAAAGATTTGTGACTAAGTGAAAATGTCCTACTTTCCATTCGTCATGAACTGATATTGACTTAGTCCCACTATTAACGATGAATCCATGGTAGTCTTTTTAGTCTAAAATTGAAACTCCTTAGCAGTGACCACTCATGGTGCCACTGGAAACAGAAACCGAATCATCCCGGTTCTCGATGTAAACGCTTCCCCATAGGCACTTCTAGGATCCCAATAACATAACAATATACTCAAGAAGCACACAGTCCAGCTTTAAATATCAATAGTCCATATCATTTCATACATAACATCATTCTCATTGAACTGTTTAGTGGCCATCTGAACATAGTTTCTTAGGGGCAATAACTACACTAATTATATTTAGTAAGACTCTAAAGCTTCTGAAAACTGTTCCAAGGATATCTTCAAGGGTCTCTATATATTTCTAGGTTTCGTTCTCCATTCGCTTTGAAAATTTCATATTACACTTAACACACATACTAAACGAGAAATAAGTGTAATACTTATACAGTAAACGAATAACAATACTTATTTTAGTGAGACTTAAACATAACTTCTAGAAAATCCTTCAAATCCTAAGGGGTGCTTAGGGAGATAGGACATTAAAGAAACTAACTTTTCAAGTGTACTGTGTACTTTAGTAGGTATCCCGAAGACCATAAGGGTGATGCAGGTGGATCACTGACTATTTTTAATGATAGAAACATAAAAGGCGCACATTGTATTATAATTTCCAATTGTCAATTCACTATGGGAATGATTTCTAACGAACTATGTTGAAGATGAGCTAACTATTAACATGATCGTAGATATTACCAGTCACATAAATCACCTGACTTCTGTAGATTTTCAGAAATGTTTTGAATAATACTGACGAAAATATTAGAGAATGTTGCCACAAACAAAACTGATGTATAAATTTAGTTTTGTCCTTAGTTTTATAAATAGATTGTTCTTAGTAATGAAATGCAAAGTAAATGTTTTGTCCTTATTATAACTCATCAGCTGAATGTACCTACTAAAGTTTAGATGTTGATTTCACGCTAAAACTAGAACCCCAGTATTTGATTCTCGAAATGCTTACAAGTTATCTACTAAATCACTATATACAAATAGATATTAAATTGTTCAACGCATATAATATACTCAGTAAAAATGTGCATACTAAGTACCTCAAATTTTAGCTCGCTTATTGTACAGATAGTGAAATTCAGTAGACATGAACAAAAGTTTCACTTGTGAAAGCATCTTTAAAGGTACGAAATTCACTGGCATTTTATCATTCAATCGAAATACATCATATAAGATTCGGCGGAATGTATCAAAATTTTGAATGGATCTGGATTGAGTAAAGTAGATTTTGGCATTTTGCTCTACCATCTATGAATTCCTTCTAGAAGAGTTTCTAAATGACCCCAGCATTTTATGCGTTATTAGTTAGTAATGAATAATACAATCTCTTATTAATTTAATAATATAACATTTTAATGCTCTACTTACCCTCAATGTTTCAATCTTACTAAGTTTGGTTGAATTACGTGATGCAGTCGGTAAGATATTTCTGAGTTGTTCTAATGCATTATTCAATGAATGCATTCGAGCACGTTCTCGTCGATTGGCTTTTTGTCTTCTTATTACATTCATTGAATATTGACATTTCAAATGAGAATTATAGTCTTCTACTGATTTGTAAAACATTTGAATAACTTCAAGAATGAATCTATCATATAGATAATTCAGAATAAGGGTACAGTGAATATGTATAACTTATTCAATGAAAATAGATCATACTTAATAACGCAGAACATCTGTTTTAATGTTAAGAACGTTCAGCTTTTAGCCATAATATCTCAGATTCTGATCTCACTGTAGCTACTTTAGTATAAGCATCTAGCTAGTATTAACTAGCTATTATGTACAGTCCATGAGGAAACCAAGTATACAAATCCATACTTGGTACACAACTAGTAATAGAATGAAAGGTTTGTGGTGGTTGTTATATCATCGATTGACGTTAATAAAGAACTAAGTATTACTGTCCGTGAATCAGTCAGTAGCAACGTAAAACTTTATGTTCATATGCACCAATTCAAGTTGCAACATACTGACATATAACGAAGTAGTGAGGATTTAGAAACAGAGGAATAATTACCAGAATCGAAGGTACTGAACAATGTTAAAATTTAAAAGAAAACAGAGGGAATAAATTTGTGATACTAGGGTGAATTCTGAATCTCATTGATGAAGTTTTATCAGAATATCTCAGACTAATGGTCAGTAACTTCTTGTGATGATGACAGAGTTTTGTTTGGTTACCCTTCGTTTTGTTTCAACCTACTCTCTGGTGGTGCCAACTAATATCATACGTCAAAGTAGGTGATTGTTGGGTTTATATACTAAGTGACCTGATTATTTCTACAGATGTGGATTCAAAGTCGTGTGAATTATTCATCATTTTGATTGGTATTCTGAACTTCAACAATGCCCACTCGATTGTTCTAGACAAATTTAATGAATTCATAACGTTATGTGACCACTACATAACATTGGTACTACACTTAAGATTCGGTTGATTTCATTTGGTCCATGTAAAGTCATCACTGGTTACTAACTCTCGGAGTTCCAGTGAAAAGTCGTAATCAATGATGTTTAACCATGTCAGCAGTAAGGTAATTATTAACTAATGACAATGAATGTGACCACATAATACTACAGTATGATGGATACAAAATTCGCAAATCGTTTGATACCTACTTAGTAATCTGAAAGTTAAAGGATTACCTTTACTTCTGAATGTTTGCGACTTTCTCCATTGTTGGTTTGTGAATATACTGTAGCATACTCTAAGATGAAACAACTGTTCAGTACTAATTCCTTGCTTTCACTAGTTACCTAACCAGAGTGAGTCCCTAATGCAATTCATATTGTTGCTGAGCAGTCACAGACTAGAATGAAGCAAGTATTGATTTAATACTCTGTGATATTCTACAAAACAATCATCTAACTTACTTTTATTTTGAATACAAAACTTTCATTCAATCGAAAGACTCTGAACTACTCACTTGTAAGCTGAATGATATAAAAATATGAAAAAGTATCCTGTAAAGCATCATAATTTCATCTAATGTTCTCCCTAAGTGCACATATACTGAAAGTCATTTCCCAATTGATTACAGTCTAGATTATGAGATTACTTGGAATGTACAGCTTTAACAAAAAGGAGATGTAAGACTAAAGTATATGGATAGGTCAATCACGTTTCAGAAAACAGTTTTAGGATTACAGTTAAACAGTTCCAATAATAGTATTAATGATCAGTTGAATTATTCTTGATATTTGACTACAATATAATAATAAGGTGGTTACTAGTGGAAGAACTTTTTTCGCAGATCCTTTTCTACGTGATAAGGATGATGAAGTAACATCAACTGAATAACAAGATAAGCATAATAAATCTGTATTTTGATATCATTTATGTTGGTGCTAAAAGTTTATGATAACTGATATATTTCCTTCCCTTTTTCAACTGACCTTTGGTCAGTTACTGAGTATAATTATAAATTGATTCATGCAAACTCCAAATGGCAGTTCACTTGCTTTTTTTGATTACAAACAAAGACATAGAAGGGATGTGTGCTCAAAAATTCTGATGAGAATAACTTTAATAAGCGGGAGATGTAGAATAACAATCACTAATGAAATAATTAAAACGATAGATACGTGGATGAATCTCACCAGAGAACTTTGTTTCGATTTCAAAGCCCTTGAACTTTCGTGTTCTTAATTTTAGATTTAATATTCTTCTCAACATGCATTCATCGTCAAAATGCGTTTCAAAATGTGACTATTTTGAATAGGCATTTCTAGTACTCAACTGAGTAGACATGGCCAGTTGATATCAGCCATATCACATGTGTGTAGCAGTTACCCGCTGATGCGAATAGACATAAAGTCGTGTAATAGTATCATGGATGACTAGAGTCATAGATCAGAGGTCCGGTTATTAAACATGTCTCCTTTAGTCCAATACTAAAATAAAATAGCTGTACAGCATTACTTTCTGATTTCCAACGGCTGTCTAACCTAAGTCATTTCAAGATATTAACTTCAAATACGTCAGTTACTACAAAACTCAACCATAACCTACAAAAAATTCAGTCTACTTGTTTTCTAATAATTCTTCTTTTTAAGTGGCTAAACGACAGGAAAAAACATTTTTCAAGATCCTCTGAAGTGTCTATAAGCAATCTTCTTATACTTTAATCTTATCAGAAAGATCATTAAATAATCGGTTAATGATATACTGACTTGTAATAGAGAATTGAATTGTCAGTCAACTCACAACCATTATTTCATAGTCCACATCCTCAGTGCAGTAAATCAAGAAGACAATGCTGTCAATTTAACTTCCTTTGAAAGTTCATATATGAACAAATAATGGGATTGTACATAAGACTAATGCCTTAAACCTGCCTATTTTCATTTTTAACCAAGTGTTTTTATGAAAATTATCTTTATTTTGTGTTATCACTAGTTAGATTCTTCTGAATCATTCATCTTGATACATGACTTATCTATGGCAGTGTTCATCAAATGAACTTATGAACTTCGGATCTCGTATTGAATACTTAACTGTTGTAATTAACAACTCGTACTCCTAACCGTGTGAATCTTATCTTGTTCATCATGTATCTGAATGTACTACACTAATATTTATACTATGGCTGGTGGTGGAATTCATAATGTGCCCTTCGTCTACAATAGAACTTGACAGCTGGATATACTTGTTATACTTACAGTGAGACTATAATTCAATAACCTTCACTTCAAACATCAACATGTTATTCATTGAGTTCAGATCATCATTAACTTGTTCAACATACGTATAAATATACTTGTGAAGCATTATATTTATCCGGTTGTTGATACTGATGACTGAAATCATTTAGCCTCTATTAGTGTATAAACAACCTGAGTAGGTTATCTTAATCACAATTGTGAGTAACTACAAATAGGAAAGAAGAAAATATAAGGCGCTTACAAATAAGATGAATAATTTGATAGATTATATACTACTTAAACACACATTAAAAGTAACATTTGACTAAATAAGAAAACTTACGCCCTTTTAAACTCTCTTATGTAAAAAATTATCCTTTCTTCCCTTTTTTGGTAAAATGTTCGTAAGCCAAACTATAATGTAAAGTGCTTTCGAAATAATCAGTAATTACATTATATATACATGTAGATGTAACCCTTGTTTTAATGAATCTATGAGTAAAATCTACTGATCCCTTCCCATCATTTCATGGAAAATTCTTTCACTCTGATTGGTTGATTGTTAAAAATTTTATTTCTACTTTCTACTCTACTCTTTTATTTAGATTGATAGTGATTTTGTCCACTGGGATACAAAGTGACCGTTTATTTTGAATGTTTCATATGATGGATTGGTATCATTTGGAGAATCATTGGAAACAAGGAAATATTACTGGATAACTCTGTTACTCTTATTTGGGATCATACCATTGATTGAGCGCTTGAAATGCAAGCCTAGCAGCTCATGTTTGATCTTTAAACTATTACGTTGGAGTCATTGTATGATTAACGCTTGCTATTTGTTGATAACTATCTCTCCATCAATATGGTTGAAGTGTATTGGTTGGGTTTTCTCACTAAAATCACCATTCAAAAGAGTCACTAGTAATTACGCAATGACTGTTAAAATTGGAGGTTTCTAGTTAGTGAATCTGCATTGCTCAGGGGTGTTATACTATGACGAAACAGTTGTTTAGTGCAAGCTAGATTATCGAACCAATAGTCAATTCATAATGTGAGTCGTAATAGTCAATAATCTTCACAACACTTAATAATTACGAGCCTTTATCTGCCTATTTTATACAACTGATGGTTAATAATAGCAAATTTTGTTATGATAATAATAATAGTTGGTTGTATTCATTCCAGAATGATGTTGATAGTATGCTACTGAAAATCAGGGAACAATGGACACCTGTTTCGTTTTAGTATGGAATAGCTCATGGCAGTGCGCAAACACGACTCCTCCATCGAATCAAAGCCAGAGCCTTTATGTTTGTGAACGTGCAACCGCGCAGGCCCTCGGTTTGGTTTCCTGGCAGAATCGATTGTGTACATTGACAGGCAAGAGTCCCATACTAGGACGAAACATCTGTCCAGTGCTCCCTGTTTTCAACCAACTTGAATAACTGGAAATGTACTTCTACATGAAGTAAGCGTTGATGATAATATAGTCCAGAATTTTGACTATACTTTGTTCCCTGATTTAGGTGATTTAAATACGGAGCTTCCTTCGTCATTTTTAACGACTTCGTCGGTGCAGACTTCTGATAAAAGTGAGCTGTGAGACTTTCTCCATAAGGTTTTTAGAAGTAAACTACACCAACTGTGACTAACATTATATCGGACGAAGCAGCAGATCGCTTTATCTCCGCCTACATGAGCATCAATAAGTCGTCAGACGTCATGATATATTTCTTTTTATATCAGTGCACTGACAGTTATAGACACAGGTTTGACTTGGAAAACGTTTTAATTTTATACAGAAGAAATAGAAAGAAAATCAGAGAAGTTTTAAAAGCTTATCATTCACATCAATCAGCCATCGATAAACATTGAAGTCATTTCAATTTATCAACCAATTAGGAATCTAATAAACAACTACAATATTATGAATCAAGTCAACAGGGAATGGGATCAAAATAGATGTAAATAAAATGACAAGACAAATGTTAATAACGACTGATCATATTCAAGGTCCACGGAGGAAGCTGGTAGTCACTTGTGCTGGGAATCTTATAAATCATTCCTATCAGAAGTTTGCGTCAATAAAGTTATTCAGACTGACAATGAAAGCTTCTCAATTAAATCATCCAGCTCAAAGAAAGTAGCATATCTAGGACCATCCTCGTGAGCTACAAATCTTCTCTACCATCTCATGGCCTAGAATGATGATAAAATCTTTGAAAGTAAATCATGAAATAACATAACAATGTTTCTCACTATTAAGGTAATTTAACCTTGAAAAACTTTTCCAAAAAAAATAATTTTTTTTTATTTTTAAAAAAAAACTAATTAAAAATAGTTTAATGAAATATTGAATTGTTTAACTCAGCATGAACTTCCCAACAGTATTAGTACTATTACCACTATCACTACTACTACTTCTACTGCTACTACTACTACTACCAATAGCAATAACAATATTTATCATTATTATTATTATTATACGGAAAATAGATGACGAGATGAAAATCATGGAATAAAACCATTCAGACGACCTGGGAATACGTGCAATTGTGTGTTACATTTTCAATAAGTGTTAAGTATAATAATAGTATAATTATGCTACTATTACTACTACTACTACTACTACTACTACTACTACTACTAATAATAATAATAATAATAATAATAATAATAATAATAGGAACTGATTAATATTACACTCAGTTGGAATTCTATTTCGTTTTCTAATTGAATATAATATCACCAAAGATGAAAATGTTTATTACTTAATTAGTTACTAACATAGAATGTAAATGTAACGGATTGACGTTAGTTACAGAAACAGTGAGGATACGTGGTCCTACATGAGTCGAAATTAATAAAATTTTAGGCTTCTCATTGAATATTTAATCTTTAAACTACTAGATTAACAAATCGAATGCCATTGGTGGTTAACTGACTCACTCTAAACTTGAGTGACTCCTCATGATTTAGGCTTCAAATATGAGCTCTGGGATTCTTGCTCCAAAACATTAACTATGGAGTACATATCGATTGTTATTATTCAATGTCTTACATTACAAATAGGTCCTAGTTGACTTTACTAAATTGACAGAAATTAGAAATGTGAGTAAACCTTATGGTTAAACTTAGACTACTGCTTGTTCCTACGTGCTGGCTTTCGAATTCGAATCCATTAAACCTTCTAACCAGTAAATAACGTGAGAGAAGAAGCTAATGAAGCTGTAACCCAGTAAGTGACAGATATATACAATAAACCATGCTTATTTGCATTCTTGAGTCTCTCAGAAATCACTGTTGTAATACATCTAATCTAGGTCAAGCAGCTGTACAGTTCACTTATTGAATGAATCTATGTTCAAGCCTCCATAAACTCTGCTAAAGCAAAATTGCATGAAATGTATTCAGTTTCTTCTGGATTTCCTTGAACTGTCCCAACATATTAGTTACTGATCAACTCACTGGCTTTATTGTTAAGTGTTCTCAGTGTAGCCTAAGAGTCCTAAATTTGATTCCAAATTACGGACAGAGTGTGTATTAGAAAGAGACAGCTGTTCATTGAAAATTTTTGATTGTGAATAGTGGTCTAACTAAAACCAATCTATGTTGTGAAACTATCGACTCAACAATCTTTACAACACCGAATAGAAATGAAACAAACTTGTTGATTATCTGAGAAAAACATTAGTCTGGGTTTGCAATTAATCAGAAATAAAAAAAAAACTGAAAAGCTACTCTATTCAGTTATGAAAATCTTCAAGAGTGTGTACCCACGGTATCAAGATCTTTAAATCTAGTGATTGGCAACAACACTTGGGTGGTGCCCAATACTTCCTGGTTTTCAGTGGTATGGAGCCGACATCATCTTGTGATGAATGTGAATACCAAGTCCATCTTAGTCTCTGTATAGCCACTTCAAATTAACCGAAAAATTGATTAATTTATTGGTACTTTTGTTAAAAACCATATCACTAAGCCTATTTATTGTATTGGTGTTGTTTACTTAAAGTTCAATGGTCTAATTATAATACTATTACCTATCGATGATGAAAATATTATCATCGACGCTTATTTCGTTTACAGTAACAGGTGTTTAAATAACACAAAACGTTGAATCAGCTTGTTTAGATGATCTTGAGTCTGAATCTTTGCCTTTAAATGTTCGAACTCTACTCTTCAGTTAAATACTAACATTACAGAAATGTCGTAGGTCAGTGGAAAACGATGAACTACATAAGCAACATTTTCGATTAACTAAGCTTTAACTACCCGTGATGATTATCTGCCTTAAATTTCATTCCACTAGTCGAGTATAAACTTCAACCAATCGATTGATCAGTGTCTGATATTCCTCGTGGAGCATAGGCCGCAAACCAGGATTCTCTAATCAGAATGTAAATTTACCACTACAAAATTCAGATATGTTCATCAATTATTGGTTATGTTACCGATTTCAGCAAGTGTTCACGAAGCTTCCAGAATTTTAATGGTATATTTGAATATATCTCCATTTTACTGCATATGAACCAGCTTCTAAATTAAAACTATTTCCATATCACTCTACTTTACTTTTCTGTTATGAGCTCGAGTGTAGAAGATTTCTGAACAGAGGAAAATATGAAGAGGTTAGGAAGTTAACGTCTAAGTGTTCAAGGCTTATAGAAGATTCAATGACAGAGAAATCATTAATACTCTATAAATATGTTACTTATAGTTGTTGAATCAAACACATACACAACTGATTATATTAATTTCGTACGCACTCCCACCTACCGCACAAATGATTATAATAATACATGGTTGTGGTAGTAGGTCAAAACTAAATAACTCTTAAGGAATATCCGAAGGTGGTTTGATAAAATGATAATATGTGCTCTTATCGATGAAACAACTGATGAACGGAAAACAATGAAGTCTGAACAAATTCTTTCAGTAAATGTATGCAATGTTGTTAATTATTTGTAGAATTTATACAATCAAGAAAATATTTATTATAAAATAGATCAAGCATTTTCAGTGGCAGCTATGAAGACAATTCAAGGTTATGACTGTCGTCTACTGAGTCAAGTAAGTAAGTTGACTTACGAGAGTTCACAGTGATGATCTAACCAATAACACAAGTAGATGATGCAAATTTAATGGCATATATAAGAAGTATATAATAAAATTAATGTTAAGTTTGAATTACCTCACTTCATATATTCATTGTACATAGTAGTATGAGTGATAAGTTTTCACATTTCTATCAGATACTATCCACATTACTTATAATACAACATTTTAATCTTTTGAAATTCTTAAATGTATCCCTACCAGTTTTATCTGAACCATAAAGTAACTTAGTGTTTGGCATTATGTTAGTTAGTAAAAAGTATCTTCACCTTGATTTTCTTCTGTTTGATACTTGATAGCTGGGTATGCCTACGACCTTAAAGAAATTGACATATCCAGTAGGATTCGAATACGTTGTCACAGTAGCGGACGTTAATACTGAACTATTTACATTGTGACTAATAACTGAATATGTCTAGACTTCAATGTGCTGATAGAATTCTAGTGATCAATTCAGTCAACATAGTAAGGCAGACAAAGAGAACACTAGTCACTTGTTAGCAACGTATTCCTACCTTTATTTCATCACTATGATCACTATGATCAACATTACACGATTTGATAAAGGAAAGTGTTAGATCATGTTTAGTCTAAATTGTTTCGTATAACCTGTTGACTGTTAGATGTCAGTAAGATTTATACATTTTTGACAACGGAATTATTTTTACACAGATTTTCATAATAGACTATAAGAAATCTTCAAAATTCCATAGTGACAAATTATTTCTATTGAAATAAGAGCATTTATTATCAATAAAATAGATTAAACAGAAGACCTTTGTTAACGAATTCATTTTGAGTTATTAAACTACTGATTCTAGTTATTAGTAATATAAACAATATCATGTAAAGGTTCTACTTTCGACTTCGAATTAACATAAAATCTAGAGAGGGTACTGAATAAATGATTTTACTAGAATAGAATTCCCAAGTACCAGTAAGTACCTAAGAACTCATCACTTGAACTGATCCTCAGTAATTCACTTTAGATTAACGAACGATGTTTATGTTGGATTGCAAATGACAAGCAAAAACTAGGACATGAGTTCCGTCCTGATTGAAACTCGTCATCTGGATTCACCTTGAATCCGAATGTTAATGTTCATACCAGAACTACAAATCACTTAATCTACTGTCAAATGTCACCACGTTCAACACTAGACTACCTACTACTACACAATATCACATCTACAACCAGTATGCATATTTACGTTGAATAGATTTCAATATTCACCTTGATTTGTCATTCAAATTATATAGACATACACGTTACATAGGTGTGGTTATCCGGACTCAATAGCCTGGTGGTGAATGAGGTAATGTTTGACACGAAACAAATTGAGTTCGAGTTCCCATGTGAACATCAACACTATGATGCAGATAAATTCAGTTGACGAGTCTCCAACAGGACAGAACGAGTGTTCTAGATTACGCCAGTCAGTCAGTCACAATCTCACTCAAAACATACTTGTAAACTATCACAGTATCGATATAATCCACTTCAAGATGTACATATGATAACTAAGACTGATCAATTTCAGTTGATGACAAATTAACAGGGAGATTCAAATTACAGTCTAACTAACGTTTAAAATGTTTGCTAAGTATGCCACATAGTTGTTTGGGCGAAAAACTGGTCGATGGGACTTGTGTTATGACTATAACCTGATAGATACGTAAATGATGATTGGTTGGCGAAATGCCTAAGTGACGAAACCATTCTCAAGAAGTGTGCAGAAACAGAACAAACACCAGCAAATGAAAGCATAAGTCAAGTCATTTATTGAGTAAAAACCATTGGTTTTATATGTCATATACCAGATCAAATTGTAACAGGAAGTACAAAATACAATAAAGTCTGAATTGTGAAGAGGAGGGCGTGTAAGGGTGAAAAGGGGGAGGAAGTTGTATGCTGAAATCAGGATAATAGGTCCATAGTAAAATTATAATAACTCGGGAAGGGAAACAGAATTGACAATGTGTAATGAGTGCATGAAAATTTTGCAAGTTGAGCAATACAAATACCATAGTAACTGAATGCTCAACTAGATGTATCTGAGCTGTAAGCGTTTCGATAGCACATAAAATGGACTCGACAGATTATGATTTTCAATTTTATGCCCTCATATAACTGACATAATCAGATTTTGAAAAATCTAGACATATTGACAATAGTTTAACTTCTAGTTGTTATAAAATACTTCTAGACCACTAACCGCTCAGATTTTCCTAAGTAAGAAGCAACTTGAAATAACGCCAATTTTTAATTTGGGAAAATGTCACTTTTCGACAATAAATGAAAATCTCATATTTATTCGTAACTATGACCTAAGTATCACTGTACTGCATGCAAACAGACAAACAAAGTATTGATCGTTTACTCTGATAGACTTTTGTTATATCTAAGTGGTAAACAAACGGATTAACACGATTTGATTTTATACATAAGAAACTTATAAATGAAATCAATAAGAAGGAAGATCTAATCTATACATTCATCAACTTGTATCTATGTATGTGCTATTGTCTGTGTCTATGTCTATGTTTAAGTGAGCGGAATATAATCGTTCTCACATCAAGTGCTGCTTTAAAAATCTATACGATTTAAATGTATTTGAATCTCACTGTTAATTTGTCATCAACTGAAATTGATCAGTCTTAGTTATCATATGTACATCTTGAGTGGATTATCTCGATACTGTGATAGTTTACAAGTATGTTTTGAGTGAGATTGTGACTGACTGACTGGCGTAATCTAGAACACTCGTTCTGTCCTGTTGGAGACTCGTCAACTGAATTTATCTGCATCATAGTGTTGATGTTCACATGGGAACTCGAACTCAATTTGTTTCGTGTCAAACATTACCTCATTCACCACCAGGCTATTGAGTCCGGATAACCACACCTATGTAACGTGTATGTCTATATAATTTGAATGACAAATCAAGGTGAATATTGAAATCTATTCAACGTAAATATGCATACTGGTTGTAGATGTGATATTGTGTGTAGTAGGTAGTCTAGTGTTGAACGTGGTGACATTTGACAGTAGACTAAGTGATTTGTAGTTCTGGTATGAACATTAGCAATCGGATGCAAGTGAGTCCAGATGACGAGTTAATTTTTATTATTTGTTTTGTTTTATAGTTTTAAACTGTTAAGTAAACAACTTTGTTCGTGTTTAAGCTTATTGGATTTTTTATTTCCGGTGACTTAACTTATATTAGTAACTTTGTAAACTGTTAGTTAGAGACATCACTGTTTATTGTTTGAATTAATGTGTGCAGTTGACTAGTTTTCTGTCAGTTAAGTGTTAATCATACTGGAAACCTCATTTGCATTTCATCGCAACAAGGGTGGGGCAGTTTCAGAAGATTGACTTCTACAGTAACCCATTAGAACCAGATAATTCCTTCTCTTAGATTACATTAATCAAACTTTAATTACAAATTAGGGATTATTACTAGTTGGACGTTGTAGAGATTGTTGAATGTTAATTTGATATCACGAAATGGTTTCAATTAGACAATAACTGGTCACCAAGAAGAACTGGATATCCATTTTGTCCTAGTATGGGACTTTTTAGAGGTATGTAGCCATTGACTCCATCAAGGACTGAACTCGGAACCCTCTGTCTACTTGACAAACGCCTTACCATTAGATCGCTGCTTTTTTAAAACAATTATTAGAACTTTGTAGCCTTGAATTTCCTGAGAAGTTTAATGTCAACTATATGATATACAAGTCAAGTCAAGATAGGCAGTGGGTTGTTAAAAACCTACAAGGATCATATAATACCCATGTAAATGATCAATGTAAACACAAATAGGATATTGTAAGTAAACGAACTATTCATCTAGCCAACATTATTGACTGCATATCTTTGTGTGAATAACTACGATATGTATATAGTAAAATAATAAGATAGTAACTACCTTAAGTGTCTCATAAAGTGGTCACTTGATTTTATGGCTAGTTTATCAACGAATCAATAAGTAGTCCGCATAAATAAAAGAAAACGATTTCCTAACTAAATTAATGAGGTCTGGGATTACATGAAGTTCACCAATTTTTCGATGATCAGTGTCAATTTATCAATCTTCTTCATTGTTTAAACATCCTTAGGTCACATCATTACTTTAGGTGCAAATACTTTCACCCTAATTAGTTCTTTACTCGAATCATTTTCGTAGCCAGAAACTATTGTATATAACGCTAGTCATTTCCTACAAAATCCGGAATTATAAATTTGTCGAAGAGTCACGTAGATGTTGATACAAGTCAAGGATATGGATGATGTCATGTTTATAAACCGTTGCTTATTTTAGTATTACTATTTTATTAGTACCATTATTGTTCAGTAATGTATTAACAGCAACATGGAATGAAACGGCTGATCCTAATGAATCCACTTCCTCCCATATAATCGAAGAATATCGCGTTGATGAACACTGAACTGGAAGGGTATATGGGTAAATTTCTTGAGATATATTTTGTACAAGAACGTAACAAGAATAAACTAAGCATTTCAGTCACTTTAGTGTGCATATAGTAGTAATAGTATATGATTGGATGACAACAGAATAGTTGTTACAGACTACATTCGTTAGTGAAGATGGTCGGAGGATACCGAAGGAAATTTATCTTGAAAACAAATGCTTAAATGGCCTTGATTGTGTTAATATAGGTAAGATACGAGATGACCAAGGATATGTTAATAATGATTTTATGTCTAAACAAACCAACAGGACTTGTAATATAACTACTACCTGACCACGTGGACGCTGATTGGTTGTTCTATAAGGGCACAAAGTAAGCAGACAACACTAGTAAATAGGAAACAATCTCAAGTCGTTTAGTGAGTAAAAACATACTGGATCCATTAGTAAATTGAGGTACAAAATACATTAAAGACTGGACTAGGAGAGTTGTATTACAGGGTTCACGACAATAGGATCATAGTAAAATTATAATAGCTTCGAAAGGAAAGTAGATTGGACAATTAATAATGAGTCTATGAAAAGTCTAAAACTTAAGCAATACGAATTACCATAGGTACTTATTGATTAATAGATGCTGCTTAGAAGCTAGAGTGTCGGTAACAAGATAAATAAACTTCATACGTTGTGATTCTATTATTTGTCCCGTTATAACAGAATATATTGAAGGTAAATAGGTTTCCTTATTCATCTAGTGTTCACTAAATGCAGTCGGGTATTTTGCAAACGGTTGCTTGCGAATAATTGGAGAAGCGTAAAATCTCTTTATATATTTTTTGCTATTACAGTAGAGTTACTAAGGGACGAGAATGTATTTGGTTAATGTTGCTTCAACATATTAATGATAACATTGCACAGTATACTAGCTACTACTTCCGTTTTGTTACGTTTTAACTTCAGTGACGGCTACACAAATATGCATGTCTGCAACACTCTTCGTATTCAGTTGAGTCACTAGTGTCAATATTCTTAAATAACAATTATTGCTTAATTTAGTTGGTCCGGTAGAAAATTATTCTAACTTAATCTACTGCAAACTGAGGAATTACACGCTTCTGGATATAGGCTTATTGGCCTTATTATTTTTGCCACTAGACAAGTACTCTCAGATTCTTTAATTTGGTGGGATACAACCTTCTGATTTAAGTTTACTACTCCTCCAAGTAAACCGTATTTTTATGAATTTACAGTGTGTATGGTGTATTTATACTTAATGTTAATATATATTTTAGCATCCACTTTTCGACTGTTTACTTTTGTGTGCTAACTTAGTGTGTACCATGGCTACCACACAGTGTAAACGGGTAAGAGCCATTTTCAAACTACTGTACGTAACTCCCGAATGAACCAATGCGAGACGAGTTACCCGGAGTCAAAATTGTCACGAATTTGAACTTAAAATGTATACTTCAGATAAGGTTTTCTGTTGTGTGGAGGAAGATGCCATTCTACTTTACTTATTATGGATCCATCGACATATGTACACACTAACAACATCATGTCATTCTAAAAACGCCTAGAATGAACCTGTGTCACTACAGTAGTTAGGAGCTAGAGAGATGACTTCCTATATCGAGCTTTCTTTGTTTTAAACACTAGAAACACCACTATAATGACTGAATTATTTACTAACCATATAAGATTATTATATTCCTTGTAATATTATAGTTGTTTTTTTCCTAGCAAACTGTTCACTCTAGATTGTTATCAATCTCATTAGCTAATTGTGATTAACTGATTGTGACACTAACTGATTTGTTTGTAAAGTCGGTGCATAGTTTAAAAATTGTTCTTGTTCATTTCTACGACGTACTGTAACTGACTAATCTGACTCATTTTTCAGTCAATATTAATATTTTGGGCCTCATTCTAAACTTTCAGTGTGATCAAATTTTATCTTTTATGTTGTGTTTTCCACGTATCTATTCTCTTACGTCAATGCTGTTTATCTAATAAAAATATCAACATATCCAACCCCTGCTTCTCTTCGTTCTTTTCTATTTATCCCATTTCCCTCCTCTCTTTACTACAATCTTTACTACAATCCAATTAGCCCAGATTAGAAATTTCTTATAGGTTACTAAAAGTGTTGTACAGACATAAATTGATCTGGTAAAGGACATATATCAATGTAGTTGCTGATATGGGTATTTAGCTACTACTATAATAGACATACCTAACTATAATTGGGAGATGATATGGCATAGTAACATAACAACCGATTTTTATTTTCTTCAAAAATTTCACTTGATTAAAGAGAAACTATTAAAAAAACATTTACCAAAAAAATACACTTTTGTAATATGGATTTACTTTATTATGTAATTCTATATACACAAAAACTAAATGTAATAAATGAATTATTATGCAATCATCAATTGGATCAATTAATCAATATTATTCATTAATGACGAGTAAGTAACTGAAGTGTACTTACATTATTTACACTAAAATATAAAGTGAAGTTAGTTGATAGGTAATATATCTTGACAATAGATTGTATACTAATTGCTATTCATAAGTAAATGATGAATGTTTCTTATAGAAGTAGAACGTATATTACTTAGTTCAATTATTTGTAGTATTCACATAAAGTTTTTCCTGGTAGTAATTGATCTCATATTGTTAAAATCGAATTCTATCGATCGAGTTACAATGTTTAAATGACTCAGTTCGATTATTGATTAGTATTAAAATGATTAGGTCAACATGATTTTAGTCAATATTCAGTTGTGAACCTAATCAATTCGTAGTAATAATCATAAATAATGAAGTTGAAGCATTACGAATTCACATCCCTCATGGAGTATCAGCTAGAATACAGTATAGGAACAAGAAAACTCGATACACTCGGTATACAAATGCATAAATCATTGATCTGATTCATTAACCTCATTAAATCCTATCAGAAGGAAGTGTCTATGACTATAAAGTTTATCTGGAAAATGACAGTTATATTACAAAGGGGATGAGGATATAAATAATTTTATAGTAAATAAATGAACCATAGTTTAGTAGTGGCGTTGCTACTGTTATGTCATAGAAACGATGATAAAGTAACTCATCCATGTGGCTGAAAAGCTATCAGGTCATTTTTCGAAGAATTTTTAGTAAGGACTAACTACGGTACACCTTCCTTATGAAAATCTTCACTGAAAGGCAATAATTTATCTACAGATAAATGCACACCATATTGGTTCTAACCGTAAACCATATGTATATATCCTTCACATTATAAAACTTGTTTTACTCAAGGTTTCTGTGGGGAAGATACAATGCAATAAACCTTATTAAAGGTGCAAAAATCAATTCTTAAACAACAATTCAACTAGTCATAGTTACTATTTACTGTATCAGTGGAGTTATAGCCTCAAATGTGACTATAAATCCTAATTGTGCAACAAATTAATAACCGTAAAAACTATTTCCGGTATCATATCATAGTTTGTTCTGTCTTACTGCTGAACTTAACGTTGGTTAATACATGAAAACATGGAAAATGGTGGGCGTATTGTTGCAAATCCCTAAGTTCTTCATGCATTTTTCCTAATGTTTTACATACAGTTTTCCCTAACTTTATGTGGTTTACCACTAATCATTGGCTTACTGGGTTAGTTTAGATCCGATAAGAAGAAAAGGCCGAATAGTCTGTGTTAGTCTTGGCTATGTTAGTCACTTAGTTAGCCCAACTTCTTTGTATGTAGGTTGACAGATGAAGCTGTAACTAAGTGTTAAGGTGGAGAAATTTCACTCACTGAATATTTTTACTATTGAACCTATTTATTACCCGGAAACCGAACCCAAAATTATGTCTTACACTAGAAAAATGCAATTTTAACCATAATTCCTTATATTTAGCCTAACTATTAATCCTGGCTATGATATATTGTCTGTGGTTTGTAATTTTAGTTTAAATATACAGCAACCTTGATGTCAATACCGTGGTCTTTATTAGTTAATTTAGAAATTTCACTTGATCATTTAAGTAATATGTTCGGTCTTTCTATACTGTACTTTACACAGAGCATCATTTCCTTCAAGATAACATGCACTCCTTGATTACGAATATCAGCAAGTAAAAAACATAGGTCGAATAGAATTTTCTTCAAATTACTTTCAGTCACTAAACATTGAAGCATAGGATCACGTGATACTGAAGGACTTTTAGACTAGTGGCTACGTTTCAATTATATAAGTGGTATTCAACCAGGACAAGAAGAACATGCAATTAAGCAATAATCATTAATAAGGAATGATAATCTAAATACATTATCAAAATTCAAGACTGTTATTAATCGATCTCTATCGATATATGCGCATCCTAGATGTAATGGCCCTGATCATAGTCTTTTATCACGTGTTAGTGTATTTGGATTGTGGCTCACTTGATCATGATGTTTGTCTGGACTTAATAGCTTGATGGATAGTTATTGGATTCTAATCTCAATGTAAACATCAATACTGAAACATTCAACCAACGAGCCTTAAATAAGACAGAACACACGTACTACGATCCAATAATAGCCATACTAACCCAACAGGACATTATTTGACAACTACCATATCCAACTTTTGAATACCTTATTTATTTATACGCTCAGTCTATCTATTTTCCTAATATTAAACGTGCCACTATATTTCATTGATACTTTATCATTAAAATACAGGAGTGGTTTATTCTCACTTTTGGACTACTGTATTCTAAAAAAAATAATGTGTTTGTTATCATAAGTTACAGCTTCGGTTTTAGATTCATGAACTCCTAAGTAATTATTATTTAGTAATCACGAGCTTATACTTCATCAAGTAATGTTCAAATTGATTGTGACTGCTAAGTGGAATCCAGGAAGAGTGTTTCGTCCTATTTGGGACTTGTCGGCTGGATGCACTGGCATCCTAATGTCGATATATACGCTGGAATTATTTACTGTAATCGAATATATAGTACTAGACAAAACAAATATTAGTGTTGATCATCAATAACTACTTATCTTAAGAATATAAATAATGGTTGATTGAATTCCTCTCAGCTTGCTGTTGGCAGGGTACCATTTAAAATCAGGGATTACTAGACGACTGTTCCGCCCTAGTTTGAAGCTCCTCAACAGTACGCACTCTAGTTATCACTCCAGGGGCTCAAGGTTGGTGAATGCTTAATTTTTTGCACAACTAGGTCAGCATCCGGTAGTAGAATTTCCACTTCTATCAATTTGTGATATACCGCTTTTGCTAATCTGAAGTCGCTGGGGCGGATTCTATAGTACGTACTACTGAGGAGTTCCATACCAGGATGAAACGACTGTCCACTGCTCCCTTGTCTTCAGTGGTGTTCTGATAGCATCAGTCTGTGACGAATTTAGTCAATACTAATCTTAACAAACTACCTCAAATCAATACAAGTCATAGTTAAACTTATATCAGTGGTGGAGCTATATCTAAAATTTTTACTAGTTGGTACTTATCAGTAAGGCATGATATGGGTTTGAACCTCATTAGAAACTTTTCTGTCATGATAATTGACATTTGTTATTTCAGAATCCCAGTTAGTATTAAATGTAAGTTCAGAACATCCTATCGCGTGTCTGTCTCCTGAACGACCCAAAATTCAGTATAGAGTGCAAAACAACATCTAGTGTCTCTAATTAGTTACCAACTTGAAATTAGAAGTCGGTACTGTAAACAAAGCATTACGATATCCTCTATTATTGTCGAGTAAACAATTAGTTGACACTGCATATTATAAAAAACCTCTGAATTTTATTTGATTTCATTTGGTTTCGTGTCATTTATAAAAGTGATTTTGAATGAATTATGAGGTATTTTATTGTGTAATTAACTGATATTACTTGAAGAATCGTCAAAACTAGGAATCGTTAAACAACCGGTTTATTCTTGTTCGGAGCATTTCATCAGTGTACTCCCATTTGGAGTCGTGAATACAATCTGTCAGAGTGTGCATGTGGGGGTGGGGGAGATGTGGAATTTATTCTAAAATGCATCTATCAAATAGTTTCTAATAACGCTTATTTGGTAACTTTACTAAATGGACCATCTTCAGTTAGACAACGATTGATAAAGTGGAACTGTCATTTGATAGCCATTTCATTCCAGTATGAAATTCCCTAATAGTCTGTATCTACAGTCTTACAAAGGATCAAACCCATGACGGTAATACTTTAAGGTGAACGCTTAATTTTATAACCACTAAGTTAGACTTAATGGTCTTTAAGTAAAACTTTCGCCCCTTACTAGGAACAATCAACTGTTCACTGCTTCTCGGTTTTCAGTGACTGTCTTGCTAAAGTAAATGACACGAGAACATGATTTGGTAAAGAGTAATTATCACATATCCTAGTTTTCACAACACCAAATAACAATTGTAAACATGTACTCATTAACAATTAAATCCAGGCTATATTTTAGATAGTTCCTAATAGAAAACGTGGTCATTGGAATCCACCAATGCCCGCAGTTTGACACTTCCGTACTGACAACGTTATATGAAGTAGAGCAAAATGTTCTGATTTGACTTAGGTTAGTAATGCTAAACATTAGGTGCATACTCAATGGTTTGAAAGCACTTGTTATGAAGTCTTGATGTCCTAGATATCTTTATCTATAAGAGTTATCAAAATAACACTATCAAGGAATTCTGTAGTGGAATGAATATGTTTTGTTTCCTCCCTCCTTATTTTAGTTGGATGTTTAACTAATTTTAATCCGTGATACATATCTTCAGATTCAACAGTTGCCCCAATACTTTACAATAACGAATAATTACTCTTACCTAGTTTCTTTCTATTTAAATCAATCAGCTTTTCTTTTTTATCATTCATTTCGTCTACCTCTGCCTCATTTTAACAGTGATCAGTAACAACCTTACTGTAGATCGTAGCCACTATCTTCAGGCTCAGACCATGGTGCTGACAACTATTTATGTACATCTTTAATTCCAGTCAACTGTTGATATGTCACCGAGTTATTCAATTACATTAGTGGTTAACTACCACACACCAGATGTGGTTGAAACTGATTAGTTACACCTTCCTAGTAGACCCATGGTATCAGTACCTATAGCATAAAGCGATGGGTAAATGATGAGTACATATTCTACATAAATCAAGAAGGATTTCATAACTGAAGTAATGAAATCTCGTAGTCGTAAACTATTGTATATGAAATTCATTATTCCCTACAAAATCTGTATTCACAAATTCGTCCGAAAGTTATAAAGAAGAAGATACAAGTCGAAGATATGGAGGAGGTCATGTTTATAAATACTTACTATTATTCAGTGAATCACTAACAGAGAGGAGAGACAGAGTTTAGTGTCAACAAAGTAAATGAACACGGGAAACCGATTGGTTCATATTTTATGAAGAGAGAAACGAGTATTAAATACGTTTACCACTGTCAATGTTATGTATGGTTCATAAGAAGGAATTGGCAAGTTGTGAGTATTTGAATATAGGTGGCTTTGAAATACTACACATATTGGTTGGGATCATCTAGTGCTGAAGTTCAATGCATGGTTTTAGAGAAAGATGATGATTCAGTTGATAAGGTTGTACACCTTCAACCTACATTGATGGAACATGTAATATGTATGCCTAACCACTGAAAACCTTGATAGATGATGATTGGTTTGCAGGTAAAATGATTTGGATTGCCAAACCAAATTGTGACATTCTTTCGTGAAGTCAATAATTGTCAATATGAAGCATTTTGATAGGTGCAGAAGACATGGTCGGTTACTGTAACCAACGGTTGGAGACGTTGTTTGAAAAGGTTGGAAAACAGTTGGGATAGCTTAGGTAAATTCACACACTGTATTCCATAAGATTCAGTGTTCTAAGATCATTTTATATCCTGCTTTCTATGAATTCATTGTTTTCTCTTGATTCATATTCTCTATGACTATTTTTATTTATGACTGCAAATATTACTACTATTTCTATAACTCTGGTCTTAATCTTGCTGTGTTGATGCTGTATAGTGAATTGTGGTGATGTACACATTTACTTGCTTAAATGTTATTTATGATTGATTGAAAGAGTACTATGCCATTTGACTTTATGAATTGTAATGATTGATGTTGAGTAATTGAAGGTAACTGATGGAAAAAAGGGAAAGACGACAGTTACAGATACTATTGTACGGAAGTAAATTAAAATGTTTAGCGAGTAAACGTGAATTCAATTTTTACCTAGTAGTCGTTTAGTTCATTAAACACAACCACAAAGTTCCCGAAATTAAATAACTTTACATAATACTTACTTCAATATCGATTTTGAAAGGACAGAAGCCTGATAGATTCTTTTTCTTGGATAGCTAGAAGATACATTTGAAGGACAATTAAATAAAATCCGACGCATACTTATGCCAAATGTTTGTTTCTAGATTCACCAAATAAACTGGAGGCGAAAAGGTTGAAACGGATGAACCTCCACAAAACCTAAGGAGGCCGTGTTGATAAATATTAAATTGTAAGGGTATATAGTTACATTTGCCAGAAGAATTTCGACCTAAGGATATACTGCGAATAAGCCACTTATGTAGAAAATTTCATAAAACAGTTTATCTATTCATTTAAAATGTGTTGTGGTGACAGCACTGACGTATCCTTTCTAATGACAATCTTTTGTTCTGCAACATATCAAACCGTTACTTATGTACTCCTGTGAATCCGAAATCCTCAAATTCTTGCAGTCCGTCTTTAGCGTTCCATCCAATAAAAGTAATGATATTCGAAGTAAAATCATTGGTTTTATCTGTATACATAAACCATATATTAAGAAGAATCAGTATTTCTCTTATGTTGAACAAATTTACTTCTGAAAGTAGTATAATGGAATCCGACTAGTCCGATCTTTTAAAATCTGTGCTGACCATTAGTACAGCACTATTTAATCTGACTGATTTTACGCACAAATGTGTCCACAGAGAAAGAATTTCTACATGATGTATTTAATATACTGTACAAAGTGTTATCACAGTTCAATCTTCTAGGTAATTGTTACATGAACCATCATGCTTTCCCTGTTCACTAATTGTAGAACGTATGAAGTCATACTATTTCACTTGGTGAAGTGTACTTATACTAGGTGAATGAAGTTCGCATAGTTATTCCGGTCATCTGTCTCCAATCAAAATTATCTAAAATAACAGATTAACTAGATGTAAGAGACATTTAATTTGGATTGTGAGTGGCAAGTGAAATCCAGGACGCGCGTTTCGTCCTATTTGGTACTTGTCGGCTGGATGTACCTGCATCCTAATGTTGATGTTCACAGTGGGATTCGAACTCAGTCTGTTTCGTGTCAAACGCCACCGCGTACACCACTAGACTACTGAGTCCAAACAGTCATGTTTGTGCAATGGGCAACAGTGACTGACCAGCTTCAGTCTATAACAAATCAATGGGAATATATAAATTCATCCTACTAGATGTCAGAGACGTTAGATAAAAATGAATGTATCTTTTTTTTCCATACAGGTTTTACAATTTTGTCACATAAAACAATTTCTCTTAGCTAACAAATTTTTCAGTCTATTGACTTACTTTTATTTGGTAATTTCTATGTTCATTACTCTAATTCAAGATCAGTTCTCATTCAACTACACTAAACATTTCCAAGTAAGGCAATCAATTGTATCTAATTAAAATTCACAATCATTTTATCAGTAATAACACTTTAATACATATAGAAAAAAAAAATGCAAATACATATATTTAGTCTTATTGAAACTAAGCCAATATCTATTCATCTCATAGCCTGAAGGTAATTAACTTAATCTCTTGATGTAAACAGGTACACATTGATGAGTTTCATATTAGGACGAAACAATCTTTTCTGATGCATAAAATATTACTCTAAATGAATTATTACCATGACAAATATTCTACCTACATATTCATTCACATTGAATTCATTAGATTGAGATTATTAACTTGCAATTTTTAGTTGTTTCTTTTTTTCTTTTTTGTCATTTGGGAAATAACTAGATAAAAGAAGCTCGTATTTCTCCCTTCAGATAATACTGATTCGAAGTGGAATTTTCTACTTCATCTTATTCTGTTCATGCGTAAATTTTATGCTAGAAACTATTGTCCTGAAAGTATGTGCCTATGTGTGTGTGTGTATGTATTACTTAGATTTATCAGCAAAAATAGGTATGTATGTATTCTGCACGCAAATTAGAGATGGGTAGGGGAGGGAGAATGATATATCTTTACGTATTTATGTGTGTGTGTGTGTGTTGATGTTATTTGTCTACTTGTTCATGTGTCCTATATGTACACATGTATGTGTATGTTTTACTATTATAGATTGATAACTCTACTTGTGCGTTCGCACACATAAATGAAGATCGCCTTGAAAATAGTTTAGACAAACAAACAAATTTGACAGTTTAATGAAAATTAATCAATAGAAATGAATAACTTTTCATTTCTTTAAAACTGATAATAATAATAATAATAATAATAATAATAATAATAATGATTTTTTGAAATGCAATGAACAACCTCATTCCGGTAACCACTGAAAGAAAATAAAAAGGAATAGAAAGAATAACTCAACACCCTTATGACTTAATTTTGTAAATAATGTTTAAAGATGAATTTGTAGCAATCTTCTGAGTCTATTACATGTTAAAGGATAAATAATGTAACCGATGTCCGTTTTCCTTTGCTAAGTCATGTTAAATTTATTGAATGTGACCTCGACTAATAGCCTGTATACTTGGCTACAAAGATGAAAATGAATTTCTATGTATACAATGAGTTAGTCAGTAATTTTAACTTATATTTCAAGTGGATGTATTATAAGTGGATGGCTGACATTGAATTCAGCATTCATTTTGTGTTGAATGATATAATTATATGTTATGTCGTAAGAAATTGGGGGATTGGATGGCCGAGTTCCAATCGCTAGTGCCTAGTTGGTTATTGCGCGTCTGCTCTGTGCCCACTCAGTCCCAAGCCGAAATAAGAAGAATGCGAGCCAATAGTTCAGCCAGACCGAATCGAATCATATTATATTTCAAGCATTCTTTTATATATACATAAAATCGGACCACACAGCAAACCAATTAAAAAATTAACATGAATACAGAACGAGGGGAATAGCGGTAGTGAATAGGAACAACTTGTACACAACCAATTAACTGTATTCCATAACAAGAGACAATATAATAACAATAATTATGCTAAATGGGAGGATAGGGCAAGCGGAGCGTAACAATAATAGAAACAAAATGATTACATTACAGACAGTTATAATAAATGAAATAGTGTTCTCAAACACAGTTCTGAAAGTTTGTTACACAATTTTGTGGTCCGACCTAACATTATAATTACAATAATCTTACTATAATCGAAAGTATGTTACAGAAATAGTTTTTTTAAATAGAAAATTTACGGAAGAAAATCAGTCAGTAAGTAGTGACTACTGTAAAAGGTTTCAGAAGATTGTTCAATTTGATAGCGATGCCATAGTGTTGTATTTGTTTTCTCATAAGTTGATAAGTGTATTTTACAGAAGAATCCAGCACTGCCAAGATGAAAATATGAAAGTTATTAAGTAGATTCACTGGTGAAGTTTAGGGGTGGGGTGGAAATAATTGTGTAACTCCCAAATCTGGCTAATCATGATGAATGATTAACTTACAGAACTGATTTCTATAAGATTATTTCACATATTTTGGTTGTATTTATTTAAGACGTTTTATTTCTAATATCTGTATATTCCCCTCTCCCAAACCTCCTCGTTTGAACCATCAACTGTTGTTGCGTCAATTCCTATTCAAGAACTTTAATTTATTGTGTACACGTTATTATTGTTACCCTTGTTCCGTATTGATGCAGTTTTTTTGACTGGTTGGCTGTGAGGTCAAGTTTTACATGCATATGGCGGAATGTTTGAAATATAAGTGTGAACCTGTCTGAATGGTTCAATTGTTTTGTATCATTCTATCTTGCTTGGAGATGAACAGTATCAGGCAAACTCACGGGCATAGAACAGAGTCCCTATTTCTTCTTGCAGTATTGGTTCTAGTAAAGTTATAGTTCAGTATATCATGATTTACTGTAGTTCATAACATATCAGGAACAAGACCAGTAAGCACTGAACAATAATTGTCTTTTAATTCTAGAATGTTTAACATTGTACGTTTACAACTCTATATTCGAAGTTTAAGTCTAGAAACTTCCCTGTCCACTAAATTAAAAATTTAGTGATCTAAATTTCCATGATACTATTCAGTCATTAAACTAGACACAGTCTGGTATATACATGCATTGATTGATCACTGATGTAGTGAATAACTGTAATGTTTGTCAATGCCTTTATAGTGATGAAAGAATTGTGTCGACTTAGTTATAATTCATTGTCATGATTCATTGATGTAAACCACTCTCTTAATGGTTTGATTTGACAGCCAATATTTTGTATTTATTATAAATTACTTTTTTTATTTCAGCAGGTTACTTTGAGGAACGCTTACAGTAATCATTGAAAAAGAAAACGATGAATACATTACCGGCAAATAGAACATTGAATACATTCAACGGTGATAATAATAATAATACAAGACGTTCAAGTATATCAGCAATACGTTATGCTAGATCGACATCATTATACTTTCCTAATCCAGATACTGATGAAGAAAGTCGTAGCCAATTATTGACAACAAGTGAAAGTATTGCAGAAACACGTAGAGCTGAAACAATGAATCGATTAAATAGAATTGAAACTAGAAGTGAAGAAAGATCTAGAAATTTGACAAATCCGTTATTTGATAGTATGGGGAGTTTAGATCAACCATGGTCACGCGGATATGGGCAAACTGTAGTACTGTCTCCACCAAAAATTAATTTACCTATTCAACAACAACAGCAGCAATCACATCAGTTGCAACATTCATATTCTCATCAGCAACCGTCTGCGGAACAAGACACTGCTAGTACAGTCCAAGATATACAACATTCAATACGTTTACCTGTACGTCGAAGTCCTAATATTATGCATGGAGGTTATTGTGCTCTTCCACCAATGCATTATGGAACATCGCCGAGAAATGGTTATGGAGGCAGTAGTAGTGCCGGAGGCATTGGAGTGGATATTGGTGGTAGCGGAATAGGTGGAGGTAGGAAAAAAACAAAGAAAAAGACATGTTTACCTTGTCTACAAGGAAGTGATAAAATGGAATCTCCAGCAAAGTAAGTAACACAAATTAAATGGATTGAATTTACATTGATGATAAGTTTGTGATAGTTGGTGTAAAAGTTTACTGGACCTTCCCAAACGGAAATAGGTAGGAAGTGACTCAAACATGGAAATTTGTATCTTAAAGTTGAATACTTTGAACAATTAATCTACTGCTGTATATATTGACGACATCTCAATGAGATGAAGGATTTGTCTCAGTTTCGAAGATAGGCTGATTTTATCTACGTACAAGCAATAATCGAATAGTCAACAGAGATAAAACAGAACACTAATGGGTGTTGTAGAAACTGCTAAAATTAGTAATTTCACATCACATACTGGTTGTAGTTAAGTACTAATTGAAACCTGTGAAGTAATTAACACTCTTTAGTTCTGAGATGCAACTCGAGTGTGTTCATCTATGAGCTTACTATGGATCGAACCCAGGATATTTTGGCCGCGTGACGTGTACATAACGTCCAAACAAATCAGTTTACATCTAATACTTTATTTTTTAACTTTGGTCATGTTGTTGTCCGAATGTTATTCGTTTCTGCTGTCCGCTGTAGTGTGATTCAGCACTTCTTAGTTGTTGGAGTAATTTGTTTGACTTAATTCCGATAACGAAAGAGACTTGAATGTACCAAATATCAGAATTGTCCTCTGTGTTCGTTTGGGGCGTGACTTCTACTGCTTCCTTTTGGAGTAGTATGATCGTGATCCGAATATTGCAGTGCCAGTTTTTACTTCTTGTAAGGGACAAGCAGTACATTTGACTTGCACAAAATTGCGAAATAACAGGTCTCGGATGCCTTTAAATGTTCAGGGCCACACATGCACTTCAATTGACGGTACCGGAGAGCCTGGAATTTCGGTCCGAAAGCGTCAGGTAAAATTATTCCACCTACAGTCGTGACTAGGATCGGCGCTGGCAATTATTCCTCGTGGATGAGGAATTCCTAGGTTAGTGTTAGTCGTAAACTTGCACTGATTACGTACCTACCCTTTGTGCACACCGCCTATCGCCACTATCGACTGAACAGTTTAATGAGATTGTCTGAGTGATGTCATTGTAGTGGCTTTACCATTGCTCGACTACCTAATTTGACTGTTTAGAGGAAGCAAAAGTCGTAACAGGGTTTTCGTAGGTAAACCTGCCGAAGGATCACTAACAGACCCTGTGAACAAAGGTCTGAAACCATGTGTTTGCACTCACATAAACTATCGACCTTCCTGGTATGTGAGGGCTATAGTGTTTGCTTCATCGAGTGTAGTTGAAGTGGGTTGATTATCGTAAATGCCATTTGTGACATTGTTACTGATGACGATATCGGTAAATTGTGTGTTCACAATACACTCTTGATTAATCATTTATAAGCTGGCTATGAACAATCAGCTAGTGTTAATGTATGTAATTCTTTAATGGATACGTCAATAACTACTAAGCTTAAGCCTCATTGTCAACATGCGGATGTGGATGGTACATTCAGTTAATGTATCCCAAATAAGACAAAATTTACATCACGTCCGAAATAAGCTATAAACAATTGACAAAGATTATATCAATCCAATCCTCTCAGAATGTATACGTATATATGATAGATTTTAGTCCTGAATATCAACAGTGAGTAATTACAAATCTTTACAAATACTTTTATATCTGCTAAAGAAATCTGTGTGAGTTAGAACTCGGAAGATTATTGGTTAATTCGTTGGTATTTGGAAGGATAAGTGCTGAGTTCCGGGTTTCAGTGTGAATGTCGTCATTGGAATTTGTCAGGTACATTCATCTGACAGGTTCGAAGTAGGAAGAGATTGCAATTACGATTCAAATATACTCTCAAAAAAGTGCTACATTTATTACCTAGTCATATATAGATTTTCACCTTAAGTTTGATTTGGGAACGTAGAAACCTGACCAATGTGTTCATAGGTCCATGATCGCCATACCACTTAGTACAGGTAAGATTAAATTTACAAGATTAACAAGATAACAGAATACAACTAGGAGGAGAGCAATAAAGTAAAGAAGAATGAGAATGAATAATGATACTTATGATTTAGAAAAAAACATAAACAGTGAATACATTTCCGCCACTGTGACTAACTCTGAGTCATATCACTCAATGTCTCCAGCCAATGATCACGATTATTACTCTGGCTCCAACCGGGCAGTCCGTATCCATTAACATGGTTTAGATCAATAGTTTGAGACTTCTTGAATTGATGTCATGTTTTGGTTTGGTTTCCCTTAAATTTCTTTCATCCTACTATTATACCAACCAACATCAAGCAACGAGGTAGGAGGTGGTTGGGCAAATGCAATGCATATCCAAACCATCTCAATCATTGAAAGTTTATGACACCTTTATTACTGATCTGTCATATTTTCCAAGTACGCTTTATCTAACATCAATATTCACCAATTCCAAGATATGCGGGCGATATTACGAATATTTCTATGCTCAAAAACCTGGAGCCTACGATGATTTGAGAAGGAGTGGGTTGTTTGTACACGTGAAACTCAATAACGTCTACAGTCATATAAATAACTATTGTACAACAAGGAGTCATATCTTTCTTTCTACATTAATGTAAACTATCGTCTCATTGCATATAAATAAAACAATTCTAAGCCCTGGCTTCACAGTGAATTTGATCTAATTACTGTAGTTTGTTATAAGATGCCTAAAGTAACTTTATTCACATATACACACACCCACAAAACATACATTAAATGATGAAGTGTACTATTCTAGTATTATACACTCTGCAGCTATTCACTCATAAACATTGACCATGGTTTAATTACAATATTTAACATCATATCTATTCTTTTATCATTTTCTTAGGACTTTACATCAGTTCATAAATAAACTCGTACAGATACATCTACACATTGTTCCTACCTATGAAACGCAATAAACTATTTGTTAAACTAACAGCTTTCCCTGGCCTAATATACTGAAATATGTTTTGTTTATATTGTTAAAAACTCATTCGATTCAAAGTAACTTTGTACTCAGTATGTATACAAACACACATATTCATTCACTTGCATGAGGTTCATGATATAGTTTATCCAACTTTCTCTACTGTTCTTAATGTTATTTGTTATTACTGACCGATAATGTTAGGTGTTTTTCTCTTAATTTATCGTATTGTCATTATTTATCGGCATATCTTCCTCTCACTTTTCTTCTTTCTCTCCCTCTCTTACACACACATACATTATCAACATTTAGCTTCTATTCATCAACTGATGACTTAGGCTTAATTGATGACCTGAATAAATCAGATGGACATGAAATGAATAATCGGGAACATTTGCAACAACAACAACAACAACAACCGTATATTATCTGTTTGTCAATTGTTTTCGCTTTATTGGACATTCTACTGTTGATTGGGTTAACTTTGTTGATATTCTTTTTCAAGTGAGTTCATTGTTTAGTAGACAGTCATTTTCGTTTGTAGAATGGAATGTTCATATTATGGGTCCATTTTAGTTAGAAACTCACTGAGAACCAAGAATCAATGAACAACTATTTGATCACAGCATGTGTCTGTACAATAGTATAAGGACTCATTGTTGTATGAAGAATTAAACTAAGGACACTAAAGTCTCAAGATGTGAGCTCAGCTTTTACACACCTAAGTAGCCGATGGTTTAAATTTCCGATATCAGTTAACTAGTGACATATTCCGCCACTAACATTTATTACCGTTAGAAGTATTTATCTCATCTCAGGTATGGTTGAACTCAGTGGTCTGGTGTTCAATGTTTGCCATGAAGCAAGAACTTCGTATATACGATCTCTTGTATTACCGTAGATTCATAATGCTAAGGAGCCTTCATACCAATGACTACGTAGCTGTTAAGATTTTTTGGAAATGCTTAGAGATGACTCAAATGCCAAAACAGAATTTTCCAAATAAAGAATAATTATAAACATATGAAATGTGGATATATCCCAGGGTGATTAGACAGTCATAAGTTATGAAAATGACAAACTATTGTTTGATAAATTGTGTGCACATTTCTGAGTATATGTCAGACACTTACTTGTAGCATAATCTCTGTTCTCTTCTTCTGATTTTTGATTTCAAGTTTAGCAGTTTCGAATTTTAGTAAATCATAAGTCGGTTTCTGTAGGTTCAAGTACCTATCTACGGCTTTCTGGTTTCTGTTAGTTACCTAACTAAGATTAACTAGTTATATGAAACTATAAAATTCAACACTTCTACAACTCTCTGTGTTACTGATAAGAATTCATCATGTACTGACATCAGCAGAAGAGTCAATGAATACTTAATAATTTACTGATCGGATGTACGTCATAAAATCTAAAGTGTTTCGAATGAAAAGTGATAGATTGATGGTACCAGTTTTATGTAAATAATTACTCTTAAACTCTTCATTTTTTCTGCTCTGATTGGTTACTAAGCTGAAAACAACACTCACTTTGTTAAATGTATTAATCACAGATTGATATTGCTTGGATACCACTGAAAACCAAGGAGCACTAAGCAGCCAACTTGTCTTAGAATGGGACTCATCCATGACAGTGTGCACGCTCGACTCTTATAGGGAATCGAACCTGAGGCTTTCAGTTCGGAGAATACTTGACTATCTGCACCATTAGGTTATCTTCCACTACTGAGATTTCCACTTCAACTAGCTTGTAATATAAGATGACTATCATCTATCTCATTGGAGTCAAAATAACCAGTTTAATATGTTCACATTTTAGCGCTGAACTAACACTAATTTATTCAAGCATTAGATTTCGTAATGTTTTAAATTTAATGTTGTTTAGTGTATATTGATTATGATTGACATTATAATCCTGAGCACAGTTTTGGTTCTGTTTTGAGCTCTTCAGCATGATGAACCTGCAGTGTTCATGTCGGTATTCTCACTGAAACTCGCACAAAGTACTAGCATCCCTTCAAAAGCTAATACGTTTACCACTATGCTACTGAGTTCACATAGGCATTGACTAGTTTAATGGATATAAAGGTACTCTAAAATGTTTATAAATTCCAGCATTGGTTAAAATGTCTGCAGTCGATCAGTTGCTGTCAGCGTACGTGTATCTTAGATGAACGGCTTGAATATAACGTTGTGTCACAGATTGTAGTATATTTGGTGTGTGGCTAGAAGTTGAGTTCAGAACTGAAACATTATAGTACTGATTGTCAACATCAGGAAATTGTATACCATTATTGATTTTGAATATAACTGTATATTATAAAGGTTGTTGAACTTTAAATCATGGATTGGTCTTGGTAAGACAAACATTGAAAACGGAGACATTGGTTTCATCCTAATATAAGACTCTTCATATGACACACATTGAGGGAATCATCAAACCGCATCATAAAACAAGCACTAACTTGGAATTCTCAAGGTTAATAGAAAAAAGGAAGATTAAAGAACAGATTGCACAGGGAATCGGAGGCGAATATGGAAAGAATGCGTAGTACTTGAGAGAAACTGAAAACGAAAGCCCAGAACAAGGCTGGTTGGAGAATGCTGATCAGCAGCCTGTGCTCTATGTTAGGTAACAGGCGTTGATTGATTGGCGGGACTCTTTAGGGTTTGTCTTCAGTGGTCTGTAGTATAAGAACTCATCGTGAAGCATAAAATAATCCTCTTACGATAGATGTCCTGTTCCAGTTTCCTATTTTCAGTGACTGTTTAATCCTGGTCATTCAGTAATATATTTCATTAGAGACTAGTTCAAGACAAATTAAAGAACTAAATGAGTAGATGTTGGGGATGCTAAATCCCTATTATTTTCGTGATTTATTTGTGGAAATTTAGATTTCTCGTTTTCGCGCTAAAACGCGCCCTATCACCTTCAGTTTGTGCTTCCCATTTAGTCTTATTGGTTTGTTGTTTATTTTAGTGCGGTATTTGTGACACTTCCAAGGACAGTCTCTTTATTGTATATATACGGAAGAGTTGTGTGTTTGTTATATCTGACAGGCTACCTAGAAAATCAACGCTTCTTGCTGATATTAGACTTTCAGTAGTTAGCTGGGCTGGAGCGTGGAGAAATAGCTTTGCTTACCTGTTGTTGTGTCGCTGGTCATACGTTCGTTAACACATATCGAGGTGTCATTTTAATTTACAAATCCTAGCAGTAGATTACTCATCATACCCTTGTCTCTGACAGTAATCAAA
The DNA here is from genome assembly GCA_025215515.1 of Schistosoma japonicum. Taxonomy (NCBI): domain Eukaryota; kingdom Metazoa; phylum Platyhelminthes; class Trematoda; order Strigeidida; family Schistosomatidae; genus Schistosoma; species Schistosoma japonicum. Next base: position 10,395,046 of record CM046066.1, read on the forward strand.
CATAAAAAACTTACAATCATCATATTTACTCATACTATTCATATAATCAATTATTTGTAACTTAGTCACTTCAGTGAGATGTTGAAGTGAGCAAACAATATAAAACTAACCGTCTAATATTGATATTAACGTTAAAAATATAGACAGAATATAGAAATTAAAGTCGAAAGGCAGATTTTCATAATCATTATACCGAATGTGTACTGAAGGATATGGATGCTCATCTATCAGTTTTGCCTATTGAAGTGTCAGTTGAAACATTAAATCAATCAAAATATGAGACTGCAATTGATTTCACCACCTACAGTTTTGGCTGTTTTGTTTGTTTTATTGAAATCGAACTAAAGTAAGTTACAAAACTGATGCTGATGGTAGGGAGAATGAAGATAGATAATTTGGAGAAAAGTAATAACTTGAAATTTTGTTCTCAATGTTTGGTAATTGAAGGAAGTAGGTAGGCAAGCCTATCCAGCCTACGTTTAGTACAGATTAACAACCATCGGCATGACGTTATTTTTTTAACTCTGAAGGAACTCAACTTCCATTTAAGGTTCAGACTGAAATCACTCGATTTCACATTCCAAGATGTTACAATGAAGATTTTCAAATCACAATCAACTCCTGAAGGACTAAGATATTTTCATTGGTTAATTATGTCATTTTTCAGCATTTAATGTTAGTCTAATTACATTGTGATTACTACCAAATTAATGGGATTGGCTATCTCCTTCAGTATATTTTAATGTTAGATGTTTGAAGTTAGTCGATGGAGAAATCAATTTGAAGTAGCTTTCATGAAATTCGGAAACCGTCAAACAGTGCGATATCAAATCACATTAATCAGTAATCCTATTTTCAGATGATAGATAAACTATGATAAAGATTAAGAACAAGACAAACATAACATGCGTAACTACTCATTAGATAATCAACGCGAATATCTAAGTCGTAACATTGAAGACTGTGATCAAAGATGACATAAGTTTGAATCTCATAAGGAGTACCAGATCCTTGGAAATTGTAAGTATGCCTTACTGATGAAAGTTAATGTACATGAAATTCAAGTGAATCAAAATTTTCTGGCCTAAAATTACATATGATTTAGTTCAAACCATATTATCTGTAATATTTTTTTTCTCATTTTGTAGTTGTTCAAATGATGGGTGGCTGTACTCAGATCCTAGAATTCGATCAATCTGTGTAACTTTGTAGGTTCTATTGTTGACTTAATTTATGATTATCTTCTTAATTAAATATAAATTTGCATATGAAGATTACTAGGATTAATCCCACCGTGAACATCAACATTGGAATGCAGGTACTTCTAACCGATGAGTTCCAAATAGAACGAAACGCGCGTCCTGGATTCCAATTGCCAGTTACAATCTGACTAAAATAATATGAAGATTACATTTTACATGCATATGAGTTAATCTGCTTATGTGTTACTTCGTAAAGGTTTATGTTATCTTATTGTTGATATTGAAGATTGAATTTAGATGAATACTATGTGGACTGGTTTGATACAGTATTTTATGTTAAAGATTCTAGTGTTTTTGGATTGTGGTAAGTATAGTGAATTACACATTAGTGTTTCGTTTTGTTTGTGATTCGTCAGTTAGATGTACCTGCAGTGAAGTGTTGTTGTTTGCATTAAAACGTGAATCTAATAACTTTACTTTTAAAGGGGAATTGATCATCCACTAAAGCCATTGAGTTAAGATGGTTACAGACTTTCTTTGAGTAGACGACATTTATTCGTAAGGATTTTAATTATCTTATTATTTATGATGGAACTAAACTATGATTAAATCTATGTTCAATTAGGAACAGTGGGAAGTATTGATCATTGGTTTCATTTCAGTTTTGAACTCATAAGTGATATATACAAATTAGAACCAGTCTACAATCGGTACCATGTACTTCAGATTATTAGATGAGTACGTAACCTTCAAACCACTGAGTTATGATCTTATGATCCACATCTACAACTGAAAAAGTGACAGTTGTGTAACCTCTGCGATACTTAAAACTCACGCCTCTGATTATAAGCTGGTTCCGATGTATATACTGTTGATATAAATATGCCGCCCAGGAGTCCGTTACTATAATACCTATGTATAGTGCTAAGAATGTATAAAGCATACATACAAAAGTTAATTCTCACATTAACATGAGGATAATAATAGTTCTTCTGTAATTTCATCTCCTGTCTCTCCCAACTCTGAAGTGAAGTTTATAGCAAAGATTATGTTCTAATGATAAATTTCCTACATCACTATATATGGTAATGAGAAAGATTCAGCAAGTAACCTTCATCATGAATATATTTTCATTTGAGTCATTGAGGTCATGTAGGTGGGTGGGTGGGGGTATTTCTATGAAATGAGAACTGTTGAAATCAGAACAACTGATAATAAGCCTCGGGAAATCGACAAACTTTCAGAAGCCATAAAATGTAAACAGGGTTCATTACTTCAGTAGAACGAAATACTTTTAATTTTGTTGAACTATGTACTCAGTGACTAAAAAGTGATGTTGATATCATTAAGTTATTTTAAGAATTATGTAAATTCATCTGTAAACTTCTTTCATTTCAGATGGGCTGATTGGATACCATTGTATCAACGAAAATTTCAATGTCCTGATTTACCACCTGGATTTTTAGATAATATCATCAGTAATAGTCTTACTAGTAATGTTGGCAATGGCATCAGTAGTATTATTGAGTCGAATCCTGAACTTAAACCTCTATTAGAACGTATGAATATACTTAATAATAGACAACCGGTGGCACCATCATCCTTTTCTACACTGACTACACCTAATCCATTGTCCCAATTACCACGATATCAATCAAATTGGATAAGTGAAAAAAAACGAGTTAACCCCGCCTATTGGGATGGAGACTTAGGTTTGATGCTTCCACCGAAACTACTGATTCCTCCAGCTGAACAACATTTATATGGACCGAGAGATACTATTAAACTATATGGCCGTAATTATCCAACTGATAAAGAATTTATTCAAGGGCTTCGAAACGACCCCTGGTTACAGCTATCAGCATCACAAACTGATATTTATCGTCACATGTCAATTAGTTCCATTATTACCGGATCAATAATTGTACCATTAATCATAGTAAGTTTATCGCTTTTTATTGATTTTAAAGCAAATATCCCCATTAAGGACATTACTGTATAATACACAGTACTACTGAAAAGTATTGAAGTTTATAATTAATGTTTATTATCTCACTTAGTCTTAACCTTCATTCTATAGTAACGCATGGCCTCTTTGACATCACAGTCATCACAGAAGGTTGAATAGTAGAAATTTTTGGATCTTAATAGTGAATTCTATGAGTTTCGTGAGTTATTAGATTAGTCAGTTCGTATATAGTGATTGATCACTAAGTATCGACCATATTTTTCTAACCTTGTTTAGTTTTAATCAAATTATATCAGTTAGGTTGCTATAGGATAGTTAGTCTATGTGAATCGACAATCATGTTTTAATGATAGGTGATGTAAGGCAGTCGGTAGAAATTCTTATTCGTGATAGCCGACACTCATTACGAAGAAAGGGAGATGTTACTGAAAATTAGAGAGGACTGATACTTTTCATTAAATTTAAATCGGGGTCATACGGTTTCGTAGTTTCGGGCGTTATCAAGAAATTATTATTATAGCTGGAACGTTTATTTACTTACAATTACTTACTTACGCCCGTTACACCTCACAGAGGAGCATAGGCCGCTCACCAGTATTCTCCATTGAACTCTGCCCTCAACAATACTTTCCAGCTGTTTCCAGTTGCTCTTCATCCTTTTAATGTCTGCTTTTGATTCTCGGCACACTGTTCTTTGGCTTTTCTGTTTTCCGTTTCCCAACACGACTCCGAGTTAATGCTTGTTTCGTGATGCAGTCTGATGATTCCTGCAATGTGTGTTTTATCCATTACCAAAGTTATTTCCTGATTTTCTCTTCTGCTGGAAGTTGGTTTGTTCTCTGCCTTAGTAGGCTGTTGCTGATAGTTTCCGGCCAACGGGCATTCAGTATCATGCGTAGACAGTTGTTTATAAATACTTGTACCCTTCTGGTGATGTTTGAAGTAGTTCTCCACGTTTCAGCTCCATACGGCAGAACTTTCCTTACGTTTGAATCGAAGAGTCTGACTCTGAGGTTGGTAGACAGTTGTTTTGAGTTCCATATGTTCTTCAACTGTACGAATGCTATCCTTGCTTTGCTAATTCTTGCCTTTACATCTGCATCGGATCCTCCTTGTTCATCGATGCTGCTACCCAGGCACGTGAAAGTATCCACTTCTTCCAGAGTTTCACCATCAAGTTCAATTGGGTTGGTTTTCTCTGTGTTGTATATGAGGATGTTGCTCTTTCCCTTATGTATGTTCAGGCCTATTGATTCTGAGGTTGCTGCTACGTTGGTTGTCTTCACTTGCATTTGTCAGTGTTTATGGGTTAGAAGAGCTAGACGATCCGCGAAGTCCACATCATCGATTTGCATCCAACTTGTCCATTGAATTCCATGTTTCCCCTCAGATGTGGAGGTTTTCATGATCCAATCAACCACTAGAAGGAAGAGAAAAGGGGAGAGTAAGCAGTCTTGTCTATTTACTTACACACTTTACCTTAACACGCCCTCCATCATTATAATTTCACTTTCTATTGACTATTGTCTTCATCCCTTTAATTTTACTCATCCTATCCATGATTAGTGTTGTCCTCATTACCATTATTGAGAACTTATCCCTGAAATACTAATATAAACACACTGTTGTGATTACGTATATTTCAATGCGTGGACTCTTGTCTTCTAAGAGTGTTTGTATAACTCAGTTTATTTCTAAAAGCATCAGTTGTAAAAAAGTCATTTCTTAAATAGTGATGGGAAAGTTTACCTTGATAAACTTCATATGCATACATAATAGGCATCAGTATCAAACATCAACATACTTCATCCTAATACTAAACTATACTTATTTCTTCATCATAGTTGTATAGAGTGAAATAACCCCTTCTCTCGTATACTTACATTACTTTTAGATTGTCATCAAAATTAAATAGTACAACAACAGTCATCTAAACTATGCTCTGTGATCTTAACGTAATATTTTGAATCCTACATGTCTAGTCCATGTACTTTTAAATTAACAAGATCATTTACTAGTGAAGATCTCCAAATCATTTTATGCTAAAGTGTTGTTATTCAATAATACTACAGAACATTTGACTTTTCATAAGTTAGATTTTGTTAGTTAGAAGGTAAAACGAGTACATCGAATCGGTTATTTGATCTTAATCAATAAAGAACTTAATACAAATATACATCCGTTCAAGTTGATAGAATCTATCAAAACAATGAAATGAAGTTCATGAGGTAACTTCAAAAGGGACTAAAAAAATAGTCTTATTACTGATAATAGTAACAGCAATTAAACATTACAGAATGTGATTAAAACATAGGAAGTAGTGAAATAGGTGGATAAAGTATGTAATAATATTTGAAGCTCAGTATTCCAAGAGTATTGAAAGAAGGGAGGCGGGGAGAATTAATGTACTGACGCTGGTGTTACTGATTTTAAGTCACGTTAGGTAAAGTCTGCAACTGTTGATTATAACTATGATGCAAATCTTAATTCTATAATCCACACCTACTAATATGTATTATACTATCACATACTGACAGTCCGTATCTTTTCTCCACGCTACTCATATTTAAGTCATCATTCTGAATTGAAGTAGGCAGCGATTATGACATAAGTCATATATATTTATAAAGGTTCATAGTCATTTCGACTTAATTCAAGCTTCGTACAATGTATCCCCAATTATATATTTGAATAAAGCAAGAAGACCAAGTGTAGTTGAATTGCATGAATTCATTTTATTTCATATGAGGATTCTCTACAGTTGCTTCTTTCGTAGAAAATCAGCAAACTTCATAGCATAATAGGAAAAATGTTCAAACGGTTGAATATTTGTTGGTATAGTTGAAATGCATGTTTTAGTTACAAGGCTGCTATCATCGTTTTAGATAAAATATTCAGGTCATACTTCACTTGAATATTCTAGTAGAAATAATCTTAAAACACAGAGAAAAAAGTATGAATAAGATTGGATTATTGGTGACAAGTAAAATCCACGACACATGTTGCATGCTACTTAGGACACATCTGTAGTACTTAACACGAAACAGATTTAATCTGAGCCTCAATGTAAACAAAAATGATGTGAGAGGTGCATTTAGCTAACACGTCCTCGATCGAGAGAAATATGTGTACTGGATTTCATTTATCAGCCACAACCATACTTATGAAATATCCTCATCTAGCGGTCATCTGCACAGGATGGATACATAGCAACAGGGATTAATCAATCTGAGATCATGACAACATTGACGCGCAGACAAAAGTACTTTTAAATTGTATACTAAGACAAGTATGTAGAAAATAAAAATGAATATTGAAATTTGCGTAATATGCATTCGTTTTGGTGATGTCATTACGTAAATGTTTGCCCACAGTAATTATACACATTAATAATGATGATAATTATGTATTACGCCAGGTTGATATGCCTCTTATTCTTTTGAACTAATAAAATTAACTTAATGACTGAATACTCTGATGTTGATTAGTCAACGCCGTATATTTAGTCCCCAAAAGTCATAAACAGAAGACAAGAGAAAAAACAGTTGAATTTCATTTCCTTATTGTTTTCATCATGATAACTCAAAAGCATAGCAAGATTACATCAAAATATCTCATGAACTAAGTGTATAACAAGTCTATCATGACATTATAAATACTGATTTCAGTTGTTTGAATTCGTTACAGAATGATATTGGTTGGATACCAATGAAAACCAGGGAGTACTGGGTTTGATCATGTGGCGGAATTGGAAGTACACACAGTCACTATAAAGTCTCAACTAGGACGAAACTGGTATTCTAATGCTCCCTAGTTTCCAATGCTGTCCCAACCAACATCAAACTATGATAAATAAAACCTACCTCCATAGAACCATTATAATTCGAATGCTAATCTCTTAAGAACTTAACTTATAAGTTTGTACTCCACACTTAATCATCATCTGGAAACAAGTTTGTGAAGTTACTTTATGCATAACATGCACATATACATCCCTTTTATATTTCAGATTTGTTTTGCAGAAATCACCTTCTACTTTTTCAACTGCTGTCAAATGTGCTTAACAAGAGACTAATTCAAAACCATTGGTTATAATGAAATTCATCGGTCAACTTTATCGTTTATTTCAGTAGGTCTAAAATCATTTATCCGCCTTTCTCATTTCATAATGAAGGATTTCTGTCATAGGGAACATGAATACTTTACTTCATCTCACATAATATTCAATAGGTTACAAGGATTAAAAAAGAATACTGATCTGTTACCTGAAGTGGTTTGTCATGGTGATAATTAGTTACTGTTCTTAGCCAACTACTGAGATACAGAAGCAATATAATAATTGCTTTAGTTTTAATTTAGGAACTCTTCAGTAGCATTGAATATCACAAAATGATAGTAGTTAAAATTGTAAATCTGAAGATTAAGCCCTCACCATAAGATATGAAGGTCAAGAATTTAACCCCTGGTGATGTCATGAGATGTCCATGTTTTTGAAGTAGAATGAATCAGTTATTTCATTTTCTTCAGACTTTGGATTGTTATTCACTCACAGTTGACGTTTGTGCATAGTAACACATTACATTAATCTCCACAACTTTCATATAGTAATAAAAATCATCTGTTCATAAGTAATGAATTCCTAGAGGAAATTGTCAGAGATTATAATGATAACTTTTAACCATTAATGTTCACTGATGTTGGATGTGAGACAGTTAGTAATAATAAATGATGGTAACTAATCATTGTGAATTGACTGAAGTTAACAAGTCAAACTACTGAATTATCTGAATTATCTAATAGGGGTTCACATTTCTGAGCACAAACTTAGATGAAGTAGTAAGTGAACAATGTTGAGGAATCCAATTTAATCTGTAATGAAAACTACTATATTAAGACTTGATGGTAGACATTAATTGTTGCTCACTATATCCGCTTAACTTAAGTAACTGTTGGGTTTAATTGATTAATGACGTAATTCTTCCCAGTTAATCATTGGTTCTTTTCGCCCCATCTCTCATTATCTGTTAAACATCAATATGGGCTTGTTCTTGTAAATTTTCGTCTACAAATGTGTAATTATAATGGTGATTTACATCATTCTTAATGAATTTATATTGTCTTTTACTTATTTTATTTTTCCACTTAACTAGTTACTTATATTTTTGGTCTTTTAACAACAATGCTACTAGTCTGGTTAATAAAAGTTACTGTTGGACGTCTTCGACCAGATTTCATACAAATATGTCGTCCATTTGAAAATGTTTGTCCTAACTGGTATACTATACTGCAGAAAACACGTCAATCTATTGATGAACGTAATTCAATTGAATCAGATCCGAGATTACTAGATTTAATTGTTGCACAATTAGCTAAACAAGGCAAATATTTAGTTACAGTGGCTACAACCTTATCACCGGACTCAAAGTCAACTGGTCAGTTATCTGATGGATTATTGACAAATGCGAATTGCATGGAGAATAACATCTTAAAACTTAAAGAGGCTAGGTGAGTGCTTACAGTATGAATAGTTTACTGAAACGAATTATAATAAGGAGGTGGATCGATTTAACCACCTGCCAAACAACTAATTGATCTATCTATCTATCTATCAATCTATCTATCTATCTATCTATCTGTCTGTCTATCTATCTATCTATCTATCTATCTATCTGTCTGTCTGTCTGTCTATCTATCTGTTTATCTATCCTGCCTGTCTGTCTCTCTATTCGTCTATCTATCTATCCATCCAGCCCTGCTTTATATATATATATTTGTCTGTCTATCTATCTGTCTCTCTATCTATCTATCTATCCCTTGATCTATCTATCTCTCTGTTTGTCTGTCTGTCTATCTATCTTTTTACTAAATTTTTATTAGTAAATACTAATAGTTTAGATTTGCTTACTTCATTGTCCTTACTCAGAGGACTGGACAAACTTTAGGGACAACATTTTTTTCAAATTTTCGCTTACTGTTATAAATTAAGCTTCTTATTTTATATACGTTTCAATTAGCTGGTTGTAAATAACAGCCAGTGTCCCATGAAACCAAATTACTAATAAAAACCAAGAAATACCACAACAATGATTTGTATGGTTTCATCTCCAACTATCTTTTTGAGAAACAAGAGGCAATCACTATGGGATGTATGTATGCATGTAATGCGATGGATGATGCAAATAGACATCATTAAGAACAACAAGACTGATTGTAAATAGTTACTGGTGAATATGAATAGTAGCCAGTCACTGTCTGATACATAATTTTTCTCGCAAGTTAAATGATTGTAAAATCGAAATTTGTTGGATCTTTTGAGAAATTTGGCATTTAATTAAGCACATATAATTCCTCGTAAAGTGTGTATTATTATTATTGATTGTTCTTATTAAATCATATTAAAGTGAAATCATCTTACGGTTGTCAAGGGAAAAAACGATCATATGACTACGATCTGACAGACTTGGGAACCCTGGCTGGTTGACATGATGCCTGAGTATTTAAAGCCCTTCCTGGAGATATGTATATAGAGAACTAAACACCGATGAATAACACTTAAAGTCAAGTTGTTTATTATTTGGTAAAAAGGATGGTTAATATGTATCATACACTGGACTAATCGTTAACAGGAACTACAAAATATGATAAAAGCTAGAAGGGAGGAGGAATTTTGTACAGAGCTCGATATATTTGGATCATAATGAGGAAGGAAAACACCGTCACCTAAGTGTTTACAAACATTGAAAAGCAAAATGGAATGCAACTGGATAGTTTCGTTTCAAGTTAACATCATACTTCATCATTGCTTTTAGAATAAAAACAACCTATTACCAAGTTTAATTGCAAAGTCTATTTAATCATTGCGTGCAAGATGAATTTATTCTACAACTACTGGCTGAATGACTATCATTCTTACGAAATCCTCCTCACCATTTATGTTATTGCTCGTGATACGCCTAGAAGACTACAGAATTTTGTGAATTAATAATAGTTTAATCTTAGAATAGTCAGTTTACTTGGAATATTCAACTCTCATCACATGTATAGTAAACTAGAACAAAACTTCAGATATATTATTGGCGTTAACTTGAATATTCATATCTTTGATATTAATGTGATGAATTGATTCGAGTTAAGGTAACCATTTAAAGCCGAATAGATGTCTCATTATGGCATGGAACTCTTCAGCAATTCTCATTTTCAACCCTCCTCCTATTGGAAATGAAACACTGGACACTTCTTGACAAACGCTTAACCATTAAACAATTTAGTTGGTATATATTGGTAAACACTTCTAACTGCAGTCATAATATACTGTATTACTTAACTTCGTTGACTGTTGTTGAAAAGTAACGACCACACGCTAAATAAAGCTGAACTCCACTGATTGTGTCTTCTTAGTAGAGCTCTGAAATTACCACCTAGAAATGATCATTAATGAATATATGTTGATGATATTCGAGTATTTTGGAGATTACTGAGTTTTAATTTACGATATAAGCAGTTAATTATCGAATTAATCAGTTCAAAGGTTGAAGACTAGCGGCTATACCTTAGCGTCATGAGTCCGTTCCTTGATTGATACATGGATATTCATTAGAATGCACCATAATAGGGCACAACATTCGTACAGTGATTGCTTGAGTGAAGTTAATTTATCATACCGAATTAAAATCCGATCTAATCATACGTTGTATCATCATTTTAACGTGACTATGCTACAATTTTCACAACCATGTATTATTATTGCTATACTTTTGTTGTGACGCGTGGGTTTGATTATTCTATTGACTGCGAAATCTCTGTTGTCAATTATTATGTCGTCTAGGTTAACCGCTTGATTTGGCTTCTAAGCTTTGATACGACCACCAGGCTAAAACTACACTTCAACGTGAACACAAGAGAAAAGACAAGAAATATGGCAAAATAACACTTTACTTGCAAGGTTCAATTATGTACAGAAAACTAGGTTATTTATGGTATCATAGATTTCTTTTGGGCTTCTAGAGATTTCTGTATCCTACTAAACACAAAAGTAGTATTATAAACGTCCAATCAGAGACATATCACATGACATTCTCATTGTCTAGAAGTTTCTGATAAAAAGCTATCTGCGTGCTGATTGGACACAATGTTTCCTAATGATTTCTATGCCTTTTCAAGCTTGTTCCAAGGGGTTTCCTGGTTCTACCCAACAACTTTATAATGCATTCCGTTATGTAATGTATACTTTATGTTATAAATCTTCCCTTAATTCATTTTAAAACTTAACAGAGTATACTTTCTATTCACACCTATCAACTGTAACACGTAACTAATGTTGTCTAATAGAACATTTTGTCTGCTAGTGAACTATTGTTTGTCATGAGACTTTCGTTTTATCATATAAGAAACTTAAACGTGAAAATATTTTTGAAATATGTTTTAATGCTTTTAGATGGGATCTTCTATTTTCCCCCTCCCACTCCACCATGATAATATGAACTGTGACCGATTAGTTCTTATTTACCATCTGTACATCTTTCATGATTCCCCTTGATATTGTCATGTATTCATATATTTCCGTAATTATATTAAGTGACTATGAGTGGAATTGAGAATAAGCATTTTATTCTATTTAGAATACATCCGTTACATGTACTCATAAACGATTACTAATAATCTCATGCCGAATGAACAATTTAGTCTGCGTGAAAATCACCACCGGTAACCAGGTACATCTAGCAGATAGGTTCATAATTAAGGTGAAACACGTGTTTTGTTATCTTTAACACTGAATTGGCTTAATCTAACGAAGTCTGCGAGTAGCTCAGAGATGAAATTTAACTGAAGACTGGTGTCAGAAAAGGCTTTTTACTTTGACCCTATATCTTTCTTCTGTTCGTTGACTAGATTATAAAAACTGCGATATCTCAAAGAAAGTAAAAATTACAGTTGGCAGCTTGGATGGAACTAGACGATTTGGACTTAGATAGATGACCAACCTGGATCTTCTATCGCACATACAACAATAAACACGGGTAAAAACGGATTGTATATCATCAATGTTCAGATTAGATACAACACAACATGCACCAAACAAATCACACTTCACAGAAAACCTCTGAAACGTGTCCAAACTTTTACACATACTAACAGCATCATTGATAAACAAAGGAGCAGAGATCGGATGCACATATGAATACACTGATTGGGCAAGCGAGGACAGCATTTCCGATACAAACATCAAGATAGTTCTATTGTATGCAGATATGACTTGTGTGGTGAACTATGAAGAGCATCATTCAAAAAACATGCAGATATTTATAAGCAGTTGTCTACGAAGGATACTTCAGATCTGTTGACCAGACACCATCATCATCATCATCAACAACAACAACAACAATCTACTGTCTTAGAGAACAAACCAACCAGCTCCCAGCTAAGGAAGAAATTAGGAAAATAAGCTGAAGGTGGATAGGACATGCATTGACGAAATCATCAAGTTGTGTTACAAAACAAGCACTAACATGAAATCCTCAAGGTTAATGGAAAAGTGGGAAACACATTAAAGAACACATTGTTTTGGTAGTTGGCGACAGATTTGAAAATAATGAATGGCTCCTAGAAAGGAGTAGAAGGGATAGGCCATGACAGAGTTGATTGTAGAGTCTTGGTCGGTTGCCTGTGCTCCACTTATTGATTGGCGAAGTCTGTAATCAATTTAAAAATAATACTCTAAAATTTCTTTTAAATACTCATTATTAAATTATAAATATAGTAAATGCTGATAATTGTTCTTGATGGAATAACCGTTTCAACGTATTATTATTTTCCATTCCAGGACGTCGTTTCCATCGTTAGGAGCAGCTGTTTCAATGTATGCAGCAATTTTTGTTTCAGTAAGTCAATAATCATTTACTTTCTACAAAAGTGATCTTGTCATTCCTAACACCACGAATTTATCTGAATCAGACAACCATTGATCACCTGGAAGCACTGGACAACTGTTTCGTTCTAGTATGGGACTCTTCAGCAGTGCGCATCCACGACCTCGTCGGGGGGTCGAACCCAGGACCCTCCGGTTCCGCAACGAGCGCTTAACCATTAGACCACTTAGTCGGTTCCTAACGGTTGATACTTCCGATTCAGTTAATTCGTGTTACGTTTGCATTTTGTTGTTTGCACTTGTTACAGATCTATGTTGATTGAGTACTACTGAAAACAGGGGAGTACTGTTAAACAGTTGTTTTGTTACTGTACGCGACTCTTCCGTATCAGTGCGCACCCTCAATTTCTCCAAGTAACCAAACCTGCAGCTTTCAGGTTGGCTAAATGCTAAACCCTCTGCACTATCTGCTCATTTTAGTAAATCAGAACATACATGTAAGCATCTTACGGATTTTTCTGTGATACTATGAAGTTGAGAGACATAATTAATGAAATAGTCTCATATTGGTAATACTGCTAAACATCAATTCTAAAGTGGTGTCTTAAACATCATTAGTATTTCAGTCTCAATCCAACGTCCAACCACTTTAAATCAAGTCAACCAGTCAATGTTTCAGGAAGGTGCAGATGATATACCGGACCTGTTGTTGATAAATGAGTGGTGGTCATGTCATACTTCTTTTATGCTTGATCAGATATCAATTTAATCATAAGTCTAAACAACTAGTTATCATGCTCCTTATACTGTCAGGATCTACATTTCAAACTAATTAGCCCTTATTATAAAGTTACTATTCAGTGTATAATTCGTAAACAATCCACCAAAAAAAAATTAACTCCGGCAATTGTGCAATTATTCAGGGTGGCTTGAAAATTTTTATTCGGTGACATCGTATTTTAGTCACTAGGCCTAGAGAAGAATAGATAAATCCACAAAAAGAATGCATGAAATGCTTTCAAAATTTAGAATCTAGAAGAAGATATAGAAATAACTTATCTGTACTTCTGTTATAGATTGTAGGCCGCTTCATACAACTTCTTCAATGGATGATCACTGTTATCGCTAATATTTCAATCTACCAACACAACTCAGACTAATGATAAACGGCTTTGTAGGATGGCACTGCATCCTGATTTTTTCACATCTAACTTCCTTGCAACTTATCCCTACTCTATCTATCTTAACATACTGAGATAAACAGTGACTAGTATACTTAATGTATGCCTGTGAAGAATCTCTGTGTCACTAACTGAACCACGAAACAAAACGAAATTTCAGGGTTATTTATTAGGGACAAAGTAACACCCTACATGAATTCTTTTAAACACAATACACTTTGTCCCTATAACACTTGAAATGTTAATTAATACAAATCAATAACTTCTTGTAACTGGGTCACTTAAATTGTTTTTTTGTTTTTTTATTTTCGACTTTTCAGGTTTATATTACTGCAATAATGAAACATTTTCGCGATTCATGTCTTTGTCTCCCATTCTTATCATTACTTGGTGTTAGCCTAGTTGCATTATTGATTGGTATCAATCGAGTGATCTATAGAGATAATTGGTTTGAAGATATTTTAGCCGGTTGGATTGTAGGGATTTGTGTAGCTATCTATGTTGTAAGAGAAAATTCAACAGTTTATAATTATTATAATTTTTTGTGTTTGAATAAACTACTTTAATAAATTATAAGTAGCTAATGCCAAAACTGTAACAATTCTACAGATCTTCTGCACTATCTGTTATCTAACTAATCTATATTACATTAAGGTACTCTAAATGTTATTATAAATAATGATGTTATAAAACCCAACTCCATTAAGAGATAGCTCTTACAGAATCATGTGTAACTAGTTATTTGTCTCTTGGTATGGAGCATATCAGCTTTTTGAACCTATAACACTATTTAAGACCACTCCAAAGACTTTCATCTTTTATGACAAATGTAGTACCTTTAGATATTGTAAATTGATGTACATTACTCCACATTCCAAACTTCATTTATTTTGCAATATAGGTTTACAAACACTGAATTTTGATAGTAACCAGTGTCTTATGTAGCTGATAAGAAGTATTTACAACTTATTAGGTAGCTTTCTGAAGGTAATGAGTTCTCTGAATTCGGTGGCTTAATGATAATGTTATCGATGTCCTTCTTGATAACTTCGTCATTAGTTCAAATTTTGGATAGAAGTAAAATGGTTTTATTCATCAGTTTCATTATTTAAGCATAGATGAACCAGTTTTCAGATGTCTTCTATCCAAAGAAGATGAGATCTCTAAAAAAAATATTAAAAAATCAAGACGGAACTGAAGAGAACCTATCCTAAAGCTTGCCTGAGTTTCCTTGTCTAACACCAGAAGCTGGTTAAAACACTCAAAGTTAAATGAGATATCATCTTTGATTGTATCTATGAATTCACATGTGCTTGTGGTAAAAAGTATATAGAAAGGTCTGAATGTAGGGCTTCAAGCAGTATGTTCCTAGGAACCTATATCTGAAAGTAGCAAGGTTTTTACAAGCGGGATCATTGAACACCTTTTCGGGCAGCGGATATAATATAATTGTTACAGAGACATTTAAAATTGATAACAGATACGTGACATCACTATTACTGCATTTCGCAGAGGTAACTACTATCAGACATTTTAAACTTCACTTTGGCATGCAGAAAAATAGCTTGACATACCTTCTACTACCATGATGAGTATCTTCAAACTTCGTTCATCTTGTATTGTTGAAAACCAAGAATCATGAGATTGCTGTGAGTCTTTAGAGTATGTGCCTCTACATCAGTGTGCATTAAAAACCCAATCAGGGATCAAGCAAGCAACCATAGGATCTGTTAATTTTTAATAGTTATTATGATGTTGTTATATGAAAATTAAATGCAAATGGAGTTTTGGCACTTAAAGGGGTTGAAATGGAATGATTTGTGATGACTGGTATTAAGTTTTAGTTGATTAAATTCACCAGAGATTGTGGTTAGCAGGGTACTATTAAAAACAATGGAGCACCGAACGGCTGCTTCTTTCCATTATTGGACTCATTTGTGACAGTGAACACTCCGGAACTTCGCCTCTATAGGCTTTAGGTCTGAGAACACTTAACCACCTGCACTACTCAGGCTGACATCCAGTTAGTAGAATTTCCAACTACCATCGATTTGTGATATAGCTCGACAACCATCCACTGTCATCGGTTATAACTATCTTACTGCCAACATATCAGGATATTCCTTGAACTTTCCGGGTGTGAAAACAGTTACCATCGAATGACAATCGATAATTGTCGTGCTGTACCACTAGACTGATGGAAGTGGGAATTCTATTACTGGATGCCAGTTCAGTGCAGGCGGTTATGAGTTCGTCAACCCGAAGGTACTGGGTTCGACTCTCCTGATGGGATCTAGGGTACGGACTGCTGAGAAGTCCCATAGTAGGACGAGATAGCTATGCATTGTTCTTTAGTTCTCAGTGGCATTCTACAAATATCAATCTATGACAAATTCATCCAATTTAATGAAATTGACTACATGCTGAACTATGAAACTTTGTTGTGAGTTCTAGTTTTGAAGTACTAAGGTAAACGATCATTTTCAACTGACTTTAACTATATGATTGAAGTGGTTTTTATTTATCTAAATGTATCATTATCTAACTCTATGTTGTTGTTGTTATTATTGTTTTTTTTTTCAGTGTTTCAAAGTTTTATACAATCGTGACAAGTGGAATGATCTGACTAATTACGATTTAAATCGCCGCCTTCATCGAATTCAAAGTTTAATTCAAACGCACTATGATTATAAACAATCTGAGGTAAATTAATAATTTTTTCGTAAAATATAAGTTATTCAGTAGACATTTTATACTACTTATATATGAAAAATGTATTTAGGTTAGTTAAGGAAGGTAAGTGATGTATAGAGATGAAGTTACTTAAGATCCGTCAAATACTGCTAATATACATATAGGTGAGGTGGGGATGGAGTGGGGGTTCACTCATTTCAAATATGAAGTAATTACCCACTGAAAGTAATGGATGTGATCTTGGAAATATAACACTGAATTGGATAAGTTAGAAATATAAACCATTGAAACCAGGTTCACTGGTTTAATGGTTAAGCGTCCAACATGGATCCTAATGGTCTTAGGTCCAGGTCCTTCTGATAGAGTAGTGAATATCCACTACTGATAAGGCCCCACATTAGGACTGAAATGGTTATCCAGTGTTTCATCGTTTCACTGGTTTTCTAACTCAGATCAGATTCATGGCATCAAAATCAGATTGCATATTAGTGATTATTTATGTTCACTCCTTCACTTCAGCCTAATTTATACCTTTCATGTTAACAAGATATTACTCAATTGTATTGATATTCGGTTCGCATTCGAATAGTGGGGACTTGAGTAACCCTTTTGTGGTTAGGACAACAGCTAATAAATATTCTTGATAATTAGATCCTAAATTTATTTGTTGATTAATGATGTCAGCAATCTGTTTATTTTAATGTCACTCACAGCGACAGGTGAGTAGACAAATTTTTCTGTATTAGCAAGAAATCCTACTAGCAACGTCAACTCATGACCACTAAAAAGACTGAATTCAAGAAGTTAAGCCCACCTATTGGAATCTATTGAAGTACTATATATATGAACCGTTAAATACCCAAAGTTATTAATCTAAAAGTAACGCGCTCATCGCAAGGTTTATAGACTTTAAGTTTATTTCTAAGCATAGGTTCTTAGCTACAGTCTTAAATGACACACCTATACAGAGCTTTATGGTTTTCAATAATTGTCTCAGCTAAACTGCCTTCGTAACTAATTACTGATGCTTTTGTGTTTTTGAATGCTTAAACGCTGACTTCATGATCGTTTACTTGTGTATAAAAAACTCTCCACTCATGAATAAATAACAAAACGTGGAACTTTACTACTTTTATAGTTAGTGTAAGAATCCTATAATTTGTATAGAACAATTTCATTATGAGATTCCAGGATCTTTAGTTGGCAGTATGAATGTAATGATCTAACAGAATCTGTAAGTCATCCTATTAAGATAATGAAAACCTAATTTACTGTTAAGTAGAACTCTCTTAAGGTTTGTAATGAAGGCTGGATTGACTGATTAATTAATTGATTGATTGATTGATTGATTGATTGATTGATTGAAGTATTTTCATCATTTTCTAAATATCTGAAAATATTTTTGACATTCTTTGATGATTATTGTTGAACTATTCAACTGATCTTTCCCCCCCCCTTTGGCTACATCTATACATTAGGAACAATTAAATACAACCTACTAACCCCATGAACTGAACGAACACATACAACCATTGACTCGATAATACACCAATAGAAATTACTCTAACAGAAACTAAAATAAGAAGGCAAGAATTTGGGATTTAGACAATTTCAATCTATTTTATTCCCAATCTGTATACACTGTAACAGTGACAATTTGATAACAGACAGAAAATTTAACACACACTGTAAATGATATAAGCCAATAATCAGTTCTAATTGTCTATTGTTACTAACATAAGATTCATATTGATTATTTTGTAGAGTAACATTAAGTGTACTTAACATTATTGTTCACTTTGTTATTTCAGTTAAAAATGATGAAATATTTATGATGGTAATACAGGTATGTTTACATTTATATCATTGGTAACTTTGATCTAATTTTGGATTATTAGAAAAAATTTTATTGATTTAACAATAGTAGCTTAAGTGAATTGTTAAAGTCATACTCTGTGATTAGGATGATTGTACTTGATTCATTCATTTATTTACCTGATTACTAGTTCGTGGAGCATAGATCACTGATTAGTATTCTACAATCAACTTCTATCACTGGCATCTTCCTTCAACTCGTTTCTAGGAGCCATTCATTATTTTTGAGTATGTTGTCAACTGCCATAACAATGTGTTCTTTAATGTGTTTCCATTTTTTATAACATGGACGTCTACGATTCTATCTTAGTGCTTTTCTTGTCACACAATTTGATGATTTCCTCAATGTATATCCTATTCACCTTCAGCTTATTTTCCTAATTTCTTCCTCAGTTGGGAACTGGTTGGTTTGTTCTCTGTCACAGTGGATTGTTGTTGTTGATGGTGTTTAGTCAACAGATCTGAAGTATCCTTCGTAGACAACTGCTTATAAATATCTGTATGTTTTGGATGATGCTTTTCATGATTCACCACACAAGTTATATCCGTATTTAACAGAACTAGATGTTTGTATTGAAAATGCTACCCTCGGTTTGCCAATCAGTGTATTCACATGTGTATCCGATCTCTCCTCCTTTGTTTATTAATGATGCTGTTAGTATGTGTAAGAGTCTGTGCACACGTTCCAGAGGTTTTCTGTGAAGTGTGATTTGTTTGGTGTATGTTGTGTTGTATCTAATCTAAGGATTATGCTCTTCCCCTAGTGAATGTTGAGGCCTACTACTGGATTGAATAGATTGATGTTATACATTCTGTTTTCATCTATATTTATTGTTGTATGTAAGATAGAAGATCTATGGATGGCCATCTGGCAAGTCTATATCACCTACCTGCATCATATAGCTTCTTTTGAGATGTTGAAAACAACTTTAATTAGTCAACTAATTAAGACAAGTTAACACTATGTACATTTTTTTTCTTCCTAGATGTCATATGTAGGGTCTTCATGACTTTCAGACAACTGATTTATTTACCATTGTTCTTAATAATAAATTCTGATCATTAAATGAGCCATAGATTTGATTGTTACATTTGTAATATTCATTTGTATGACCATGAAATGTTATTAATCACGTACACCCTTCTAAATGTGATTGCTTGCATGTCTGCTTAATTATCTCTTGGTTGTTTCAACCTTCATAAAATGTTACATAATAATATAGTCCTACTTCAATCTCAATTCTTAAAATGACTTACAGTAAAGACACTTAAATTTTCATACATGTACATATTACGTAGGTTTGAATGTGGGCATAATCTAAAGGTGGCTTGCTTGTGATTACATTCAAAGTTAATGAAATACAACACTATCACTACTGAGTTCTAACTGGCTTATGTTATGACTATAATCTAAAATACTATGCATCAAAAATAATGTGACTAGTTGAGTTCAATCATGTCGAGTGTAAGACAGTTACCTGCGGATGGCAATGGATGAGTTCAAGCAAATATATCACTAACTGACTGAATTACAAATATCAATTGTTAGGAACCTACTAAATGTTCTAAAGGTAAAGCATACGTCATTGAACCAGAGGGTCCTGGGTTAAATTCCTTGGTGTGGTCGTGAATAATCACTAACGGAGAGTCCCATAAAAGTAAATGATAGTTATTCAGTGCATCCTGGATATTAGTAGTCATCCAACTTAAGCTAATTCATGATACCAAATTAATATTCAGCAATTTTCGCAATATCCAAATGCAATAACATTACAGACTTATACTTTCAACTTCGGATAATTCAAGATATTGTCTGATCATTATCAAATGTCATTAATATGTAACTGTCTGATTGTAAATACAATTGAACTTTAGTTGAACATTAATTAGAGTTTCTCATTAGAACCTTTTCATATTAGACACTAGTAATCATATGATGATAGCATTCAGATTATGCAAGTAGACGGTATATGTACTATGAACGATCATTGAGTTATACAAATAAGAAATTTAGTTTAACTTAGAGATCGCTTAGTGATGAATTCATTCCCAAGCTTTACAATTGTTTTTATGTGTTTTCACTGAGGTATGGTAACAACAACAAGTAGGCAAAAGTTACTATAACTATTTTGAGTTTTAAATCTACTATAATACGCTGTTGTGGAAAATGTTGAATATCAATTCGATATCATGAATTAGTTAACCACTGAACAGCAGGAAGTACTGGACAGCTGTTTAGTTCTAGTTTGGAACTATTCATCAGTACGCATCCACAACTCCATCGCGGGTCGAACCCGGGACCTTCTGGTCCCAGGTCAAATAACTTACCATCAGACTACTGAGTCAGTTTCCAACAAATGATGTTTATAATCCAGTCAATTATCTCACATAGCGTTGTGTGTAAGGCAGTTACCCACTGATGACAATGGATGAGGTCACTCAAATGTATCACGAATTGATTAATAGTTGTCTAATTCAGACCAATTCGTGATATCAAAATGACGTTCTCAATCTATGTTAAATTAATAATAATAGGAAGTTGAAATTAGGTGGAAAAATATGCAACTGGGTGAGATTTTGACTATGAGTTGTATTCAAGATGAGTAACGTAATAAGGCATTTTACGAAAAAGAGATGGATACAAGATAATCATGGAAACAGAGTTGAATAAATCCAGTTCATTAATATAAAGGGGTGGTGGTAAAGAAATGAATAGTAAAATCCTCTTATGGTTAAAAGAGAAAAGTATGATAATATGCAGTTAAATTGTGGCTGACAAGCAGAATTCAGGGTGTATGCTTAGCCCTACTTGCGATTCGTCAGCTGAATGTACCTGCAACCCTTTGTTCATATTCACACCGGGGATCGAATTCAGTTTGTTTCTTTGCTAAACGCTACCACATTTACCACTAGGTGACTGATTCCAGACAGTCACATCTCTGAAACGAGTATACACATATAATTAAAGCATATTCGGTACACACAGCTCAGAAGTCAGAGATAAGACGAAACAATTGTAATGAATTCCACTTGCCAACCATAATTCATCTCAAACAATATTTATAAATTGTCACTATATCGAGGTAATCCAATGAACATACACAGGAAGTGATCAATTTCAATCCATAACAAATCAACGGAAAAATTCAAATACATTCTAATTGTTCCAATATATGCTAGAAATTTATTAGCTACAATCATGATAAAATGAGTGTTGAAACAAGTTTCTTCAGCACACATAGTTTTGGTTTTCTTGTAAGTATGGCGACGCTCACAGTGACACAAAGTGACGGGAACACACAACTTTTGGAAAGTTCCTGTCCACTTTGTAAATTGGTTGCTAATGCTAACTGAATGCTCTATCAATACGCTTTTGATCCAATCAATATAACCATTTCTCATTCAGGCACAGATACGCTCTTAATAGTTGTTGAACATTTAATGAATTGGACAATCAACTGTATCGTTTGAAGATGAATTCCACGAAAATATATCTCTATGTTGAAGTAAATTCTTGTTATAAATCGTCGTAAAAATGTTCTTTAGAAAAATTAGAAATAATACAGAAAGACAACAACTTTCATATTAAAAAAGGTAATATTCAGTTATGCTAGAAACAACATATTCATTACTTCAGTTCATTCAGAATAATCAGCTCATTAATAACTAGTGGACGAAATAGCTGTTCCTTGTTTTATAGTATTCACTAGTATCCAACTGACATCAATCTGTGATAAATACAAGCAGTTAAGTATAATACCTATCTCCATAAAAGTAAATCAATTCAATTACAACATTCAGCTCACTAATAACTAACTTCAGTATGTTCCTGAAGTCCTAATGAAAAGTCGTGACTGGGGAAGTTCAGACATGTTGGGAGTGAGATATTTATCATCTGTGACAGTGAAGGATCATCAAGCTATGTTACAAATGGATGCAAGTGGGAATTCTATCGTTTGACATCAGCCGACCCAGTGGTGCATATGATTATGCGTTTACTTTGAGACCTGATATCACTGTGTTCAATTTCTTGGTAGAATCAGGGGGTGTGCAATGACACAGAGGAGTCCCATGCTAGAGTTAAACAACTATCTGCCAGTGCTCCCTGGCTTACATTGGTGCTCAGTTTACATCAGTCTGTAACAAACACGGACTACCAAACTTAATAGCATTCACTAGAAAACCACCTGATTTCTATACAGTTTAGATTTGTCAGCACAATACAATATACTTATACCATTTCACTTCATTTAAAGTAAGAATGCACGAAAGGAGTTGATAATTGGCAAGTACAAACTCAAACGACGAGAATAGTTTATATATATATATATATATATATATATATATATATAATTTAGGCCTGTTACTAGGTGAGATTACAATAAAATACAGTCGTTAAACCACTTGGCCGGCCAGTATTCACCTGTTGATATTTCTAACCCAGCTGATTCCCTATATATTTATTTGACTTCATTCAATGGAATTGGTAGGTCACTGTCTCATACCCAACACAATTGAACTCCACTTGTCACATTTTTTCACTAGAACACCAAAAGGTTTTCGCCTAAAGTTAGCTACTAGTGGGCCAATATTGAAAAAGGTAATTTTTTATTGTGGAGACTGTTGAATAGTAAATTGATATTACGAATTAGTTTAAGTTAAGCAATCATTGAAAACTAGCAATTAACACTAGACAGCTGTTGAACCAATAAGTATGACTGTCCTGGGCTTGAATCCTTGACGACAGGGGCGTGTGGATGCACACTACTAAAGAATTCCAAACTAAAGCTAAACAGCTGTCCAATCCTTCCTGTTTTTCAACGGTTATGTAACTCAGGCCAATTTGTAACATAAACATAAAATACAACAATCTAGTAGAAGATTCAATTAAGATACCATAAGATCAATCTTATTTACTTATTGATCATTTAATTCAATTAATAAACTTATTTCCATTTAATTCACAGTTTTGTTTTAATGTTTCAGTATAACGAAAAAGAAAATTAAAGCGATCCAATCAAATTAATCCACAGATTCGGTAACTCCTTGAAAAAGAACTATTCATTATGATGGATATAACTTAAATGTTGTCAAGCTAACTAACTAACTAACTCACCAATTCATTAAATCTTATTGAACTCTTTGAATTAATTGCGAAAAAGAACATAACCATTGTCATTCTAGACAAAATGTACAGAGAATCTGTACATTACTAAAAGAAGTTTTCTTGTTTCTATCATTTCAAAAATCAATTAAATCTTTTCATTCCTTTATTCTACTACTTAAATGAGTAGACAATTTTTTATTATTGAAATTTACAGTATGCATAATTTATATGAAATCTATTCAATTCTACTTGAATTAGAAACACAGTATGTAAGCATACATCGTGTATTTTCGTCATCTTCCTTTTTTTTTTAAGTAAAACTTTAGGTATTACTAATAACCGGTTATTTAAGTATGTTCATTTTATTCACTATGATGAATTGTTTACTGTTTCTTTTTATTAAAATTATTTTATTCTTGTTTAGATTTAATTTTGAAATAAAAAAGAAGTTGCATCTTTGTATAATGGTACAATTCCATGATGTCTTCTTTAAGCGATTATGTAACTTAGGAATAATAATAATAATAATAATAATAATAATAATAATAATAATAATAATAGTAATAACGATGTTATAATAATGCTAGTTCATATTCTTACTATAGATGGGAGGGGTGGGGGTACGAAAGGTTATGAAGGTTGCTGAACTATATAGTTTTACATCGTTAAATGATATTAACTAGATAGGATGATTTCGCAGGTAGGGAACTATGGGCTTATCAATCAACCAATCAATGAATGACTGTTACCCATTGTGGAGCAGAGGCCGCAGACCAGTATTCTACAATCAACTCTATCTTGAGCTTTCCTTTCCACTTCTTCTCAAGTGTTATTCATTCTGTTCATGTCTGTCTCCAATTCTCGACGCAATGCTTTCTTTGGTTTTCCTCTTTTTCTTTGGTCCTTGAATTTCCAAGTTAATTCTTCTCTTGTGACACGGTTTGATGATTTCTTCAATGTGTGTCCTATCCACCTCCAGCGTCTTTTACTAATTTCTTCCTCGGCTGGAAGTTGATTTGTTCTTTGCCACAGAAGGTTGTGTTGATGGTATCTGGCCAACAGATCAGAGGTATCTTACACAGATAGTTGTTTATAAATACTTGTATATTTTGAATGATGCTTTTTGTAGCTCTCCAAGTTTCAGCTTCATACGAGAAAACTATCTTCACTTCTGTATTGAAAATTTTGACTTTAATGTTGGCTGACAGTTGGTTTGAATCCCAGATAAACTATGGACCTGGCTTTACTCATATTTCCCAATTGTTATCAGGCGTACTTGATATCATGAAGGAAGTAATGCTCGATGGATGGTTCTATTCTTGGTTTCACAGTTGATAACTGCTACCATTAAGTTATTCTGGTTGTAATTGACTAATTTCATGTTTGCCTAGTCATTTTAGAATTACAATCTGATTTTGTTAATGGAGTTATCATATGGCCACTAATTTAAGTGACTTAACATCTCTGGCATTGACACTAGTTGTAGCCCAGTGATAAATCAATGTATTGAATAGACAACTAGTAATAGCAAGATGATACTGAATAGCAGTTTTGCAGTACTAAAACAATACCTTTATTATATTCTATAAAATCTAATTGCAGTGAAGAACAATCCTCCAAGAAACATTTGGTTAACATCCATTCCCATTTGTAATTTGTCAAAAACATATTTTACCGTTATCTTCTACAACTATTACATGCTAGTTATCATTAATAAAGTGACAAGTGGGTGAATATATCATGAAATGCAAAGTTTCCAGCTGAGGACAATAATCCGTATGTGGATTCAATATTCATTTTGAACAAAGTTATAAAAAATATATTTGAAATGAGCATATTATTCATCTACAATCCTACCAGGAATCGAACCTATGACCTTTAATTCCCATTGACAACACTTAACTATTAAACCCATAATTTAACAATCAATTGTATACATTTCTAACTTTAATCATTGTTAAGTAAACCGTGATGATAACGAATATTTCATGCTTGACATATCTGGATTCTGTTAGTTATAACTTCAAATTGGAAATTTAGGAATTCACTTCAAAGTATGCCACCGTAAATTATTAACCTTTAGGTAGATTTAAAATGTTGACTAGTAGTACTTATGTTCTACTTATTCTCCGCATAAAACAATATCATTATGTATCTAAGTATGTGTATAGGTTTGTGTTATCCAAGATCAAATGAATACACAGAAACACTGATTAATTTCTCAATCAATCATCCGATTGTTCATTCATTCATTCATTTATTCTTCTGAAATATCTTGCGCTTGATTCTTCTAATACTGAATACAACTTCAACCACAGAACTCCTTAAACTCTCCTAAGATCGAAGACAAGTAGGAAGAAATTCTTTTTTTCAGTAAGCGACAAATATGGTACGAAACATTCAGTTATATATATATTTCCGTAAAAGTATAATTATCAATACATTCATCCAATCTGCATACAATTATTTTAGGTCATTGTCCAGTGGAAAAGCTACACGACAAGATTCTGGTAGGTGATTGGATGGAATGTCTTCGGCTTTATCAACGCTTCTGAAAGCTTCGACGAGTTTTCTGGGATTCGTCCCACCATCTTTATTATACCTTGTTTCCATATCGGTGATATTTTGCATGTAGAACTACAATATACATTTATTTTTAATAGGATATTTTATTTTGTTAGGGATTAATAAAGCGAATCACTTCAATGTATAAGATGAAATTCAAACAAAATCTTTGATGAAGGCTAAATAATACTGGCAAGTGGAATCCGCAACTAAAGTTTCATCACTACGGCTCGGAAGTAACGTTTATCAAGAACATATTGATCTTGATCCCACGTTTGAACTTCAACATTCCAACATATCCAACTGACGAGTTGTAATCAAAATGACAAGTGTTTCCTGAATTCCACTTCTCAGCTAAAATTCCACTAAAGCTATACTTGAAAACTACCAATGTATCAAGCCAGTCCGCTTAGGGTGAACATATGACATGAGTGACTGTTCACTTTCAGACCTTGACAACATCAACCCGATGATATGAATGCTTTTAAATTATAAGAACGTTAGTTTATTTATTCACTCACTGTAGTGATTATTTAAATAACCTGTGAATAAAATCCAAGTTTAGTGCAGCATTCTTGGGCTGAGGTTGTCGGCAACATTTTTACTAAACAAAAAGTATGTTAAATCCTAAACTTCCGGCCATATTTCTGTTCATTTAGTGAGTCCTACATATTATAGTGAAATTCTCGTCTAATGTTCCATATCAAACGATGATAAAACTAAGCGAAGTATACGGAAATGCTAGTAAGGTCCGAGAAGAACATTTCACTGTCTTGATACGCAGTTCAAATAAACTTGCCGACAATCATTTGCACGCTTTCTACATTTGATTCATATATTAGATGGTAAAAATTGAATTAACACAGTATAAACTGGGTTACAAGATCACTGAAAGTCAGAAAGCATTGGATAGTTTTTGCGTTCTACTAGGAGACTCCTTAACAATGCACACCAACAACGTCACCAAGGGATCGAGTCAACGACACTCAACTTCCACAGCAAATATTGGGATGTTGGAGCGCTAAATCGTCACTCAACGGTTACTACTTTTAGTTTCAACTTATTACCATTGCTCGCAAACCGCCTCAAAACATTGGTTATATCTAATAAAACTCAGGAAATCCCATCAATAACTTAAACTCCAGGGAGTTATTGATTGATTCAGAAATCGAAGTAAACTGTGACGACCCATTAAAAAGCTAATATGGCTCTTAATATCTTCAATGTATGTTGAATTTAGTAATTTTGGTCATTTTTCTGCTCATTTAGTAAGTGGATACAATTTCGCTACTATCCACAAGTGTTTGAAGTTACTTGAAACTATTTTTTATGAACATGCCAATATAGCTTAGTCTAACATGAGAACAGCACTCTAAAGTGTAGTATTTTATCACTAGAATATACAGAAAAACGATTGAGGATGTTTGAATTAACACACATACTGAGTACTGAAAACGCTGATGATAACATTATACTGTTGATTCAAAAACTTATTTAGCGGTTCACATTCGTCACAAATTGATGTTGGTAGGGTATCTTAGGAAACTAGGAAGCACTTCTAGATATCTGTTTTGTCCTAGTATGGAAGTCTCTACTAGTATGCACCCTCGACTTGGAAGAAAATCGAACACATGGAGCACTTAACCTTAGTCGACGTTGGGTCAGCTTTTACTGGTAGAATCTCCAAATCCACCGATTTTCGGTATAAGTTGATGATCAACGATTGCCATTGTGGACAACTGTCTCTCTTCCAACATATTTGAGCTTCACCAATCACGACTTCTCACTAAAACTTCAGGATCATCTTGGAGTTAGTTGCTAGTGAGCTGATTATTTCAATCGAATTAAGACAGTTTGGAGTTGTTGAAAATGAGAAATTTGCTACCAGTTACATCGACTTGTCATCGTCCTATATTACAAGTCGGTGGAAGCTAGAATTCTATCACTGAACTCTAATTTAGCAATACAAGTTATAAATCGTTTACAAGTAGACTTGGTGACTCTGAGTTTAATTCCTTGGTAAACTTGAGAGTACACAGTGTAACGAATGAGTCTCATACTAAGACGAAACATCTGTCCAGTGTCCCGCCTTATTCTGAGAGGTACCCAAACAACGAATACAAACGACTTAACTTTATATGATTATAGTATAAAGTGAATTATGTTAGGGTTTTAACTAAATAGAGTAAAATGGACAGCTGTCAAAATGACTTCAAGTATTTCATTACTTCATACAACCAATAACAATAATGAATGATTTATAATAGAAATATTGTCTATAATGATTAACAATAAGTTCTAAGAAACTAGTATAATGTAATATGCCACCATTTTGACTTCATTTTGGGTTCATTCATAGTTAACTCATTTCCAAATTCGTAGACGAATGTTTTCATTAGAAATCCGTCTTTTAAGTAGCTAATGATGATCTCTTCTTAGAAGTGAATTAATAAACAGTAGATATTTAGCATCACAGTTTCATGGATAACATCTGATAGAATCCTATAATATTGTGAAATATCTGAAATTACTAACTTAGTGACGATTGAATGATACTTTCTTAGTAGTGCGCCTTCAAATGTCATATATTTTATTTCTGCCTATATGCTACACATACATTGCTGGTAATTAATGACTATTGAAGGACCCAGGAAATTCCTTTAGATTAATCCTGGAATTTATAGTATGGGATACCAGTATTGAGCATTTATGACCCCATCAGGGATCGAACTCATAACACTTTAGCTTCATCGTGAATACCATACTATTAGACCACAATCGACTCAGTAGGTATTTCTAATTTAGTTAATTCGCGATACGGTTTCACAACATCATCCGTTACTATCTGTTGGCAACTTCTCCACACCCGATATAGATGAACTCTACTGGTCACGTTTTCTCACTTGAACTCCAGGAATTACCTTGAAAGTCAATTACTTGTAAACTGATATCGATTGTAATTGGTTGTTGTGGAGATTGTTGGATTTCTAATTTGGTATCACAAATTCAGCAATCTTCTTCAGGGAAGAAGCCCGGACCAGTTTGCCGAGCGAAACGTTGGAATTTTTCATTAATTTCATCCGCTGAGATTATTAACAAATATATTCTATTCATATGACTAATGATTTTTGTACACAACAGACATTATCAAACATAAATCTTCTTTTAATGTATAAAGTTCACTCTGTATTTGACCAAGTAACACTTGTTGTATATCCAGAGTGACTTCTAACGATTAAGCGCACGTGTATGAATTAGAGAAAATTTTAAAGCAGTGATGGATAGAGAGAATGGCGCCTGATCGTAAGTAGAGCGTAAACGAGATAATAGTGTTTATGTTGACTGACTAAATGAGGAGTTGCTTCCGACAGTGTTATGCTTTCAGATTTGATGGTGATGCTTGACCGAGTGCCTTCAGCAAAGTTGTGTCCACTAAAACAAACATTGTCAGCATCGGTTGTGAGAGCCAATGAAATTATTTATTTAGCGATTTATTTACCGCTACGCATATATCATACTTTGCTATCCGTTGGAGGTAGAAAAATTCCTGTGAACTAAGAATCGAATGTAAGTCAACGTCAATCATTCTAGTACCACATGATTCAACAACATTGCAATACAGTATTTAGTTGGTGATTCATGTTTATTGTAATTGTTATCTAAATTATCTGAGAATGTCACTTAAATGTAATTAACAAGAATAATTGTCAAAATATTCCATAAAACAGTCGACTGTACTTAACTAAACCTGTCGTCTATTACTATTTTGAGATAAATCTCTTGGGAAGGCGGGGAGAGGACTAGAAAGTGATGGAGAAGCTGATGTTTAGAGGGCATAGGTACGTGAGGTTGATAATATTTACCTGTTTCTTAAATATCATAATTTATGTTTGTTATGTTTAGACGTGCTAATGGTGGTCAAACCAAAACATGGCGTCAGTCCATAAGGTTTAGGCCATTTCAGAAGGTGAAGACTTTCTGGTTATGATCAGTGTGATAATTGATAAGTGACTGGAGACACTGATTGACATGGTTCTGAATCGATCATAGTGAAGCAGGTATATTCATCCTTTATCTTCTTCTAAATCTTAAGTTCCGTTACTCTATCTCATATACACTTACTTTATTCCAATACTCTGTTGCATTACATTGTACTGTTATTCATATAAATTTGTTTCGATTGTAACAATGTGGTTTTGAAATTTGGACTTATGCCCATATGTGTCAGGTTCTACGTTGTTCATGATTGACTAATTGGGATAACTATAACTGCTAACACTATAACAATGATGTCGATGTTATCGCTATTATTAACTTCTAATATTGTCATTTCTTAGTCGATTTAGACAGATGTTTTGTTCTTTATGATTAACAAACCAGATTTTACCCTCTTCCGAAAGGTAATGAGTATAATACTTTTTATTTTGTTCAATAATGGAAATATTCAAACGTTTACATGTAAAACTTCATACACCTTTTAAAGTAATCGGTTATCTGAACTGAGTAGACTAGTGAATAACGAATTGCCTGTCAAAGTCATAAGAGCTGAACTGGAATCTTATCTACGATTTATAACCTTAGATTGGTAATCGATTTGCCCATCTCACCTTATTTTAATTATTTACAAATATCGGGTTGAGATGTTTTGTGGAGACTGGCATTAAGTTTAGTTGATTGAATTCGTTACAGTTTGATACTTGTAGGGCATTATGAAAATCGGTGAGTACTCTCAAACAGTTGTTTCTTACCAGTATGAAACTCTTGAGGAATGTGCACGTTTGATTCCGAGAGAGGGATCGCCAAAAAATCACCTCAGTTCAATTATATTAATCAATTTACTAATGAATAACTTCAAGATGTGTCTGAAGTCCTGGTGAGGTGTAACTGAGGGAGTTCAGACTTATCGGGAGTAAGACAGTTACTACCTTATGACACTAAATGACTGTCGAACTATATCATAAATTGATAGGATTGAGAATTCTACTATTGGACTCTGTCCACGTGGGGCAGAGAGTTAGGCATTCGGCAACATGAAAGCCATTAGTTGGATTCTGCGTCAGAATCAGGGACCATGCGAAACTTACAAATGAGGGTTGAGATTATTCACAATCACATCAATGTTCAATAAACAGTTAGTATCCAGTGCATTCGGTCATTTTTCCTTTCAGTTTATAAGTGACTATTCAATAGTATTGTTTAATTTTCATTAGATATTACTTGTTAAAATGCTGGAGTTATAAACAACTGCATACTATGTATGTGGCAGTGTAGCACACTGTTGAACATATAGAACAAAATACACGAATGTAGTCAAAGTTAGAGTATGAAATACAATTTTTATTCAACATCACATTCTAATATTCAGTACTTTCTCACTAAATGAATGAAAAGAGCTGAGTACTTAACACAATTAATATTGAGCTTCAATTCCTTACATGACAACTGATAATTATAACCAACTAGCTATTGTAATTCAGAAACTTTGATATCACTAATGGAACTGGGTTCAAATGCTACTGAAAGTGAGGAAGTAGTACTGTAGAAATGTTTATTCGCAGTAAGTGTCATTTCAGCACACGCTCAAGAGGTTTAGGTTTCCCAGTAAACACAATCAATAGACCACATATTCAGAATACAGTGGTTAACACCTCGATCAATTCGTAATACATTTCACTACCTAATCCACTGTTACTTTGATTAACTGCAACGTGGTTTGATCTTGAAATATCAAATTCAAGTTTGACGACCTCAACAACACCTAATTAAAATCAACATTAATCCACTTATGGTTAACTTCAGGCGAGGGTTTTAAAGTAACAAAAAAGAGATGTGAACAGTGACGTTCAACAATGTCACATGTATAGATGGCACCAACTACTAACAAAACATGAAGTCACGAAATGTATCAGTAATTTACTGAAGTTAGAGATATCGGAGATTTAATTTCAGCTTATAAGCTTAAACAGTAGGTGGGCTAGATCGATGCTAGGGAGTGGGGGTGGGTGAATGACATGGATGCATACTTCATAGAAGTTCTATACCTTTGATCCAGTAAAAATTCCTAGTCTTCAGTGATTGTCTTGCTTAATCGAATTTACGACAGCACTTTCAAACTTAACGTTTCTCATGACTTTTTAATGATAACATTAACATCACGTAATGGTCTGAATTAGATAACCACCAATCACTAGGAGGTACTGGACAGCTGTTGCACCCTAGCAAGGGACACTATTTGACTTGTTAAGAAGCAAACAGAAAAGCTATACGTGGATTATACGCTCATTTAGATTGTTAGAAGAATAAATGGACAGTATTCGTTATGATGTCCATCATTCAACTGATTGTTGGATTTAAAGTTGTCAAAAGCTGTGATGGATAAAGTGTTGACTAAATGCGAAATCATAAGTGATAGCATACAAATTACATAATTATTACTATCGAGAGTAATAGTGTAAACACATGACTGTCTGTAGTAAATAGTGTAAGAAAGTTGAAGTATACTTAGAGAATGGCTGAATTACATCATCATTTGCATTTTAGGGTGGTCGATTTTCTGTAGGATGCAGCATTTCTCATTTACAATGGAACCACATTACTGCTTTTACATAGTAGAAAACTATGCAGTATATTCTAAGAAAACTTCAGACATGTTTTTTTTTTGCAGATAATCATCTACAACATGAGAAAAGAAAACATCAAACTAAGAGCACAGAACAATAACAAAAGCATCCTAAGAGTAATGACATGAGCGAATAGAGTTAGAATTAACTCAAACATTAGAGTAAGGCCGACGAGTCCCAAATAGGACGAAACGCGCGTCCTGGATTCCACTTGCCAGTCACAATCCAACTTAAATATAAATTGGAGTAAGGCGATTTACAACGTTGGCTCATAATAAACTCAGCAGAATAAAAGTGTTTCTATAGAACTGTAATGACGTGAAAAATTTCTGGTTGGTTGACTGAATGTCAATTAGGTGTGCCTAGTCGATAACTGTGCGTCTGCCCTATACCCACTGAGTCCCAAACCGGAATAAGAACATAAACCGATTGACCAACCAGACAGAATCGAACTATATTTCATACATACCTTTACATATACATAAAACCAGACCACACAGTCAACCCATTAGGAAACTAACGTTAATATAGAACAAAGGAAACAGTTCAGTGAATAGGGACGACTTGTACACAACCAATTAACTGTGGTTCATAGTAAGAGACAATATACTAAGAGTAAATAAACTAATCAGGAGAATGGGGTAAGAGGAACGTAACAATCATAGAAACAAAATGTTTACATTACCTACAGTTAGAATAATTGAAATAGTGTTCTAAAGCACAGTTCTGAGAGTTTGTTACTCTTCTTTAGTGGTTCAACATAACAAGAACTAAGTAAAGTGAACTTAGTATAAGTGAATTCACTTTAGGCTAATACATTCATACTTAACAGTATCTATATAACATCTAGTTGAACTAATTAACTACTGACAAATTGTATGCCAATTTACACTTTACTAAAGTCACCAATTTCACTGTGATAATAAACTAGTCATTAGAAAAACAAAAATTTTCATTTATTCTATTTATTTAAGAGAGAGAAAGAGAGAGAGAGAGAGAAAAGAAAAAAAAGAGCTTTTCTTTCCATTGTTTTTCTTTATTTTACTTATGTTTACTTTACTATGTGAAAAATTCGATTATTATTATTATTATTGTGGTAAATGACGTTAGAAATGCCAACGGTTCATTGGTATTGTGTTGTTGGAACTGTTTGAATTGTCATATTGAAATGTTGCATAGTAACTATGCATGTATGTTCATGTTGATGTGTATATGGGTAGAATAGTTTAACTTTATAATCTATATAAAATTTATGTTTAAATTTTTCATTTGAATGTTGTATTAAATATGAATTAAGTATTGTTAATGCATATATCATTGACAAAGTAATAGGGTAACAGTGAAGAATATTTGGAACTTAAGACAACAACATCAAAAATATCATTTCCAATAAAAGCGTAGGGATAGTTCTGTTGTATGTAACTGAAACTTGGAGAACTACGTAAAGCATCATTCAAAAGATATAGGTATTTATAAACAGTTGTCTACTCAAGATACTTCGGATCCATTGACCAAACACCATCATCAACAACAACAACCTACTGTGGTAGAGAACAAACAAACCAGCCTCCAGGTGAGAGAGAAATTAGTAAAATAAGCTGGAAATGAATAGGATACAGAGTGAGGAAATAATCAAACTGTGTCACAAAACAAGCACTAACATGCAATCCTCAAGGTCAACGGAGAAGTGGAACAAACACCGTAGAACACATTATTCCGGTAGTTGGAGACAGACACGAAAATAATGAATATCTCTTGGAAAGAAGTAGAAGAGGGAGACCAGGACATAGTTGATTGCCATTAAGTCTGTGCAGTGACTTTAGCTCAAACTTTAGTACTCTGTACTTCAGCTTGTATAGAATGCTACCGCTTATTAATAAGCTATATAATCCCTGTGATATAGTCTTCTGATGTATGTCTTGTTATTCTGCTAAGGTTTCGCGAGTTATGGTGACACCGAGATAACCGCTAACGAACGTAAGACCAGCGACACAGTAACAGGAAGCTAAGCTATTGCGCAGCGCCCCAGCCCAGCTAACTAGAGTAAGAAGTCCAAAGACAGAAGGAAGCGTTTATTCCACAGGCAGCCTGTCAGACGACATCATCACACACAACTCATGCGTATATATACAAAAATAGAGAGCGTCCTTGGAATGTTACAAATAGCGTACTAAAATAAACAATGAACCAATAGGATTTAGCGTCTTACCAAGTGGGAAACACGAACTGAAGGTGAGAAGGGGAATTTTTGGCGCGAAAACAGGAAATTCAAATTTACACAATAAAATCACAAAAATAACCGGTTTGCTAAGTGAGTTTTGGGGATCTAACATCCCCAACACCTCCCCTTTTTAATAACGGACGTTCCTTGGGTTTACTTGTAGTTTGACTGTCTGGCGTCGTTGTCGGAGTGACTGTCTCCTGGAACGTATGTTGACCGGCTTCTGTTCTGTTTTCTCCACTTGCGATGGGGGTAGGTTGAAAGTATCTAAAAGGACTTCAAGTGGCAGATTTCGGGTCGATGTGGGACAATCTGCTGCTGCTCGCTTGCGAAGTTGATTGCGATGTCTAGTCCACCTCTCCCCTTTTACATCTACTTCGTACATGACTTGGCCACGTCTCTCAACTACACGAGCCTCCATCCAGGGACTGTGGTTGGGTCTGTAATCGCGAGCATACACCGGACACCCAACCTCATATGCTGGCAACTTTTCGATCACTTTGCGCGTGGCTCTGCTTGGCAACATAAGCTTGTGTATTGTCTTCAGTTTTCTACTCATGAGGGCTTCTGCTGGAGACTTTTTCTCTGGTAGTGCATCGTTCGGAGTCGTTCGATAAACAAATAAGAAGTTTTGTAATGACTCCATAGATGTCTCCTCCCCTTTTGACTTGAGTAGTGCCCTCTTGAAAGTATCTACAAATCTCTCCGCCTGGCCATTTGACTGCGGATGATAAGGTGGAGAGCGGTAGTGGATGATGCCAAGCCGACGGCAGAATTCTTGAAATTGACTTGAAGTAAACTGCGACCCGTTGTCTGAAACAATCATATCCGGGAGGCCATTTCTGGAGAAAATCTCTGAAAGGATCTGCAGTGTCTTTGTGGTGGACGGTGGCACCACCGGGAAAATCTCCGGCCATTTCGAGAAAGCATCTACGACGACCAAGTAGGTAGCTCCGTTGACTGGGCCAGCAAAGTCTATATGTATTCGCGACCATGCGTTTTCAGGCTGTGGCCAGGCGATCGGTGGCGCTTTAGCGTTGAATTTCGCTGCCTGCTGACACTGCGTGCACCTGCGTACCAAGTCGATAATGTGCTGGTCCATCAGTGGCCAGTATGCATAACTGCGGGCTATAGACTTCATTCGCCGTGTCCCAGGATGACCAGAATGAAACTGTTGAAGCATCCTTGGTTGTAGTGACTTTGGCACGACTACTCTTTCTCCGAACATAAGGCAATCATCCACGACGCATAAGGAATCGCGACGTTGGTAAAGTTGCTTCATGTCACCCTCGAAAGCGATGCGTGGCCACCCTTGCGTGACATATTTCATAGCCCTTCTGATCATTGCATCGTTTCTGGAGGCTATTTGAATATCTGACACCGATACTGGTAAAGCGCGGACAGCATTCGTTAGGTAGGATGCTGCGTAGTCTTCCTTTGATAGCGAGGCAATAATTGTGTCGTCGTCCACCGTAGCGTGCTCGCTGATTAATCTTGATAAGGCGTCTGCTTGACCAAACTCTTGAGTGTGCCGGTACTGGATATCAAAATCATAACCCAATAAGATAAGAGCCCATCGTTGTAGGCGATTTGCTGAATGGGCTGGGATACCGGACTTTGAACCAAAAATTGTAAGTAAGGGTTTGTGGTCTGTCAGCAGCGTGAATCTCCGCCCATATAAAAATTTATGGAAACGGCGTACGGCAAAGACGAGAGCAAGTGCTTCTTTCTCTATCTGGCTATATTTTCTCTCTGCCGGTGTCAGTGTACGAGACGCATGCATGATAGCTTTTTCTGAAGAGTCAGGAAATTGATGCGAGATAACGGCACCAAGACCAGAAGATGAAGCATCTGCAGCCACAATGATTGGCATGGACGGATCATAGTGAGTCAATAACAGTCTAGAGCTAATAATTGACTTGAGTTTGTTAAAAGCTGCTTCGCAATCTGGCGTCCAATTCCAGGTGACATCCTTATGTAACAGGTGGTTAAGAGGAGACCGGATGACGTGCATTGATGGCACGAAGGCTGAATAATAGCTTACTAGTCCCAGAAAGGATCGTAGCGCAGAAACATTGGTGGGAGCTGGCATTAGTTGAATAGCTCGAATATTCTCAGGATCCGGTCGGCGACCTTTAGCGTCGAAAATAAATCCCAAATACTTCACTGACTCTAAGAAAAATTGGCATTTTTCTGGACGTAATCGGAATCCATTCTCACTGATACGCTGTAGAACATTAGTTGTACGCTCACGCAGCTCTTCTGGTGAAGTAGCAACAATTAAGATGTCGTCGAGATAAGTAGCAACGCCCGCAATGCCTGCTAAGATAGTATCCATTAGTTGCTGAAAAATGGA
Source organism: Schistosoma japonicum (assembly GCA_025215515.1). Classification (NCBI taxonomy): domain Eukaryota; kingdom Metazoa; phylum Platyhelminthes; class Trematoda; order Strigeidida; family Schistosomatidae; genus Schistosoma; species Schistosoma japonicum. Next base: position 10,432,701 of record CM046066.1, read on the forward strand.
GGGGGCTGTCTTGACCCCAAATGGCAAGCGGTTGTATTGAAACATACCACGATGAGTATTAATTGTCAGTAGCTCTCTGGATTCCTCAGCAACTTCTACTTGTAAGTAAGCGTCAGCAAGATCCAGTTTCGCGAAAAATTTGCCGCCGTTTAGCATAGTAAATAAGTCTGCCGGAACTGGTAGTGGATAATGATGTTGTTCAAGGGCCGCGTTAAGGCCTGTGGAAAAGTCTGCACATATGCGTATTGAGCCGTTCGGTTTCTTGATAACCACGATCGGAGCTGCCCAAGCAGAATAAGAAACAGGCGTAATGACTCCTTGTTGCTGTAGACGGTTGAGCTCTTCATCGACTTTGGGTAATGCTGCATAAGGCACTGGTCGCTTAGGACGAAAAACAGGCTTAGCACCTTTCTGTATACGGAGGGTCGCCTTCATTGAGGTGCAACAACCCAATCCCGGTTGGAAAATAGTCGGGAACTCTGCTAAGATTTTCGCCGTATAGTTCTCTGGCTCTGGGGTTTGTCGTACCAGCCGACACACAGTGTTTAACGGAACATCAGCTAACTGCAGCTGGTCAAACCAATCTAATCCAAGCAAATGCAGATCAGTTGTTGTAACATAACATACCCCAGTGAACGACATGTCCCGAAACGATACAACACACGTCAACTGTCCCAACATGCGTAAATAGTTGCCGCATGCTGTGCGTGCCTTCTGCGTAGTAGGCTCAATGCGTGGTCTACCCATTCTAATCCAGGCTTTCTTGGAAATAATCGTAATGTCTGACGCAGTATCTACTTGTAATCTAAATGGATACGCATTAATGTTAAGAGTAAGAAACTTTCTCTCACCTGGAGTGGAGGCTTGACAGGACGCTAGCAAACTCAGAGAATTTGTGCTTGGTTGAGAAAATGGCTTTCTGTTATTTCTGGACCGACGTGGAGGTTGCTGTAGCTTCTGGCGTTTACAATACCCGTCTTTGTGACCGACAGATTTACAGTTTCTGCAACGATGGTGCTTGTATGGGCAGAATCTTATAAAATGCCATGCGCCACAATGCCAGCATGCTGAAGGAGGTCTAGTTTTTGAAGAGAGAGCTGAGCTGGAATGAGATGAGCTAGATGCAGCCATAGATGTGGCATTGCCTGATGACTGACGTACTGCATGGACTTCAGAGTTGTCTTTACCGCCAGATTGGATCATAGTTGTGTCACGTTGGATGTTGATCAGGCGCTGATATTCGTTAGCAATATCATTCAGCGTTAGCTTCGGGTCTTGGTCAAGTCTACATAGAAGCCGCGTTCTGATGTCGCTAAACTTCTGCGATTGCAAACTGCAGATGAGAATGAGTGCTTTAAACTGGTCTTCTGTGAGAGACTTGAGACGGAAACGTTCGCATTCACGGTTGACAATACCGACGTGAGTGAGAAAATCACTGTCTTCATTCATAACTAGTTTGAGACATCGGTATCGTATATTGAATAGAGAGGAGTTATCACCAAACTGTTGGCTTAATGATTGAACGGTGTCAGCAAATGATCGGTCACGTGGGTTCTGTGGCAGGATCAAATTGCAATATTTATCTAACTCACTTGGACCTAATTTTCGAAGTAGCAGGCGAACCTTCCAAGAATCATCTTGCGTTGCGAAATCAAATTTAAATAGATCTTCGTAACGACGGAACCACATATCAAAAGTGATATTAGAATCAGGATCGTAGTGGAACTCAGCAATACTATTAGCAACGCCGTCAATAGATGGTGCAATAGTAGTAGTAGATGTGCTCGGCGAGCAGGTAGATGTAATTTTCGTTTCTGCAAGCATTTGAATCAATTTAAACTGCTGCTCCATTAATAATTCCATTTTCGACGGATCCATGTTAGCACCAGCCTCGTCGCCACTGCTAAGGTTTCGCGAGTTATGGTGACACCGAGATAACCGCTAACGAACGTAAGACCAGCGACACAGTAACAGGAAGCTAAGCTATTGCGCAGCGCCCCAGCCCAGCTAACTAGAGTAAGAAGTCCAAAGACAGAAGGAAGCGTTTATTCCACAGGCAGCCTGTCAGACGACATCATCACACACAACTCATGCGTATATATACAAAAATAGAGAGCGTCCTTGGAATGTTACAAATAGCGTACTAAAATAAACAATGAACCAATAGGATTTAGCGTCTTACCAAGTGGGAAACACGAACTGAAGGTGAGAAGGGGAATTTTTGGCGCGAAAACAGGAAATTCAAATTTACACAATAAAATCACAAAAATAACCGGTTTGCTAAGTGAGTTTTGGGGATCTAACATCCCCAACATATTCCATTGACTAACATTGACAAAGACAGACAATAATTGATACGTATTCAAAGTCTGAATGAACAGTGTAAGGGTTGTTTACTATTATAGCAACTTACTGAATGTGAACTTGAAAGTTAAATGGTCATCAGTATAATTCAAATTAGATTGTACCTGGTAAGCAAAATCTAGGAACCGCACTTCTTTCTATTTGGAACTTATCAGTTGAATGCACCTATATCTCAGCGTTGATGCTCACACGGAAGACACAAAATCAGTTCGTTTCGTGTCAACAGTCACAGTGCTACAGATATGTAATCTGGTTCAAGCTTCTTCAGGGTAAATTAACTGAAGTTATACATAAGGTTCGTCCTAGAATGAATTCGTATATTCCCAGTAGTCTAGTGGTGTACGCGGTGGCGTATGACACGAACCGGACTGAGTTCGAATCCCACTGTGAACATCAACATTGGGATGCAGGTACATCCAGCCGATGAGTCCCAAATAGGACGAAACGCGCGTCCTGGATTCCACTTGTCAGTCACAATACAAATTAAATGATAAGGTTCGTCCATTTGCAAATCGTAAAAAATATGAGAGAGATCTAATATGAAAAGGATATGTGTATAAATGTGATCGACTAGTGACATGTTTGTGTTTATTTACTCTTAATTGTCATTGGGTACGATGACAAACCTTAGCCTATGGGTAGGGACAATTGTACAGTTAGATATATAACAAGAAGATATACATAAAGTGAATATTCTGACGATCATGACGATTGATTGTAGTCGAATGGTAGGTTACACTGTTAAATAAAATAAATGAAGATAAATTCGATACAACAATCAACTGATAAGTAGTTGTTGTTATAATTGGTGCTGGCCTTATTACTAATATCACTGAGGTAGATGTTAACAATGGAGATCATTTTCTAATCGAGTAGTAACTGTATCACATTTTTTATTCATGTTATTTGAGTTCGCCTATACATCCGTTGATCCAACTATCAATCGTTCTTTATACATGTTAAATCTTCATAAAGTATTTTAGTACCGTTGATGACAATTTTAGTTGTTGCTCTGGTTATCAAAAGAAGCATCGGTTTCATGGCTTCTGAAGAAACTCAGCTTTTAACATCGGGGGGGGGGGTCATAACTATTCCAAGTGGCAACCTTCCAACTCTCAGGGCAGAGTTTAAATGATCCAAATAATTTTTCTGGTTAGCGTTTTTTTTAACAAGGTTGTTTTCTATGAGATAAAATCGGTAACCCCATCCCCAATCGTTCTCCTTTATCCAGGCTTCAGACTGGCAGTAACCTTAGCAGAGTTATTTATCACAGCAGATAATCAGTCATGTGCTAATTGACTCAACAGTACATTTTATCTGTAACTGATAGATTTCAGAAAATATTAGAAATCACATACCAAGATGGCATCGGTACTTCATGTATCAACCCGAACTAATTTTATCTAATAATGAGATAAATACTTCTCGTAAATTTATTGTGTCCTTCGTTGAACTTTGGGTAGATTATATGAAATTCTTATTGAATGTTCCAGTGACGAAAGAGAAATCAATCAACTTCTTCCAATATATTTTTATACAGGTAACAGATCATTTAGTAGAATAAATGATAAAATACATTCCATATTGTTATACCGGACCACTAAAGAAGAGTGAGAAATTTCCAGAACTGTGTTTTGAAAACAGTATTTCATTTATTCTAACTGTGGGTAATGTAAACATTTCGTTCCCATGATTGTTACGTTCCTCTTACCCTATCCTCCCGTTTAGCATATTTACTATTATTAAACTGTCTCTTATTATGGACTACAGTTAATTAGTTGTGTACAAGTTGTTCCTATTCACTACCACTATTCCCCTTGTTCTGTATTCATGTTAATTTTTTAATTGGTTTGCTGTGTGGTCTGATTTTATGTATATATAAAAGAATGCTTGAAATATAATATGATTCGATTCGGTCTGGCTGATCTATTGGCTCGCATTCTTCTTATTTCGGCTTGGGACTAAGTGGGCACAGGGCAGACGCACAATTACCAACTAGGCACTAGTAATTTGGCACTCGGCCAACCCAACCCACTCGACCCCCATTTTTCTTGCATCATAACAATATACAACCAGATAATTAATTGGAGCATAACAATCTGAAGAGTACTTTTATGAATAATTTACACTAACTTGAAAGTGGACGAAGGTATAAAAACTGCAAATAAATCAATAAGAAACATTTGATCAGGCCGGGAAGTGGGGGGAACATAAAAATTTTATTGAATAGTAAATATAATTTGAAAGCAGAAATTCTAATAACGTAGAAAATGAAGAATAGCGTCTACAGTTTGTTACTGAAGTGTATTTATTTTGTTTTAACTTTAAACTTTAATAATGTCAAGGATAATCTGTGACGAATGAAACTGATACATTGGTAACCAACGTACATAAAATCATCTCAATTCAACTAAATTAATGGGTTTATTAATGACTACTATAAAGATATTCTTACACTTTTGATAAAAAGTCGTGAAGTTCAGACATTACAGGATTTCGATAGTCATCATCAGTGATATTGTATGATCTCAGAGACATATCATCAATAAATTAAATAAAGTAGGAATCCTAGAGTTACATGGTTACCGATAGAGTGGAGCTGGTAGTTATGCATTTTTCCGTAAAACCTGTAGGTCCTGCAGTACATGTTTATCAAAAATCTCTAGTTACTGATTTACTTGGCTTATATCATCGCATATGATGAATCTTTGTTAACTTATCGTCTACATACTGTCTTATTAATGATAATCAATAGCTTCCATCTTTCTAGATTTGCTCAGGACTATATAATGTTACCGAATTATTAATTGTTTGAATTGGACTGTGTCTGGCATGCGAAATTTAAGACTAGCGTTTCCTCCTATTCGGGACTTGTCAGACGAGAGTACCTGCATCATAGTGGGGATTTTCACACCTGGATACGAACTCAGTTCGTTTCTTGCCAAGCACCACAATGCAACTTATACAGTATTCGTGAACTATCGCTATATCGAGGCATTTCGTTAAAGATGAACATATGGCAACGAAGACTGATCGATTTCAGTCTATGACAAATCAACAGGTAGATTCAAATACATTCTAACCACGAATTATGAATGTTTTAGCCATTTAATATTCTTATCTCTTTGCTTATCTATTTAGACTAGTGAATTCGTTTGCCCATTATGTCATCAACCCATTTCAAATAACTTCTAAAACTATCACTCTTAACATCAACTGGTTATTATAGACACACTTTTGTCTTGTAGAACGTGGTGATTTCGGAAAAGGAAATGCAAAAAAGCAAAAAGTTATAGGAGCTTGGCATTCAGATCAATCAACAATCAGTAAGCATATAATAACAGATAAAATTTATCAACCGAGTAGAAAACTAATAAACAACCACAATACTATGGATGGGATTAAGCCCGAATGAAATCAAAATAAATGTAAAAATAATAACAGGAGAGGTGACAGCAACCACCAGTCAAATTCAAGGTCTACGGAATAAGCTGGTAGCTGCTTGTTCAGAAATTTGCATTAGACCACGTCTATCAGAATTTTGAACCGACGAAGTAATCTAGAATGACAACGAGAAACCCTCAATTCAACCATCCAGCTTAAATAATTTGGATGTTATTGAATTTTCCCACTGATTTATCATGAACTAAAATTGATCAGTCTTAGTTTCCGAATATGCATCCTACGCAGATCGCCTCGATACAATCATAATTTACAAGTATGATTTGAGTTGGATTGTTGTTGTCAAGTAGGGCTTGGTAGGAAACGATCTATGTTCGTATAGAATTGTGAACATCAACAGTGGAATACAGATACATCAAGCTGACAAGTTCCATACAACATGAGACACTCGTCTTGAACTCCGTTTACCAGCCACAATCTAATTCAAATCATATTCACCTTATAGAATTCATTATAACCAAAAATATCTATCTTCTTGAATTACAAATCCTTTCAACTATTTCCGAATAAACTATGTACAAATGATTGTATATACCTCAGAATGATGTTAGCAGAGTACCATTAAGAGCCAGGAAGCACTGGACAGCTATTCCCTTCTAATGTAGAACTCCTCAGCAATACACACCCTAGATTCAGCTCCATAAGCTTTAAGATGGCAAACACCTAACCCTTTGTATTAAGTTTAGTTAATTGAATTCAATTCTATTCCATATTTAACAAGTTAACTTATGGCATAGATACAACATTCGACTATTTGTACTGCATGAACGAATAAAAATGGTTATTTTGTTATTCTATCTCTCTTTCTCTCTGTTTCAATGTTTTTCATGTTTTCTTGTTTATGTAATGAATGTACTGCATATGAATACAGAATTTATATTGCGTAAAATAAATAAATTACAATTGAATAATGAATCATTATTAATCATAGATGATTGTAATTAGATACACTTGAAATGAAAATGTAAGTATCATGCTGATATTTTAGTAGGTGTAATCATATTTACATGTAATTACGTAATTGCCTATTTAATACATTTGTATTGTATGCCTTAATGTTGAGTCATTAGATACTTTTAATTATGAAAGTATAATATTTAATTTAATGTATGTTTATGGTTAAGTTTGTTTAATCTGGTTAGCGTTTTTTTTAGCAAGCTTGTGTTTTACGGGATAGAGGTGCTAGCCCTATGCGCAACCCTCCTCCTTTACCAGGGCTTGGGACCGGCAACAACTCTAGAAGAGCTGAGGGAGGAGTAGGATGCAACTTGATGATCTGGACTTCGCGGATGATCTAGCACTTCTATCCCATACACAACAGCAAGTGAAGACAACCAACGTAGCAGCAACCTCAGCATCAATAGGCCTGAACATACATAAAGGAAAGAGTAACATCCTCAAATTCAACACAGAGAGCACCGACCCCATTGAACTTGATGGTGAAACTCTGGAAGAAGTGAACACTTTCACGTACCTGGGGAGCATCATCGATGAACAAGGAGGATCCGATGCAGATGTAAAGGTAAGGATCGGCAAAGCAAGGGCAGTATTCCTACAGCTGAAAATTATATGGGAGTACAAACAACTGTCTACCAACCTCAAAGTTAGACTATTCAATCCGAACGTCAAGACAGTCCTTCTGTATGCAGCTGAAACGTGGAGAACTACTTCAAACATCCTCAGGAGGATACAGGTATTTATCAACAACTGTCTACGTATGATACTGAATGCCCGTTGGCCGGAAACCATCAGCAACAGCCTACTTTGGCAGAGAACAAACCAACTTCCAGTGGAAGAGAAAATCAGGAAACAACTTTGGTAATGGATAGAACATACATTGCGGAAATCATCAGACTGTATCACGAGACAAGCACTAACTTGGGATCCTGTTGGAAAACGGAAAAGTGGAAGGCCAAAGAACACCCTGCGTCAAGAGCTGGAAGCAGACGTAAAAAGGATGAACAGAAACTGGAGACAGCTGGAAGGGATTGCTCAGGACAGAGTTGAATGGAGAATACTGGTGAGTGGCCTTTGCTCCTCTGAGAGGGGTAACAGGCGTAAGTAAGTAAGTAATGTATGTTTAAATATTCTAGTTTCGAACTGAAACTAGTCAATCTCTGTTGCTGTATGGGTATCTTGAGTGGATGGCCTCAATATACAGGTAGTAGATAAGTATTGTTTTAAGGTGAATTATAATTACTTGTGCAAATGTTGAACTAGTATCAACTAATAGTTGATTAGAATGATATAGGTGACTAAATTAAGTTGAATTATTCAATGATTCTATAGTTTGATCTACACTGATTCTGATGGTCAGGGTTTCATGTTCTTTTATTACATGATATACGAATTAGTCTTATCAAGGGAGAATACATTTAAGAAGATGAAAATGAGATTAAATAAAAAAGGGATTATGATCATACTGACTAAACGTTATATTCACTTTGAATCTTGATTTTCCACTTGAAGTATTGACCTTGATGAGTTGGGATAACTTCATTCAACGTCCAGTGACCAGTACATATAGTGTAACTTGGTTAGAGTTTAGTATATTCACACTAATTAAGTAAAAATAAGAGGACAAAGAATTGAGAGTCTATGGAGTATATTCTCTGTGATATCAGAATCCTTACAGTTAAGTTAAATCTATTAAGCATTTAGTAACTACTGTTATTTGTATCTATAGACTTAATAACGATTATTGAATCTACTTTCCCTTTCAAGCTAACGTGATTTTACTAAGAATTTATCATTTTGATTTCTGTATACAACTACCTTATATTTTTTAAACATAGAATATGGTGCAATTTGGTGCCAAAAATATATGCGCCACACAAGTACTAACGGAATGAGGGCAAATAAGGGAAAATGTAAGACTTAGTAGGATAGCTATTGAAATGCAAAATCAGAAGATACAGTTCGGGTAGAGAATACAAACAAGAATATTTCATTCATCACACTTTTATGAAAATTGTAATAGGAAAATACAGCAAGATCGCCACTGATATCTATTGTATACCATGTCTGATAAAAAATTCAAACCACTGATCTGCATCATCTCTAGGATCGCAACCAGGAAGTCAAGATGTACTGACAGAAGCCAGTCCTATGTAACGTTCTTTCATTCCACGACATTATGTCACAAACCGACTTCTCTGCTTTTTTTCAATAAGTCCCACCGTCAGAAAACAATGCACCATATGAATACGCTGGGATGATAACATAGATCTCTCACTGAAGAATTGTAAAGCCAACCTTTTACAGTCATACCCACAGGTCTGTATTTAATATATTTTGTTCTTCGTATTACTGATTGGTCCAGTATGTGACATATGAAAGTCTTTGTTGTTACATAATAAACGACTTAAGATTGTCTCATAACTGTTGTTGTTGTCATATTGCTCTTTACTCTTAGAGAAATCTTGTGTCTACTCTGGCACCGTATCAGTCGATCAGCGTCCACGTGGTCAGATCGTAGTTATGGTACAAGTCCTATTAGTTTACTTAGACGCAGAGTCAGTATTTACTATCTCGGTCTACTCTTATCTTACCTAAACCAGCACAATTAACGTTATTTCAGAAAACATGATGCATTTTATTAAAACACCAATTTCTTAATCGTCAATTACTCTTTAATCCTCATAAGAAAGTAGGTGCGAATAAACCTCATATTCAAAGTTAGTTTAGGTGCATAGAACAACTATACTTATAGGATCTAGAATCTACTGAATAAAATACTGAAATCCATATCAAGTTCACTAGTGAAAACATAATCCATAATTTTCTAGAGCTGTCTTGAAGACCTCTAACAACAATGAACCATGATTGATTAGATAACTTTCAATAATTTTCTAGATTCTTAAAACGGTTTCAACAAATTACCTAAGACTTCAAACGGAAAAATAGTTGATGTTCTCTATTTAATAAACTGAAGGTATCAACAATGTCATGAGGAAAATTACTGTTTACTTCATTGTTTTCACTATCCGAATGTATGTTATTAGCGATAGTACAGGTCAGTTGTGTTATGGCGCGAGAAACTTTTGATTGGTTGACTGAATGCTAATTAGGTGTGCCTAGTCGATAACTGTGCATCTGCCCTATACACACTGAGTCCCAAACCGGAATAAGAATACAAGCCGATAGACCAACCAAACAGAATCGATTTCTATTTCATACATTCGTTTATATATACATAAAACCAGACCACACAGTCAACCAGTTAGGTAACTAACGTTAATATAGAACAAAGGAAACAGTTCAGTGAATAGGGATAATTTGTACACAACCAATTAACTGTAGTCCATAATAGGAGACAATATAATAACAGCAAATATGCTAAACAGAAGGATAGGGTAAGAGGAACGTAACAATCATGGTAACGAAATGTTTACAATACCCACAGTTAGAATAATTGAAATAGTGTTTTTAAAAACACAGTTTTGAGGGCTCGGTGCTTTTCTTTAGTGGTCCGACATAACAAGCTGATATCCGCTTTATAACTTTTTTCATGTAGAACATAATAATATGCATTAACTAATTGATAGGATTTCATTAGTAATTGAGTTTAAACACTGGTGAATTGTTTACTCAATTCACATATAATCATCTTCATTTATTGACCAGATAACTCACTAATGAATCTGTGGTTATTGTAAAGATATTTTCAATAGGTTCTATGTATTATCTATCACTGTAGAACTAAACTGTTGTACCAATCATGAGCCAGTGAGAAAGTGGAACATTTTTGTGAATGAAAATAAGAATACTCAATTTATTTATTTAATAAGCTTTTCAAGGTTATTAAGTGGTTCAATTTCTTCAAATCTGAAAAATGAACGATATGTAAATTTATCCATAAGACACTAATATACTTTTGTCTGTGCTCCTATTATATAACTTCTCATTAACTTCTACTGTGGTGGATACTACTCATAAAGTCACCTATAAGTAGTAGGTAGTTAAACGTCGCGTAACAATGGAAACAGCGATTAACTTAAACAAATTATTAATCCAATGTGAATAAGCAAGGAGGAAATATCATTTTAAATTAGATTACATTCAATGGATTTACAAAATGACTGGTTCATGATGTCACCTACGATTAGTTTATGCATCATTTGGAACTGTCAAGGTGATCTTAATCATCATGATAAATACATATTCGAGGAGGAGGAGGAGGAGGGGAAGAAAGAAAGTGTAAAATAGGTAAACAATACGAATACCTACCAAAGCAAATGTTCAAATGAAGGTTTAAGTGTGATACATAAAATGATATAAATAATTAAAACAGGAATTAAGTGTTCACATAAAAATTAGTGGCATATAAACAACTATATTGATTCAGGTGTTTCGGACGACGAACGTAATTTAGATGCATTAAATGTTCTTTCGATGTGTTAAAATGTTTCTAGTAATATCACCTTTAAAATTAAGTCATAGATAAATAGTTTGTATATGGTTTACTTAATGACAATACCAATGTTTGCTGATATTTTGTTGTCTGAACAAGTGCTTGTTGAAGAAGTTGGCTAGAAATGAGTTGCTGTATAGTGTATTCTTCCAAACTTTAACTACTATGGCTGACAAGTTTGATTAGATTTTTTTTGTAATGAATATGTGTAAAGCTTTCGAAATTGGTTTATTAGCCTATCTAGATAGTGATTCTAAACACATTCTATTATACAGATACATTCACAAAAAAAAGGGAAACTCATGAAGTTTATGTTGTTCTCGTGATCATTTTTACAGATAGTCTGAACTATCAAAAAATATCCTGTAGTTCTTTACTTTATTGATAATACTGTAGTATACATTTAGTGTTCCATCTACATTACTGATAAGTATAATTAAATTTTGTTGTTATTGTTGCATAGTTACCCATTTTGAAATCTAAACAGAATGATATCGGGGGAGAATTAGGTAAAAAGTACTGATCTGTTTGTCACTTCATTTATCTGTTTAGAAATTCCATTGTTAAATGTATAACGAATGCTCAGTTTGCATTTAAGTAGTAGTTATTTCATTTTATCTATTGATATTAGTGTTTAGATGCGAGAAAATTGGGGGGGGGGGTTGGCCGAGTGCCAAATTACTAGTGCCTAGTTGGTTATTGTGCGTCTGCCCAGTGCCCACTTAGTCCCAAGCCGAAATAAGAAGAATGCGAGCCAATAGGTCAGCCAGACAGAATCATATTATATTTCAAGCATCCCCTTATATATACATAAAATCAGACCACACAGCAACCCAATTAGAAAATTAACATGAATACAGAAAGAGGGAAATAGTGGTAGTGAATAGGAACAACTTGTACACAACCAATTAACTGTAGTCCATAATAAGAAACAATATAATAACAGTAATTATGCCAAACGGGAGGATAGGGCAAGCGGAGCGTAACAATAATAGAAACAAAATGATTACATTACAGACAGTTAGAATAAATGAAATAGTGTTTTCAAAACACAGTTCTGAAAGTTTGTTACACTTCTTTGTGGTCCGGCCTAACAATTGGTATATCCATTCTTCAGGAATGTAATGTTTTCAGCGAAATTAGATTTATTTGTTAAATTTATATCGTTTATTCTATCTACGGTTTCAGATGTATCTTTTACCTGATCTCGTTGTAATGGTTTTTTGGTAGTTTCACAAACCATTTAACTACAAATGTTGTCCAAACTCTACTAGTCACAACTTCCCACTACGAATTCACATGTATCTTAAAAGGTGTGGACTTCTAAACAGTCCCTTACAGTAACGAAACAGGTTAACAATGCTTCTCAGTTTTCAGTGGCACCAATTTGTAATCAATCTATAATAAACACACAATGAAATTTGATAAATAAATACTTTATACCCATTTTAGCATAAAATTTATTTAACTTGTATTGTTACTAACAAATGGAATCCAGGAAGCATGTTTCGTTTTATTTAGGATTTAAAATCTGGATGTATCTTCGCCCTAGTATTGATATTCACACCAAGACTCAAACTTAGTTTATTTTACCTTAGACACCACAGCCTTGATCACTAAATTATCGAGTTCAGATAACTGACTAGTCCCAAATAGGGTAAAACTTGCTTCCTAGATTTCGTTTGCTAGCTACAATTAAAACTTAAATTATACTTTTGAACTTCATCTGTGTCGAGGATATCCTCTTACAATATGGATATAGGAACGGAGAGTGATCACTTTCAGTCTATATCAAATCAACTCATTTGAATAACGGACTCAATTAATGACCAACATACCGTGTTTCACCAGGACAAGTTAATTGATGGATACACATTGAGAAAATCAAATCAGATAGTTTTCCATTTCAGTCGTTATGCATGGTTCAACTAGTATACACAGTTCTCAGGTTTGCTGAAGACGACGTTCTTTTAATAATATTCGAAACCGGTATATCATTTACGAAATCAACATAGAATTATAGTCAACCTGCAATTTAATTGATATGTTCATAATATTCTGTCGTAAATGACTACCGAACGGTTGAAATACAAGAAAAACACTGTATTCACACACGAAATGAACTGAAATCGATAGGAAGTACTGGGTACGTTATACATAGTGAGCAGTGAGAACGTTGTAGACAATTTCAGAAGTAAGGTTCTTAATCGGTTTCGAATTTAATCTCGCTTATAATTTGAATCCAGTATCACAATTTGACTTTGGTTACACAGTCACTGTAAATTAGAACTAAAAGGATGTTTCAACTTAGCACTGGATTCCTTAGCAGTGTAAATCGAGTTGTGAACCATTATGAATTAATGCAACTATTTAGCCCTTAGACTACTAAGCTAACATCTACTGGCTGTCATTTATAAGTTCATTCAATGCTCTACAATCTTACAGAGTACCATAGGTGAATGATTTGCACACACCCGATACTGTGGAACTGTACTTGTTATTTCACATGAACTGCAGGACAATTACCATTTAAAAATATTTTCTAGTGAGTCCATAATGGCTATGACTGAGTATCATGAAAATTACTGAATTCGAACATGGTATCCTACTCATAAAATAATATTACATTATAATTTTCAAGTTTGATTGTTTGCATTTGTCACAGATTGATGTTGGTTGAGTAGTAATGAAAAATAGAGGGCACTAGACAACTATCTTCTTCTAGAACGGGATTCCTAAGTACTAAATACCATCAATTCTGCCTGAAAATCCAACCTATGTCCTTCATTGTTGCTGAATGCTTAACTTGTCTGCACCAGACCAGTGGTTCCCCAGTGGAATCGAAGATGAACACCGTCACTAAGAAGTCTCATACTAGGACGAAATAGCTGTCCAGTGTCTCCTAGTTTATAATGGTACCCAACCAACATGAATAGTTCTGACGAATACAGTCAACTAAACTTAGCACTTACCTCCACTAAACCACTGAAATACAATTTCAATTTTAGTATTTTACAACATTCATAGTTAGAGTTATCCATCATCAGTAAATTCTTATTTGATTAGCAGTGTATCATATTCACATGATAGAATTAAAAATAATAATAATCTTATTAATTAAGAAATTATTTTAGCTGAATATTTTTATTTGTCATTGTAGGTTACATGCATTTGAGGTACAAATGAAAAACAAAAAGCACCAGATTATTGTTTCATCTTAGTGGTGGCGACGACAATAAGTAGCCATGGTTTCGCTTAACAATCGAATTTAACACCTACAAATCTTACGATAAACAGTTGACTGTTGATTCCGTTGAAATGGGATTTAGTAGTTCACAATTTGAACTACATTCAATTTACGATAATTCACAACATTCACCCAATGTTGTTTGGCGTAAATGTTATGAATAATCTGGAAAACCATTAGTTTGGATCCTTGATTGTTTAGCTTCTTATGCCTTAGTTGTGTTATTCAAGTATCCTAACTGTTTGATTTGAATGTTTATCATTCCTTGTCGATTCACTTTTTCGTAAATAAACTTCGTTTGATTTTGTCTAGTGAACTTCATAGAATACTGAAGTCATAAACTTATATGTTAAATATGTAAATAACAATACCTGAAGACTCTGGGGCGGAATCTGGGGAGGGGGGTTTTCACTGCCGAGTAGTTTCACAATAGAACAAAATAACTGTGCAGTGCAACCTGGTTTTGAATGGTATTTTATCAGCATCAATCTGTAATATATCAAAATAATTAAAAATAATAATGCTCACAAAACTAACCAGTCTCGATTCAATTTTATATATATCAGTTATTAAGCCTCTGTATATGATGTGCTAATCACCTACATCTGTGTAAGAAACTGTAAACCGCAATCCTTTGACCCGTGAACTGACCAGCGCAAACGAACTAGATACCTAAGCCTAGTGACCAAACAATACACTCCAATAAAAATTACTCTTCTAAAATCTGAACTAAGAGGATAGAAAGTCAGTATTCAAAAGATCCGATTCTACTTTCCTTGGACTCTGTATATATAATTACAGTAGTGGTCTTACAAAAGATAGATAAGTTAGCACACTAAAAACGACAATGACAAATTGGGAACAGCAAGGTTACGGCAGAAAACACGATCATGAATACCGAATATCACCAACTTTACAATTAATAAAAAGAATAGGAATATCCACAAGGAACGTAACTAGTTCTCCTTCGTCTTAGCACAATGTCCCTTCATTAAATCTAAGTAACACAGAAAGTAGTCAGTAATTAACTTTTACTAATGTAATAATGTCTGTATATTTAGTAAATGAGTATTACATATTAAAGTACACATTTCTATAAGGAATTCATTTCACGTGGTTGGAGTAATTAACGATTTACCGATAAGGACATGTTCAACGTAAACCGATGCAACATGGTGAATAGAAAACATGAATTCAATAAAGATTAAACCATTAATAAGAACTATACTCCTACGTGTAATCAGTAAGCAGTTTTTGAAATGTGCTCGAAATATAATTTTCAATTTTATATTACAAATTGAACTTGATTAGAAAACTATTAAACATAAGAAACTGACAATTGACGTATATTTTGTTTTAGTAGTATTGAAGTTAGAAATGTCAACCGTCGGCTGATGTCACAGTGATCTCTGAGTTAAATAATCTGCATGAATTCTTATATATATTTAGTTCATTTAATGAACTTATAGAGCTAAAGACCGAATATTTGAGCTGAATAAGATATTGACTTATTTCGTTTCGTTGGGTTCTCTTCAGATGTACACAACCATTGTAATATTTTATAATTGAAATGATACATGGACTTCAATATAGTGTGTAAGTGAGAATTCGTGAACATCAAGTTGGTAACAAAATTTCATAAAACCAATGAATTATACTATTACTTAGTGGAATAGCTGAGATCGAAATGGATATTGACTAATCAACAGTTATTGACAATAATAACAACAGTGAATGAGGCCTGACAGAAAAAAATAAAAAAAGTTACTACGTTGTGGCAACTACGATAATGCAATCAAAATTAAAAAAAGATGGAAACACTGATTCAATAAGCCAACCAAAGTATCACTATTATAGGTCAAAATTAACCAATATTTCTTTTCGAATCGTTTGATTACCATTACCTCATGGAATTTCAGAAGAATACAGTTAAATTATCTATTGATCACCACGAAGGGTTTCATTGTATCTGGTACATATCATGTGTCAACTAAATGCATATATAACATCCTATACGATTTTTTCATCCATTCGAACAGACGGAGCTTTTCAACATACGCTCTTATATAATCGGATGTAAGCTTTACTTTTTAATAAAGTTCATAGATTCCTTATTTGATACACAATACTGACATTTACACACAATATCATCGTTGCTTCCCAGACAAGAACAATGCAACTGTCCAATATCAATTCATTTGAATCATGCCTATTGCTTATTGATTTCTAAATTTATAGAAAATATTATTACTTATATCGTTAAAATTATGTTAGTGTTTACATTTCACAGTTGTTATGACTACCATTAAAAAGGAATAATAATATTGACTTGTTAACAGAAAAAAAATTTTATTAGTCAATCACTAACCAATCAACTAATTCCATTCATCATTCAATTACCATACTACTAACAATCAGAACTCTATCTAATCAATAATTCTCTTTGTAACCTTCTCAACATTGAAGATAAGATTATTTTATTACAGGTTAAATACACATAATGACTATGTATGTAAGTGATTAGTTGGAAATATATTCAAATAACTCTTACATTACAAACAAACATTCTACTCATACATAGATTGTCAGTTTATTAAACTCAATATAAAAACTTCATTTATAATGCGTATAACTTCTTTTTGATGTGTACAATGTGAGAGAGAAAAAAGCAAAAAAAAGAAGAGAAATAACATTTTGTTTTGTTATTTTTTTTCAAATTAGACGCTGTCATAGAAACAAACATTGTACTCAAACTACTTTATTCTTTATGATGTATGATAAAATCAAATTGATCATAGTTACATAATCAGTATTATTATTCTGTTAAAGAATACAATTAATACTAAATATATATTTAGTAGATTATTTATTTATTGAAATCTTTTCTTCGAATGGCAACTAATCTTTGTTTGTTTTGTTTTGTAATTTTTTCATAAAGGAATGAATTTGTTATGTGAATAAAATGGATACTACTAACAAACTACTATTGTTCTGACCGATTTTAACTAACTTACTCAAATGTTATGCGTAAGGTGCGTATATGTGTGCGTGTGTGTGTGTGTGTTATATGACTGATTTTATTGATCTATGTGTAAGTAGATGTAAGTGTATAACTTAACTAAGTCTAAGTCTAATATCATGTTTTATACTATGTTCTGAAAGATAGACAGACAGACAGATAATGTTTGTAGTAAGACATATTTGTACATGAATACACACACACATCTACATGCGACCTATTTATTGTTAAACAATGTTGTCTGATTGTGTCCACACACATACTGCACACACATACACACACAGACACAAATCCACTAAACTTAAGTGTATAACCAACTTTGTTGAGAAGGATTTAATGTGTTCATTATTGGTAGTTGTGTAGTAGCACACAAAATGTACACCAAAAATGACTTATTGAAAACAAGATCATTTTATATTGGTTAAAGTTCAAAAGAAATAAATCATTTTGTTGTTGTTGTTGAAATCAGTCCAATGGAATATAAACTTCATCTTTGTACTGTACTACTTAAAATGATCTATGCATACTACTAATACTATTGTTACAATCAGTTTAATATGTTTAATCATCA
Organism: Schistosoma japonicum; assembly: GCA_025215515.1. Lineage (NCBI taxonomy): Eukaryota > Metazoa > Platyhelminthes > Trematoda > Strigeidida > Schistosomatidae > Schistosoma > Schistosoma japonicum. The sequence continues at coordinate 10,450,777 of CM046066.1, forward strand.
AAACTACTTATGCTTTTGATCATAGTGAAGAATATTGAACAATCATTTGTGTAAATATCATACATTACATTAGTTATCTAACATAGATACATTACATAATATTCAATTATGTTACATAATAACCTATTAAATGTACATGAAGATGATACAGGCAATTCTAAACGTTCAAGAATATTTCGTGGTCGAGGTATTCAACGTAGAAATGATGTAAAGAATAAAGCAAGAAGAAATCAAAGTACTGGTGATCTTGTACAAAATTCTAGAAATGAACAAATCAATTCAATTTCAGTGAAAAATGACAATACTAATAATACTGGTAAAAAAATTCCTAAATGGTTACGTCTATTAAAAATGACTAGTATAAGTGCAACAACAGCAATTACATCATTGGATACATTGAAAACAGACAATAATCATAATCAACAAATTAATCAGAATCATCATCATCATCATCAACAACAACAACCACAGCATCAGTATTATCCAGATAATACCATTTCTGTATCATCTTCAACACAAGAAACAAAATCATTTCTTGGAAATTTAGGCATTGGAGCATATGTTGGCGATGAAGAGAATGCATTTGTAACTTCTGATACTTCAGAAGATATTCATTCTAATCAAGTAAATAAACCTCTTTCTAAATCAATGATTAATTTATCTTCTGTTAGTTTATGGTCACCTAAACGTAAAACAAGTGAACAAATAAATGAATCACAAACATTATTACATAATAATATGATTGAACATTGTAGTCGTTTATCATCTTTATCTCGTATTAGTTGTATCTCTAATCCTTCTTCATCATCATCACCTTCATCAACATCATCATATTTACATCCACAAAAGAAAAGATCCATTTATGAAAGAACACATACAATCATGACACCGACATTTGAAGATGTAAACAATCAATTTAAGCAAACTGAACTGTATGAATCAATGCCGTTAATATTAAGAACTGTAATCAATCCAACATCATTGTATCATAACAACAACAATACTACTACTACTACTAATAGTAATAATATCTATTCTTTACAACATTATCATCTTAATGAAGGATTTACACCTAGTAATTTAACACCGAAACTATCAACAAATACAATTACTGCAATAAATAGTAATTGTCAAAGTGGTGATAATATTACTGTCAAAAGAACTACTATACATTATCCAGCATGGATGATTATTATGGATGAACAATTACAATTAGATACAACTTATTCAGTAAGTTGATAAAATGATTTGTAAATAATCATCTATTATGTTTACATTTAGTTTCTAAGTAAATTAACTTGATACGTATAGTTTTCAATCATATTGTTTTCATTCACTTAGTGATTATATAATACATATACTAAGTGGATCAGTGTAATTTTTATCAGTAATTTCATTTTAATTGAATAAAATCATCAGGAATTATTGTCAATGAACGTGTCCATAATGTTGCATAGTGAACTATCTAATGGAATATACAAACATAGATAGAAACAAACACTTGAAATTTTTAATGAATAAAAAATTGGTACAATTAAGGAATATCGAATACATAGTTAGAATGTATTTAGATTTTCATGTTGATCAGTTTTTGTTGCCATATGGGTATCTTGAGCGGATTTCCGCAATATAGGACCCAGGTACGTCCAGATGACGAGTTCCAAATATAATGAAAAGCGAGTCCTGAATTCCGCTTGCCAGCCATAATCTAGTTCAAAAAGAACATTGAATACATTAAAATTGACTAATGACTCCCCCCTTATCTCCATATGACATAAGATAAATGGAGGGGACGCATTTACCTATACGTTATCATCTTTCAATATTTATGATAAGTGGTAATTGGATAAAAATCATCATTATCACTAGGTGAATGGATTAAAATTTGATTTGTCGTCATTATATATTTTGTATTTTTCACTTGATCGATTCAAATTGTTTGCTATTAAACTATTCCCACTCTTCACCCCCCACCCCGGATTAAATGGCAAGATTCGATTATATAATTCGAAACCCAATTTAACATCAGCATAAACTTTATTTCTTTTCTTGATATCTATTTTTAACATGGTAAATGCTTCTCAAATGATAACATGAAAACTTTCAAAGTTCTGTAGGTATAGGTGCAACCTGAATTTACTTTCCTTACTCAGGAGTGATGGAAAGAGACTGTACATATTAACATGATTATAAAAATATCTAGAAAAGAGACGAATAATAATAAAGTCAATCAGTAACCGTTAATAATGACATTAACGTAAAATGACGACAATTTAACGATCGTCACTGGAATAGGAGTCTCAAGTGCATGTGGGCTACTGATAGACATTCTTGACGCAAATTAAACGAGTTTAACCTGTAAATATAAAAAATATTTAGTTGTTCGTATTCATCACAGACTGATGATGGTTGGGTACCAGTGAAAACCAGGGCGCACTGGGCAGTTGTTTTGTTCTGGTGCGGGACTCCTCGATGGGATTAAATACCGTTGATTCCATCATGGAATCGAGTACAAATAACTAAATGTAATACCTATCTCCAGAAAACTTCGTTCAGTTACAAAAATATTTATTCATATATCCGTAGATCTATTTTATTTATAAAGAAACTTTAACGAGATTATTTTGAATTAATGAAGATCAAATAGTTTTTACTTTGCTACTTGGATTCATCATAGATTAATGTCATTTGGGTACCAGTGAAAACCGATGAGCACTAGATAGCAATAGGCACTTTATATCCCGCCAAATAATAAAAATCCAGGATCTCCAGGTCTCATCGCGAATACTTAACTGTCAGCACCACTGGACCAGCCACTATTGGTTGAATCTCCAGATCACTCAATATGTGGCATAGTTCGAGGATTATTCAATGTCATTGATGATAACTGTCTCACTACAGACAGATTCGAAAGCGGTTTTCATTGGTACCATATCGAGATCATTCTATATCAAATAAAAGTAACCAAAATAAATATTAATCTCCACGAAACAACATTTTAATTTTCACTAATGATAGTTAGTAAATGACTGATTCAATTCACCTTCTCCCTCCCTCCCTCACTCCACCTTCCTTCATAATAGTCGTGTGAAAATAATCCAAAAAGACACTTGAAAAACAAAATGGAATCATTGTTAACGGTTATAAGTGCTTATTTACTTGATATTACGTAAGTCATAAGAATCCTAATGCAAATTTACTTCCATTGATTTGCATACATATGTAAACACGTATACATGGAATGTACTTCAGTATTTTGTCTGTCGATTTAATAAACTACATAAAATGCTTTCATGCGTATTTATGTTAACTAATGAAGGAACCTGATTGATTACGTAATGATTGATTTAAGTAAACAGAACTAATTTTAATGAAGAAATAGGTAAAAGTAAATGAATAGTGTATACATGAATCAGTCATATTAAAGAGAAAATGGCTTACATTTTAACGCTGAATTCATTACACTAAAGCAAATTGGTGTAGTGCCCAGAATGTTTGTTACTATGACGTAAGAAAGGTAGATATGTCAGATAGTTATTTCTTCAAATGTAGATTGACAATATCACCAAAATTGATCAGTTCTTTTTTTTGAAATTATTTTGTTTATAAAACATCTCCAGAACAAATCACTTTATTTTAGTGATACAATGAACAGTAGGCATATTGATGGCATAGAAATGCTACAGTAGAACATCATTACAGTTAGTGAATTCACTGTATGACTAATTAGAAGAAGAATCTTCGTCGTATAATTTCATCCTAGGAACTTTTAAGCGTACTTTTCAAAGGAAAAAACATTCCTATTTCAAGTAATGATAGATTTTCCATAATGTTAATTATATTTATGATAAAGACATAGAAAGAAAACTTTAGAATGAATATATCTTCACTAAAATAAATGAGGTTACGTAATCTTATTTCTACATACTCTTGATTGATAAAGATCGTCAGCTGATTTTCTGAAAAGTAGTTTCGAATTTATAATCATTGTAAGAATCGCTTGAGTTTGTTAAATTTTATTAGATTAAGAAGTAAGGAAATAATGAATTACATCACTTTGAAGTAAATTGTTAATTCATTCAACTGTCATGTTAAGTTTTATTCGAGTGAAATCTGTGACAATGATCGATACTACACTTATTCGCTAATTACAGTATTGGAACAAGTAAGTATGATACTCGGAATGTCCGGCGTCGGTTTACGAATCGTCTAATCATTATTTCGATTCCTTAACCACATTAAACCAATAAAACAATTTTATGACTGAAAAATTTTTCGGGAAAAATAGCAATTATGTTACAGAGGAATTCATTACTTTAAATAGTGAATAGATTAATCATAATTTTGAAACGGCGTTGGTACTGTTAATCCACAGGAACGATGACAAAGAAATTTATTACGTGGTTGAAAAGTTATTAGTTCATTTTTCAAAGAATTTATAGTGATGATCAATTGTAATGTGCTTCTTACCTCTCGAAAATCTTAACAAAAGGGCAATGATTGAATAACACTGATTCCAACCGATTAACCATATATGCATGCGGTTCACACGATAAATCTTGTTTTATTTAGGGTTACTATGAGGAAAGCATAATATTATAAGTCATAAATACTGCGTTCTATGTCACTCTAATTATAACTATGAATTCTGACTTTACAACAAATTCACAATAATAAATACTAATCCTGGAATTACATTACGTTTTTGTCATTCTTGTGTAGAATTCTAGCTTAAACTGAAATTTCTAAATCCTAATCCTAATATTACTCCATATGATAAATGCTATCTCTAGCCTTAAGTACCAATCGATTTCCTTAACTTAAGTTTGGCAGTACTGTAGGACTGAGTAACATGCAAAACAAAGTAAAGGAAAACATAGAGTGACGTTGAGAAAATGTATTATTAGGTTGGAAAACACGTTGGATCAAATGCTGTAATATAAAAAACCTTGAGCAACATTAGAAAACGATGCATTTGTCTAATACATTTTTCCCAATGTTTTATAAGCTGGTTTTTCCAACTTTATGTGATTTGTTACTAAGTTATCTCTCAATGGGGTTAGCCTAATTTTAACTAAATTTCCTAGTGTGTAGCTTAAATATTAATCCTAGCTGTGATATATTGCTTATGGTATGCATTTTTAGCTCAAACTCGCATCAACTTTAATACTAATGCAGCATTTAACATTGGCGGATTGGGAAATTTTCTCTATCATTTAAGTATTGCGTTTACTTGTTTCTACATTGTACTCTAGTTCACTTACTTAAGTCCAACTAAATGTATAACTGAAAGTTTGACTAATAAACATATACATCGATAATGAGTATCATTGAATAAAAGATGTAGAAGTCTGTGGTGTTCAAATGTATGGTGACATGAATAATTGTGTGTAGTCTGGTGTAGTTACAATGAAATATTGTCATAAGTCCATTTTTAATTATAGTCATATGATGAACCCTAATTCTTAATACAGTAATTTTCGAACACTCTTTTGTAACTTTCCGAGAAATTAACAAAATACCAGTAAGATCAGACTATAGTTTGATATCTACAAAGAAGTTGTTAAGATTGATCAGTTTGTAAACCTAAAAACGTTGTATGGTAAAGATGCTACAGTTGGGTACTTTCCAGTTTACACAACAGACTGTTTATACTTAAACAATATTTGGGTACTGGATAAAATTACAATGCTGTTTTTTTAATAGTACAAACCTATAAGGCCGCTATGGATTGTACGGGATACTTTCAGACATCACAGGAACTGAGTTACTTCGATACCACCTAGTTCGAACTCAAATATTTACATGTCGAAGTCTAACAGGATCGTGACATTAGACATAGACATCCTTTCTGAGAAGATTGAGTAAATTAAGTTCATTCCTCATGGTTATACATCTCAGAGTATCCATTAGGCAGAAGTGACGGTTGTATGCAATGAATAAACATGGTTGACAATGATTAATAATATTTCTCATATTGTAAATTTATTCATTGACTTGAAAATTAAACGAAACACTCGGTAAAGAAATTCATTCTTTCAACAATAGAGTATTCTCCTTCCAAAACTTTTATCCACTGGTAAATTATGTATAAGACAGTCTTACATAGTTCTTACAGTAATGTAGTGTGCTAGGGTTAAGAGAAGGATTAGTCTATAAAAACATTTTTGGAACAGAACTACATAAAATTAAATTGTGGAGATTGGTATTAAGTTTGGTTGAATGAATTTGTCACAGATTGATCTGGCAGGGTATCATTGAAAACCAGGGAGCACTGGACAGCTGTTTCGTTCTAGTGTGGGACTACTTAGCAATGTGCACCTTAGGTTACCCCCCAAGGGATTCCTGTTGGTGAACACCTAATCCTCTACATCATTAGGTCAGTCCGTGTCCAATGGTAAAATTCTCAATGACATCAACATGTTATATAGCACGATGATAATTCATTGTCATTGGTGATGACTGTCTCACTTCCAACAAATTTGAACTCCACTAGTTATTAATTCTCAATAGAGCTTCAGGAACATCTTAAAGTTAGTAAACTGATTAATTAACTAATTAATTGAATTAAATTGAGAACTACTTATAACCAGTCAATTTATAAAACCTCATTGTTTAAGTATGGAAAGTAGTTGTAATTATCCTTCATTAATGAATTAATAAGTTAATGTAAAAAATATTTGATACTAAAGGGGTTGGTTTCAATTAAATACTATCTCTAACTACATAGAAGTTTGTACTGATGAAATTTTTCAGGATGACCACGTATGTTCAACAATTCAAACATCCAGCTCATAGAACACGATTTATTTCATAGTAACTACAATCGTATTCTCAAAACGCATTATTTATTTCTGAAAATCAATACCTTCGTAGAAGAGGTAGAACACATGATATGTAATGAATTCATGCCGTTTCCACATTCCATTTCATTCTTGGTTTACAAAATCTCACTGTTTGCTTTTATAGACAAAAACTTTATTTGGGTGGTATTTATGGAAATTGTTGAATGCTGATTCGATATCACTAATTGGTCTGAATTTAACAACCATTGATCACTCGGAAGTACTGGATAGCCGATTTGTCCTAGTATAGGACTCTTCAGCAATGCGCATCCACCATTCCATCAAGAATCGGATCTAAGGTCTATTTGGCTCTACAGAGTACGCTTTAAAATTAGACCGCTGAGTTTGCTCTCAACGATTGATATTTGTAATTCAGTCCATTCACGATACGTTTGCTTGATCTCATACATTGCTATCTGTGGGTAACTACCTTACACCCAACATTATTAAACTCCATTAAACACATCTTCACTTCACTAGAATTCCATAAATTACCTCATGGATGAGCACTGTTGAAGAGCCCTGTACTAGGACGAAACGTCTATCCAGTGCCTCCTGGTAACCAATGATTGTTTAATTCATACCAATTCGTTACATCAAATCAATAGATATGTATTCAACAGTTAAGTGTGTCAGTAGATTTTACAATAAACTAATTATTACGACATTTTGAATGTCATGCAAAATTCATAGGAAGAAATTGAACATTTGGATGACTGTATTCAATATAACACACTTCTATTTCAAGTAGGTAGGTACTCACTACAATAATATTAGTAGTATTCATTCATTAGTAGTATTCATTTAAGTTGTTAACAATTTCAACGTATCACGTGATGATGATGATGACCATGATAATATATAGATGACTGTATTACTACATACAAATGAAGTGAAGGTTATTCTATTCATCTTCGTGAAATCCTCCAAAGAAATGTTTAATTTATCAAGATATATGACATTAATAAACTTATGAGTCACATATTGGCATACAAGAGATAGATAATAATGAGTGTTATAATGATGACGATGATGACGATGACGCCAATGAATGACATACACAGAATGCATTGAAATTAAGTCATATTCATCAAACCACTGTCTATCTACGTAGAAAAAAAGAAAATTCTTTTTATTTATCATTATTGACATTAATTTCTTTTTTTCTTTATTCATTTAACTATAGAAGAAAGTAGTGAGTGATATGATAATGTACATTAAATTATTAACTATAAAACAAAAAAAAGTTCTATTGTATTTAATGCATTTATCGATCAATTGGTCATCACATGAAGTTACTCTTACTAATATTTACATAAAACCTTAAAACATAAATCAATAAATCAATAATTATACATTCCCTCACATTAATACTCATTTATTTTATTAGAATTTTCTAATTTCTAAGAGAATTTCATAAAAATAAAGAATAATAATAATAAGCATCAAGGTCATATGGATATAATGATTTAGTTGTCCTGGTAATTGTTCTTTTTTTTCTTTTTATTATTTATTTTCATTTATCAATTGAATTGTTTAATAATTATTCAATGTTTTGTTTTATTGATGTTGTGTTTATATTCATTGAATGTCAATTAGTGATCATGTCTTCATAAAGATGAAATGAATCATTCATTCTAAGTTATTATTTAATTGAATATTTATTGTATAATTATTATTAGAGGAATAGAGGAAAGAGTAAGTATATTGATTGAAATAAGTATGATTAGGAAATAGTGCCCAATTAGTGAGATTGTGTGTATGTGTAAGTGTGATAGACAGAGAGAGAGAGAGAGAGAGAGAAAGAGACAGAGATATAGCATTGTAGTATCCTGTAGTAGTTTGGGCTTATTGTTTTATTATCGGGAGCCTGTTTGAAATTTTGGGCTACTACTTTTTACCAAAATTTAAACAGGTTACTTTTTGCTTTCTGTCTTGTTGTAATTGCCCAATCATGTCCCAAACTCACATTGTGTACTCTCATGCCTATTTCAAAAGTTTACGACCTATCATGAGTCATTCAGTGAGATCTAAACGAGAACATCATGGTGGCTGGCAACATATATGGATAATGAAACCTGTTGTTAAATCACATGGTAAAAGAATATTTCTATTCCGTAAATTAAACGATATCGCAGCATTTAAGCGTACCGGAATGAAATGTGATCAACAAATTATTGATGTTTTAGTGAATCGAGAACTACCTAAAACTTATGTCGTCCCACGGTATATAACTAATCTATATTTAAGGGGTTGTTGTGGAGATAGTTAATTTATTAATGCTGATATCACGAATTGATCTGAACCAGACAACCATTGATCACCTGGAAGCACTGGACAGTTGTTTCATCCTAGTATGGGACTCAGATCAATTCGAGATATCAGCATTAATAAATTAACTATCTCCACAACAACCCCTTAAATGTAACTAATTATCAGCTCACTAGTGACTAGCTCATTGAGGTAATTCCTGGAATTCTAGTGTGAAGACGTGACCGGTGGAGTTCAATCGTGTCGGGTGTGAGACAGTAACTCACCGATGACAATGGGTGAGGTCACGCAAACGTAACACGAATTGATTGAATTAGAAATATCAACCGTTAGGAGCTGACTCAGTGGTCCAATGGTAAAGCGCTCGTCGCGGAGCCAGAGGGTCCTGGGATCGATCCCTACAAGGGTCGTGGATGCGCACTGCTGAGGAGTAACGTACTAGGACGAAACAGCTATCCAGTGCTTCCAGGTGATCAATGATTGTCTGGTTCAGATCAATTCGTGATATCAGCATTAATCTATATTTATTATGTGGACGTAAATTTGATTTATGTGTCTATGTTCTATTCAGTCCAATGAAAGGGTGGGTTGACAGAGATGGATTTGCTTGCTTCTTCAATACACGATTTTCATCTGATTCTATTGATGATCATAACTTACATTTGACAAATGTTGCTGTACAAAAGATTGTACCTGATTATGATTCTGAAGAAGGTTGTAAATGATCAACTGGTCGTTTACGTCGACATCTTCTAGCTAAATATGACTATGAAAAGACGTGTACACAGTAAAAGAGTAACTTGTTGAAACACTGTATGCTGTAAACTCACTATTGAATAAAGCTATTATTATCACTATTACTATTATTATTATTATTAGTAGTAGTAGTAAGAGAAACAAAATGACATGTTTATGAAGAATAATAAAGAATGAACAGTGGTGCACAGTGGTTAGGGGCTGAGGGGGGGTGAAAGAGATTCTGTTCACATCTTATAATATACATTTATAATCCATCATATGAATAAAAGGCATGGAACAGTAATAAAACATTCTAAGTGTAATGATCTGAATAATTCGGGTAGGGAAAAATTGAGTTCATTAATGGATAAGGTGGGCGATGTGGGGGGGGGGAAGGGAGATAAGAGGAAGTTAAATTATAATTTCGCAACATCATCTGAATCATCAAAAAATTGCTATAATGACAAATCAGATCAGTTGGCTGTGTAACAACAATGTTCACACATTAATAGTCCGTTAAAATTTCACCGGTGAAGTAAAGTGTAAACATTGATGTAAACATTTAGAATACATTATCAGAGGTTATCGATAAATTGTACACATAATGAAAGTGAATTTATTTCACGGATAGATTGTGACGGTGTTCCGAATCTTCAAAAATTTGTATGTAAGCTAGATAGAGTTGAGAATTAGAAATTCCTACTTTAGTAATTGAGTCATGAGAAAGGAGTCATGTTGATGCTGTAAATTATAACACAGCGAATGCATAAGATAATGTCTTCAATATATTGTAGAAAAAAAAAGATTTTGTGTTAGATGTCGTTTACATAAAGAGTTAAGTCTTAGCTTTGTACATTCAATTAGTATTTTAAGGTGCATTTACCCACAACAATATGAAGTGTAATCCAACAACGAAGATATCTAAATTTAATATAGAAGATGCTACTTGAGAAATTTTATATATGCAGCGTATGGCGAAATGTCGTGGAATTTGACAACAGTAAACAATTAATGAGATAAGAAACATTACATGTAAAGAATATGTAGGAAATATGAAGATAATCAAAAGTAGTTTGTATAAAACTGATGTAGAATGAGGAAGATAACAATGTGCGAATAGACAAGTGAAGATGAGGTATAAACAATTTTATGACTTTCCGTAATTTCGTCTACTTAACTCAAAATCTACTGTCTCAACAACAACTAACTAGAATACGTTTATATGGCTTGCAAATGAGTTAATGTAAGCCTTATGGTTATTAAGCTTCTTTTTCTTGAAGCAACGAGCAAGTAATTCACATAAATTAAAAACATTCCTCCTCAAATTCTTTAGGCTTTTAGTTTCATTCCCTTACAGTATACACGTTGTCCGCTACTAAGGCGTTCAATACTAGGTCGGAATAGCCACCCAATTTTTCTTGTTCTTCAATTGTACAAACGATACCAATTTGTGACAAAAAAATAAAATCAAAAAAGAAGGTATGACCAATCGGGTTTAACCATGTTAGATGTGAAGCAGTTACCCACAGATGACAGTAAATCAGGTAGCACAAACATATCATGAATGGACTGGATCACAAATATCAATTGTTAGAAGTTGACTTAGTGATCGATTGATAAAGCGCCCTCTACGAAACCAAATGGTTCTGGGTTCAATCCCTGATGGAGTCGTGAATGTGCACTACTCAAATGTCCCATATTAAAACAAAACGGCTATCCAATGCTTCGTGGTAATCAATGATTATCTAATCCCAACTAATTACGTAATATCAAATTGAAAATAATAAAAAAAAGAAAGTTAAACAGTTTCATCTTAAATACAGAAGAAATTTCACTATAGAAAATCATCAATTCAAATAAAATCAACTTTTAATCAAGATAGTTTCTAAGTTTAATTCACAGTTTTCTTTTACTAAATAAAAAAAATTCTTTTGTTTTTACAGTACAATTACTATTTTTTACTAAGAAAAAAATTTACTTACATGGAACTGACAGAACACCAATTAATGAATCTTATGCATAGAAATTATAAACTATTTAACCAATTTCTATTGACCACCAGAAAACTCATTATTCAATCAATCATATGATTTATTTGACTTTTTTTTTCTTTTTAATTTTTTTTCTTTGAATAAATAAAAAAAACTAAATGGAAACAAAATAATTATTGATTTAAGTTAAAGGTAAATTGTTTCCATAAGGAATAAATATGTACTTCTTGTAGTTTATGTAATACATTCTTGATAGAAACTACTTAATACTTTTAATATTCTTATATTGTCCAATCATCATACATAGAGATTGTTGTTTTTTTTTGTATTTATGATAGTAACTGAGATTCTTTTCAGAACTTTTATTATTCACCAATTATGTTCTACTGAACATTTTCAATCAGTCTTTTATTTACATTTAAGGGGTTGCTGTGGAGATAGTTAATTTGTTAATGCTGATATCACGAATTGATCTGAACCAGACAACCATTGATCACCTGGATGCACTGGACAGCTGTTTCGTCCTAGTTCAATCGTGTCGGGTGTGAGACAGTAACTAACCGATGACAGTGCATGAGGTCGCGCAAACGTAACACGAATTGACTGAATTAGAAATATCAACCATTAGGGTCCGATCCCCAACAGGGTCGTGGATGCGCACTGCTGAGGAGTCCCAAACTAGGACGAAACAGCTGTCCGGTCTTTTATTTATTGATGAATTAATGTTATAATGTAAATTGTGTATATTTCATTAAAGACTTCATTTTATGCTGTAACTTTTAATTCATATAGGTGTTGTTTTTTTTTGTTGTGATTCAGTTTATTGGACAACGTCTTATTGAATCTGTTCATGTGAGATAATTAGAAATAACTTCAAACACTTGAAATAAAATCAATGATAAAAATTGTGCCTTATTATGTACTATTCATTTATTGTATGAACAAAGTACAAGGTACAACACATTTAATAAACATTAAAACAAAAAATGTTCTAGATGATTTAAGTTAACAGTAACTTTTAATCAGTTTTAAAGTCTACTAGGAAAATCTAGTTACTTTGTTGATTTGATCGAAACAATAAGTTTAATTAATTATACTTAAGTTGGATTGTGACTGGCAAGTGGAATCCATGACGCGTGTTTTGTCCTATTTGGGACTGATTGGCTGGATGTACCTGCATTCCAATGTTGATACAAGCCTATTCTAAAGGGTTTAATTAATTGTTTTCTATTAGTTTTATTAGAATTAAGTGTGTGAATGAATAGTATAAACAGTACAATTCAATCGTACATGCATGAATATAAAATTATCCAAGGTAAATCTTTTGAAAATTTCAATATTAGCTTTTAACAACGAAATTCAATGCAAATATCAAAGAGAAGCTTCCTTGAATATCTGATTGATTTACTGATTCCCTTTAATGTGATAAGGTGCCAACCAGGATGGAGTGAAATTTGTAACTTAGCAATCAAAATAACTCGCTTCTAATTGAAGTACGTCGATACGAACAATAAGAATACTAATAGTATTCATTAGGCCAAGATTTCAAACACCTTAACAATTTCAGTGTATCATATAATCTGTCTCTACTCTGGAAATAAATATCTACCCTAATAGTTGTTAATAATAGTTACAGCTTAATGTTGGTTATGTACCACAGGAAACCAAGGAGCAATGAACAGCTGTTTTGTCCTAGTATGGGACTCCTCACCTATATCACAAATTGATGGATGTAAGAATTCTTTTATTGGAGGTCATCCGTTCAAGTGGTACACATCATTATCCGTTCGTCATGGTATCTGAAGCCCCTGGGTTTGATTCCCTAACCAAGAGGCCATACCAGGTCGAAACATCTGTCTAATTCTTCTTGGTTTCCAGTGGCACTCATCAACATCAATCTGTGGCAAATGCAATCAAACAAACCTAACACCTGTCACCACATAACCACCTCAGTCTACTTTATTAGATAAAAAACCAGATAGTTACCAGTTCATTTCAAACCAGGAGACACGACCATAGGTTCATAAATATCACTGTAGTTATTTTCAGAATAACTTGAAGCATCCTACATAAAAAAATGGTTTATCTTGTAAAATTACGGAAGGTGATAAATTGTATACACCTCATCTTCACTTGTCTGTTCGTACATTGTTATCTTCTACATTTTACATCGGTTTCATACAAACTACTTTTGATTATCTTCATATTTCCTACATATTCTTTATATGTAGTATTTCTTTTCTCATCAATTGTTCACTGTTGTCACATTCCAAGACGTTTCGCCATATGCTGCATATATGAAATTTCTCAAGTAGCCTCTTGCATATTAAATTTAGATATCTTCGTTAATGCATTACTTTTGGTATATCTGAGAGTAACTGTATACAAAACTACTTCTACTACTACATAGCTACAGAGCTTCATTATTTTAGATTTTAATAGGAACTACTGACAGTCTTTTCTGAACAGTCAGAGATCATAAAGTATATTAATGAGTGGTGGGGGTGGTGATATAACGATTTAGTTCCATTTCATTAAATGATATTTTGCAGACTATTAGAACGTGCTACTCAGAACTAATAATTTTATTTAATGTCATGAGTGTTACTGAAGTTATTTAAGTAGTGGGCACCAACTGATGAGAACAAACTAAATTGAACACATGAGCAACCAGTCATTTCCTATTTTTGTTGTTATTTTTCTTTTGAATTGTCAACAAGGTGTCGTCTTAACATAAAGTAAGATGAATATTGTCGGATTAAAAGGAAGTTAAATTATATTAATTCCATTGCGTATTATACATAATTTTATCCAAATGTATCTATATTTTTTGATAACATGCAATTAAGTCGTAAATCTGCAGTTGCTTTGATATAAATCCATTGTGTAGATTGTATCTGGAGGAATTCAGTCGGAAAAGACAGTCACGAGAGCGCTCAAAGACAAAGATGCCGATGACATTAACCAATCACAAATAAGACTATGAAGGCAAACTGATTTAATACTTATAGGTTTATTAACATGTTAAGTTCTATACAAAATAACCCATGATGACATTGTCCAGAAGGATAATAAAAACTAGTGAATGATTTTGTTGAGCACAAGAAACACAACTGTATTGGAGGTTTGAATCTTAAACTCTAGAATTGCTTCGAAGTCACTGTCGTCGATACGCCAGAAAATTCTGTAGAATTCGAATTATTTAGGACAAATTTTGTATGATAATTGTAAAGATCTTTTTGAAAAAACTAACAAACAAGAGATTATTGATATTCCTCTATTTGTAATTAATTATTTAATCCTTAGGTATATATGGTAAATTGATAAAGGTAGTGACTATTCATCGACTAACAACACTGAGCAATCTATTACATATATCCAGCTACCACCTACATATGTAGGTTACATTAGATGGTGTAGAAGATTAAGTTGAAAGAAAGGTAGAGACTACCGATATAAAGTGTGGAATCAGTTTATGAAACCATTAATTGTTGGTCTGATCCACTATGATGGATCTATTTGAGGTTACCAAGACAACCACTGTCAGTGGTTGGCGATATTGTGTAACATGACTCATAATTAGGTGAAGTTATGTTACTACTTGTACTCACTACATTTCTTTAGATCTTGAAATTCGAAACTCTTTATTTTCAAGTCGTATTCAACAATGTCCAGGTTTTTTTTTTCAAATTTATGACTTTATCGATATTTTTACTATCTTAGTATTTATTTTAAGTATTTTACCTGACTATTCTGATGTGCCTTGACAACGTGAACTTATGCATATATATTAGCACAAGTATCGACCATTAGATATTCAAGAAAATGGTTCTTCAATAGGTAGTTTTAGGGTTCGAATCCGGCTCCAGTTCTTTACTTTAGACAACCGCGTAATGAGTAGAGTTAACTCCAAGATAACTGGAGTATGGCTTAAATCTGTTTTTCACATATTAGTAAATAGAATACAAACCTACTTTCAAGTATGAATTTCAAATAGATGATGACATAGAAACAAACATTTTGAAATCATGACGTTGTCCTTGTTATCTCTCTTAATTTCTTTGTCAAATTTTGCAAGCATAGTTTACAGCGTGATAGCATGTGATGTGTCTACGACGTTCTTTTGTGTTATATGTATGTCACATGTTAATGTTACTATTTTTAAATTTGTTACTATATCGAGCTTGATATAAGTAAAAGAGAAGGTCAAAAACACTTCATTAACTATTAATGAATAGTATAAAGTTGAGTAATACACTTCGTTGTATGTCATCACAATTAAGTAACATGAAAGTGATCTTGAGAATAATTTATGTAGTGAAATTAGGTGTTAATTAGTATGGAAGGGTATAACATCACCTATTCAGTGTCTATCCTTCGTCTTCTTGTCGTAGTGATGTGTAGACTGACAGAGTTTATATTGTCTGTTTGTTGAAGTATACAATGACTACCTGAATAGAGAACTAAGGAATTCTAGTTAATCTAAAATATTTTCTTATCGGGCTAGTTTAATCACTACAAAGCAACTATAAGACTCCGGAATGTTTTGATATATTTGCCTCATTCAATAATAAACAGAAAGTCGATAGTAAGTTTAGAATTTAAGTTGTTTTAAGTTAACAATGATGAGTATACAAAGTCATAGTTAATTTGTTATTAAATAACCAACTTCACCTGTTATCGATGTTGTTTATCCTGATAACCTAATCGAACCATATTTTCCGGGACAATAGATCTTTTAGGTTATACCATGTAACATATGTCGGTTGGAGAGCGATAAAGCTGAAATAAATGCATTGATCTCAACAGTTAATTTCACTGAGATGTTATGACAGTTAGATGTTTCCATTAAAAATTGAACATCATAATTGATACTATTTTCCACGACAGGAAGAAAGAATTACAAAAGATTAGTACTAACAATTTTTGTCGATGGTGATAAACTCTAGGAAGTGAAAAGATATTGTATTCATAACTAACTGCTTAAAATCTATGTGCAACCAGCCTAACGCCTCCTGTTTTATTAAGACCACACTTATCATACTGTCAAAAGATGTGAGAGACCTTTCTTATTTCCCTAGTAGCATTCGATATCCAAATAATTACAGCCAACTCCTTTGTTAACGTCAAACATGAAATAATCATTGAAAACTCTTAGCTAGCTGATAAAATAAACGAGAATTTTGAAAAAATGTAGATGGTTGATCTCTGAGTTGTATTGTGACTGGCAAGCGAAATCCAGGACAAGCGTTTTGCTCTATTTGGGACTCGCCTGGCTCTACCTACATTGCAGTGTTGATATCCACACCGGAACTCGAACTCAGTTCGTTTCGTTCCAAATGTCATTACGTCCACCACTAAGCTACTAAGTAAAGATAGCCAGATGAGTCCCCAATAGGACAAAACATGGCTCCTGGAATCCACTTGCAAATCACAACTCAACTCAAACAATACTTGTAAACTATCGTTATATCGAGGTAATTCACTGTCGGTACATATGCAACAGAGACTGATCCACTTCAGTCTGTGATAAATCAATGAGAAGGTTCAAAGGCATTCTAACTATGTAGGTGATTAGTGTTATATTTTCTGTCTATGCTAATAGTATTGAGTCCTCTAATTTATATTGTATGTGCCAACAATCTACGGCCCCCCCCCATATAAGATTGGCACACAATTAACCCACAAATCAAATACATCAGAAGCCAAAAAAATAATCAAAAGTACATTTTATATATTTAAGACCTAAAGCCCATGTGACTGTCTACATAAAATACAAAAACATAATACGTCGAAATACGTACATGATTATGACATTTCTTATTATGAGTCTTTTATGAGAAAGTTGAAAGACAACCATAACAAGGCTAACCTAAATGTGGTACTAGTGTATAAGGAACTTACTATTCGTACGTACCATGTTAATTGACGCACACTACCTGATCATACTCTGTACTGCTATTGTGACTAATGGTTAAAGATGTTGAGTGATAGAGTTTAGAATCGATTGCGACAGAGCTAATGAATTCACTTATTTTCTGCTCTTAGATAATAGATTCCAAAGTTATGTTGTACATTTAATTCACCGAATTATTTCTTTCTTATAGAATCTCTATACTGACTCTTTCTTGTCATTACTTATAAGCTGTTTACTGAATCTTTCCAGTTTCATGCGACGTTCCGCTACCTACTACTTATGGACGATCTTATAAGTAGTATCCACCACAGTACTATTAATGTAACTACTTTATTGTTCATTTTTCTGTTTTCATTTAATGAGACAACACTAACAGATGCATATAACGGTAATGTTATACACTACTTTTAACTGAGCGAGATGTATCTGAATAACGTTTGTGTGAGGCAATTAGTTATAATTAAGAAAAATAGTAAGATATATATATATATATAACAACGATTTATAAGTCAAAGCAAGGCTACATGAAAATACCATAAATTGACTATTCAATAAAGATACATAATAATGTACCCATTAATTCATCCATATAGTAGCTTTTAAAGTTCCATAACTTCCTTCTCCTCATCCTAACAATACACTCTCCCACTTCTTTCATCTCAACAATGATTCTTTCCTTGTTACTGTACTTTAAATTAAACATTGTTTACTTGTTTTACAAATAAAATAAATACTATTTTGTTTTCTTCATTTTCAAGTTCTATCGAATAACAGAATATTTAAAAGAATTATACACAGCTGAATCATGGTTAGAGAATCTATTATCATCAGATGTTATACAAAGTCGTAGTCATTCACCACTACGACAACCTACAGATTATCGATCACGTCGAGCACGTATTGAAAATAACACAATGAATTCTAATAAAATTTTAAAGAGAACTTGTAGTGAACAACGTTATGATGAAAATCAATTAATTGGAGGTTTATGGGATAGACGTGAGATGGATCTTGTCCAGAAATTGATTCGTCGAGCAATTTCAATCATTGAATTAAAAATGTCATCAAGACAAGTAGGTTTTGTTTTTTAAAGAAAAACTATTCATAACAATACACTACTTATTGTTCATTTTCACTGGAATAGACTACCAGTATTATTCATGATGCATAAATCTATTGTTAAGTGATGACAAGTTCATCTACAATGAAAAATGATTTAATGACCTTTTGAGTTCACCATTAGAATGCTGGTTATTATTTAAAAAAACGATTGATAAATAAATTTTATCATAGGATAGTAACCGAAAGGTTAAAGCACTTGGCTTTGTATGCGTAGATGACAGGTTTAATCATCATTCACTTAGTTTGCTTTGTGCATCCGAACGGTATCCCTAATCTCTATGTGACTAAGTAGTTATTCACATCTTTTTTCGTATAGATCTGTACTTTTTACAACAGTGAATATAACAGTTTCCGAGTTTTGCTGTAAGCAAACTAATTACAATTCTGGTACTATGAATTCGAATGTCGTTATTTACACAGTGACCTTAGTTTAGTTCCTATTACTTAAAAAAAAGTGTTATCTGTTAAGGTATTGGGTTAAGATAACCATCAATTATTTGATCGGGTATTGAGTTAAAAACGGGTCTTAAATAAGCTTAAGCTAACGTCGTGGGTTCCACTGCTAGCCACTATTAAACTTTATTTATGTAACTTTGCAGTCAGCCGTTTTGTTTAAGTGTGTAACTCTTTAAAAGTGCGGATCCTAGATTCCGCACTAGCGGCATCAGGTTAGTGGACATCTAACCCTCTGCACTGCTGGGTCGGCATTTAATAGTAGAATTCCCACTTTTATCAATGTGTGCATCCTGATTAATCTTGTCTTTGACATTTGTTTATCCATTAGGTAGAAGGAGAGATAGTTAAGTTGAATATTCTTCTGTCAATCGGTATTATGTTACTTTCATCTTGAATGACGTCCACTTAACAAACTGTCAAATAACCTACAAATATTATGGACAAGATTGTCAATGTTTCCAGTGTCTTCAAATAATTGCATTTGTTATTTTCTTACACATGTAAATGTATATTTTGTTTACTTAATTTGTAGACAGATAATAGTGAAGCATATTCAGCAATGAGCGCTATTGTCTTCAGAAATTCTTCAAATGAAAGAAAGTAAGTTCGGTTTTCTCATTTACTGGTGTTTATAACTCCACTTTCCTTATTTAAATTAAGGGTTTCATATTAAGGATAAACATCAGTTGTACAGTTATTGTAAAAAGGGGAACTGTCAATGAATAGCTGTTTTAGTTCTATATTAGAACTCCTCAGTGGTATCACACATTCATGAGTTTGCTAGTGATTAAACGCAAAACTTCCAGTCATTGGATGTTAAACAAAAAAAGGGAAACTGGGATAATTACCTTCAACGGCTGGGACTGAATAATCGTCTAGCCAATCACAAATTGGCTGAATTACGGGTCTTACCATTAAGTGTCAGTTGGCCCTATGATACTGATAATTCATCATTCATCAAGAGACTAGACTTACCTAGACTTGATTCATAGCGGGGCCATGATTGTACACTATTTGCAAGTTTCGTATTACGATAAAGTAGTTGTCATCTAGAGCTCCCTGGTTTTAATCAGTGCTCAACCGAGATCATTCTGTGACAAATGCAAATAATGCCTTAATCCAGGAAGGTGAATTAATTACTTCATCCAGAAAAAATATTTACTTCCACAATTCTGAATATATTCTCAGAACTCAGGAAAAGAATATCCGGAAAGATAGAATGCGTGGTGTGAACACCTTCGTTCGGTGATCAAAGCATTTAAAATCATTAACAAATCTCCACTGCAGTCAGTTATAAGCAATGAATAAACTAGGACATATATTTATCAATCCAAGTTCCCAAGAAATGCCGATACAGATAATTACATATTAATGTAATGGAAGTAATAGTAATATCACTGGTCAAAGAAAACGGTTTCATGTAGAATATGTGATTCGAGAAGATAAAATTAATTTATGAAAAAGGAAAATATCAAATAATTTCAAAGCTAAACTGCATAATGAGTAAATGAAGGCACCTTGTCATTTAAGACCATTTCTGAACAATGTCATTGAGTTTCTACAACCATTTGGTTACAACAAACACATGAACCCCATTCCTGCGCCAGTTGTCATCACTCATCAGTGTTGGAAGTGGTTGGGTAAATGTAATGTACATCGTGACCAGTGCAGTTAGTGATTATTTACAATTTGATCAGTTGAATTATCATCTTTTTCTTGAATTCTGATTTCAATCTGTAAATTGTTTGATCGATAGTCCAATCAAACGTTAGCAATATTTCAACGACATCTATTATTAAATATTAGTGGCTTATTATAATGTCATCTTCTTTCGAAGTCCACGTTTCACATTTACACTGGTAAAACACAGCGCGTTTCTGGACAGAATAGTTGTTCATTGACTGACAGATAGTTATCTATTCGATCCTGTGTATGACGTTAGTTGGTAAAAAAATAATGAGTTTTCTGAATTTAATCTGCTATTTTATCAGGTACCAACTATTCAGAATTAATAAGACTTCAAAGATAAATGCAGTGGTTAATGCTGCCAACTACATTACTTCCTCGCTATATTTTGGACGTTGACACAGACCAGTCCTTAAGTAACAACTTACATATACAGTCAGATAAACTCATCCTAAAGATGCATGTAGATTTACAAAATACTACTTGAAGATCTACATTCTGTTAAACTTTTCACAATATATGAAGTAAAATGATTGATAACAAACGTTTGAAACATTCAGAAACTTGTATTAACCACTAAATAGAATCAAGTTTCATTTCTTCTATTATGAAATATTTTCAATGTATGAAAACGTTCCGTCAATTAGTTGATAAAAGTGGTTCCTGTTATGTCGTAAGAAATTGGGGGGGATTGGATGGCCGAGTGCCAATCGCTAGTGCCTAGTTGGTTATTGCGCGTCTGCCCTGTGCCCACTTAGTCCCAAGCCGAAATAAGAAGAATGCGAGCCAACAGATCAGCCAGAATCATATTATATTTCAAGCATTCTTTTATATATACATAAAATCAGACCACACAGCAACCCAATTAGAAAATCAACATGAATACAGAAGGAGGGAAATAGTGGCAGTGAATAGGAACAACTTGTACACAACCAATTAACTGTATTCCATAACAAGAGACAATATAATAACAGTAATTATGCTAAACGGGAGGATAGGGCAAGCAGAGCGCAACATAATAGAAACAAAGTGATTACATTACAGACAGTTAGAATAAATAAAATAGTGTTCTCAAACACAGTTCTAAAAGTTTGTTACACTTCTTTGTGGTCCTACCTAACAGTTTCAAAATTACAATGTTATTTTATGAATCCATCAAACCCTTCGTCATATTATACCTTTTAGCAGTATTTTAAGGTTATTGAAATGATGTTTTTCGGTAAGCGAAAGATAAGGTAGATCGTACTTAACTGACATTGATATGATCTTAAGTTAGAAGCATACATTCTTTGACTGAATCATATGAACGTTGATTTGTCGGCAAGGAAAAACTTGTTTATTGGTCTCAAAGGGGGGGGGAACAATGGTGTGGGGTGGATGAATGAAATAAGGAGAGGGGAAAAATATAGTATAACTCTTAAGTAGAATGTCATCTTATGAGTTAAAACACCTTCTTTAATGCACCATGTAATACACCACTTCGTAAAAAGAGATATAAAGCACAATAAAATATAAAACTAAAAATTTGTGAGCAGAAATGGGTAACTTGTATCTTTAATGATTATGACAAAACAGTTGGATTATGAATAACAATGAAATCCATTAAGAACTAACGTATACCTTTCTATTCACTGAACAAGTTGGTGTTTGTCTCAACTCAGCCAACTAGTAGTTTGCGCATTAACCATTGAATTGATAAATCCTTAGTTCAAGTTTCAATGGGATCACATGAACTTGAATTCACGGGTAATTCAGGCTTCCGAACTCCGATAAATATGAAATGTATGTCTTGAAATCCACTTCTAGCCATGATTCAACTTTGCTAAAAAAATATCATGGAAATACTTCTAAGATGTGCACATGCTAATACAGACTAGTTGGTTGCAATCTTAATATATGAAATTCAAATATTCTGATGTAATGTGACAATCAGTTATAGAATATACGGATTGTAGCAATTAATGGTATTCAAGATTTACGATTCTTCATAATCAAAACTCTTCATTTAGGCATACCCGTATATTCTAGTGATTATATTCAAACTGTAGGACTCAAACCTAAAAACCTATAGCTACAAACTCCAGTGAATAATTAATAACTTTAGCCCTGAATATTAACAACGAGATAATGCTGTTGTAACAACTGATATGAAGAGTATGGGAAAATCCCCTGAAATCGCATCATCTAATAAACTGTAATGATTCTGGCGTTTCAAATGAGTTAACTTGGGTTCGATTTGCGATACATACGTTAACATACAAATGTGAAAGCATATTTAGTTAGCTAGTCGTTTATAAGTTGAAATAAACATTCTGGTGTTTATTGCCAATCATAGTCAACTATATTTTAGACTTGTTGATTAATCGCAATGGTGATAAGCTTATTCGAATTAATTTAGATGATTCTAACCGACTTTTAACATTGTAAGTATATTCTTTTATATTTCAATAGACTAGTACCATACAGAAGAAAATCAACTTTAGCTTGTATAGAAGCCTATTGCAACAGGTAAGAGATATCAGGATAAAAGTATTCCATATAACGCTAGAGAAGTTGAACACCTCTAAAATATAAGCAACTGTAATTTTCATATAACATATTGACGCAGATGTGTGTTATACGTGAATGTATATATTCCAAGGTAATGAGCACCCAATGTCTGTTATTATATTTCAAGCACTTATTGAAAGTCAATCATGAAATACAACTATGTTTAGTACTGAAACTTACCAATATGAGTAAAGATAATTATTACTCTTATAAGGCTATAATAAACTTGTGAGTATACACTTTTACAGTTAGTCATAACAATCAAATCTATTTCAAGTATTGTTAGAACTATGAAGAAGATTATTACTTCCCGATTGCCCGCATTGTAAGGAGGTATTTCTTCATGAGGTCTGGTCTTGACAACTTAGGATGTGACCACAGACCTCAAGCAGCAACTAGAAGGGGCTAGTTTCAGGTAATGTTTTGTGAATGGTTCTCGATATAGTGGCTCCACACTTATCAGAGCTTACTGTTACCGAAAGAAATCCAGGGGGAAAGTGGAGCATGCTAATTCTACAAATTCATTTTTTTCGTTGTAGAAATACAGCATAGCTGTAAACACCAATTACCTGAAGGGAATACCTTTCTGCTAATTTGTTTCTTTCAGTCTTACAGCACTTCAACCAACTTATCTAGAATGATAATACATAAAGTAACGAGAGCGCTCTAGCCTATGTAGCTCAATAGGATCATTACGATTACTCCATCAATGTAGCAATTACTCATATATGCACACATTACTGCGCAACACTAGTACCTATTACTTTGCGCATCGTTTGTAACGTGATTTGTGTAACCTGATTTGAATAGTTTAAGTTGGATCGCTATATCGAGGCAATCTACTCATGATGCCCATATGGCAATAGACGCTGACCAGTTTCAGTCCATTACAAATCAACAGGAAGATATAAGCTTATTTTAATTGATATGAATAGTGTTTCAAGAAATCCAGGTACTTTTTGACTTCTACTAATGAAGCAAATAACATTCGAAATAATAGGTATTTTGAGTTTCTTTCCATATCTACAATGATGATCTAATAACGGACTAGACACGTATGAAAATGGTTACTACTCTTAAAATAATCAGTGTAAATATCTTATTCAAATAGGATGCCCGAATAGCCAAGCGGTACCAACATTCTTTACTTGATCTAAGTTTAGTGGTCATGAGTTTACTATACTCATTTGTGCCTTAGATTTATTATCTGATAGGTAGCTTAGAGTCACATTTGATCTGGTCTTAACATAATAGCGACATGTCTCGTAATCTTAAACTTCATTTCCCCAACTGTATTACTTGTTAGAAATGTTTTTGCTTGATTATGTTCTCTGAGCTAGATGGTTGATAGACAAGTTAGTAGGCTGTTCGGACTTACTACTTTATTGAATATTATGTTAACAAGGTAAGATGGGTTTGAAACCCAGTGTAAATATCAATCAACACTGGGATGAAGATGTATCTAACCAATAGTTCCTAATTATGATGAAATTTCACTAATAGTTACAGTCTATATTTGTTTCTCTGCTCGTTCCCCCCCACTTCAGCAATATATTTATTGACCTTTCAATCGTTGAATTTTTACAGATTTCCTATCTCTATACGTTCATTTATTCCGGAAAGTGAGAAAGTGACCGACAATAATAATAATAATAATAATAATAATAATAGTGAGATTACCAGTTGGAAAAAGATTTATGCCGAGGAAATTGTAAATGTTGTTAAAGTAAGAAAGAAAACCTGTTTTTTTATTTATTATTTCTTCTTTTCCACCTTGTTAGTTTATACTATTTTATGGATACGAGTAAGGTGAGTTTATCTGTAACGATTTCAATGTTCGGTAAGCATGATGTTACCTTGTATCTTTGCTACTGAATCAGTTTTACTTTCTAGATTATAATTTTGAATAAAGATTTTATTTTAAGTGACTGGAATTATTCACAATCGTCTCTTGTGAACAAGTCTAGTAAAGTTCGGGTTCAATATTTCGAATGGAAAACACAAATTTAATATAAGTTAAAGTTTTGGAATGAATTCTTTCATGAAAATTTCACTTCAGTATACAGCACTCATTCACTAAATGAATGTAAATAATGTCGAAATAACTGTCTATAACACACTTAGTGAATTTTGGAAAAGTTACAGGTAAACTCAGTATTCGAACGAAGTCTGTGTAAATTTATAATATAAAGAGAGTGATGTAATCAAACTAAAGGGATATCGTATGAAGTTGGGATATATTTTGGTGTTTTTCCGTTGATTATGTCAAAGAATAAAGTGGAAGGGTCTCTTTTACAGGATACGTGTTCTTAGCGTAATCCCTAATGTGGTATTACTTTATAAGTATGATTAAATTATGAATATGGTTAACAAGTAGGATCTATTACTTGCGTTTCACTCTATTTGGGACTAATTAAGAGGACATGGCTGAAAAATTCTAGTGTTGATGTCCACATCAGGGACTAACTTAGAACATCCGTATCAAACGCCTCCAAGTTTCTTACTGAGTTACTGATTCCAGACACCTACAAATATGCAATGGGTATATTCATGTATACAATTATAATATATTTGGATCTTCTTGTCGTGATCATCAACATTGAAATGCAGATACATTCAGTAGGCAAGTCCCAGATGAAATGTAACGAGGCAACTTTAACTTCACTTGTCAGACATAAGCATACTTTAATAGTAGTCTGAGTGTTTTTCAAATAAACTTGCTTGATTTCATCCCATTGTAATAATACAACAACTGTGATACTCTAGGCATATGTCGTCATCTATTCTATGATATTTCAACGATATAATCATTTATTTCCATAGATTTTATCTGACAGGTTAAGTAATCACTAGGTGACAGACAGATACAACGCAGAACTTCGTACGTACGTACATCAGTTCAGGTTACCATATCACATCAGCACAGAGACGCAACTGTCAGTTCAAATCCAAGAGTGATAGCGGTAGTAGAAGTATTAGTAGTAATGCAGAAAATTAGGGAGCGAAGATATGATTCAAAAAGTATAATTCAGTGAGATAAATTTGAAAGGAGAAACATAGAGAATTCAGAAGGTTAAATTTTGAGAGAACACAAAGAGTGGATGCACCTGCGCCATTGCAAACGATTCTGAGCCATGTCGTTCAAGGTCTCTAACCATTGGTGACTTTCGTCTCGCGGACCCCAACCACGCAGCCTACATCTACCAACATGACTCAGTCCACTTGTCAGTGACTTCATCGATTTCTGCCATGTTTTGGTTTGGCCACCTCTAGCTTTCTTCCAACTTATTCCTACACCGCAAAACATAGCTCGTCGAGGCAATCGGTAGTTAGATATGCGTAACACATGTCCCAACCACCTCAACTGATGAAGTTTCAATACCTCATCTATTGATTTGCCATCATTTCCTAGAACCCGTTTCCTAACGACAGCATTGCTCACTCGGTTGTCCCACGATACACGAGCAATGCTTCGGAGACACCTATGATCGAAGACCAGTAACCTACGAATGTCCTCTACTCTTAACGGCCATGTTTCGCTACCGTATAGTAGGACAGAGCGAACTGCTGCACGGTACACTCGTCCTTTGGTTAGCAAGCGGATATCTCGCCTGCGCCATAAGTGACGCAACTTGGCAAAAGTCAATCGAGCTTTCTGTATCCGTGCTGAGATTTCGTCAGTCACCAGGCCATCAGCACTGATGAGACTCCCCAGATACGTGAAGCGGTTTACACGCTCGACTACTTCACTCCCTATCACTAGTTCAGGTGCCGATGCAACCCAATCCTGAAGCAACATTTTGCATTTCGAGGGGGAAAACCGCATCCCGAACATGCTTGCATTGTTGCTCAGGGTAGTCAGAAGACTCTGCATTTTATCAGCGTCTTCACCAAATAGAACTATGTCATCAGCATACTCTAAGTCAGTAAGCGAGGTTCCTGGTAGTAAGCCAACTCCTGAAAAGGAGCCTCGCTTCTTTTTCAGGTTCCTCATGAAACACCATTCCACGGTGTGGGCAGCCGGGAAGTGACAACCGCCCTCATACCCGTAAAAGCATGAGTGCAAATCGGTCAAAATCAAATCACTAGGTGACATTTTAAGATATCAGTAGACTGATGAATTTCATGATAAAAAATAATTAAATACTATTAATTTTATTTTGAAATGTTTAATGTTCTTTGACCAATGGTTTACTTGCAGATCTTTTATTTCCACGTATTTTATATAGAAGTAATAATTTCCAGTCATTCCCAAAATGATAAATCAATTGGTTATGATAATGTTGTTTTTAATTAGTTGTTTTCATTTGGTCTTAGATTCTTGCAAAATGTACAGTTCGATTAACCACTAGCTATGTTACTGATCTTATCAGTATAGAATAATAAACTGAATGTCTATTGATACGTTTATTGATTGTTGGCTGATATGAAAGCTACACATTTAGAATTTCCTTGATCTAGAATTGTAACATTTTTCTAGTCAATTTCAAATCGTAGTTATCTACCTCCTACTTGACTTCAGCGATAACATATTTTGTCCGAGAAACTCAATAACACCAAGAATATCCTCCTGAGCTGTAAATATTCACACATTGATTTCAGCTGGATGTTACTGAAGCAGTGAATGGCTATTTCTTTTTAGTATGAAGGATCTCATTGGTGGTATACACATGTGATCCCACCACACATCTAACATAGAACTTTCAGATCTCGTGACAAATGCTTAACCGTCAGAACTGGTGAGCAGACTAGCTTTCACTAATAGAATGTTGACTTCAAAGTTATAGTAAGAAGTTGTTACAGGCGGAGTTTAGAGAAGGCGGGATTGATACTGTTGTCACCAATGGATGGCACTGAATTGTTAGCAGGGTATGCTATAAATCGATTTTGACGATAATATCCCGATTGGACTCCGATCCAACAGTACTGAAGGTTAAGCGTTTGCCGCAATACCTAAACACCCTGGGTTTGGTGTATGGTGGGGTCATGAGTTGGCACTACTAACGAGTCTCACACTGAATAAATAAGTGTCATCCTATGCTTTCTGTTTACAGTGTTATTCAACGGAAAGTATTATATGATAAAATACGAGATACATTTCAAAATGATTACAATTTCGTTGACAGATCACTGTGATCTACTTTTAAAACAATAAAAGTTAAGCAAGAACGTTAATTAAATTACATATATAATTATAACGTATTTGGATCTTTCCGTTGATTTGTCATGAACAAAAATTGATCAGTCTCTATTACCATATGTGCATCCTGAGTGGATTGCCTCGATATAGTGATAGTTCAGGGTGCACATATGGCAACAAAGACTGATCACATTCAGTCCATGACAAATCAGCAGGAACATCCAACTACATCCCAATTATATATATATATATATGTATGTCCATTGCACAAGCTTGGCTGTCTGGGCTCAGTAGCCTGGTGACGAACGCGTTAGCGTTTAGCACAAAATGAACTGAGTTCAAGTTCCAGTGTGGATATCAATATTGGGATTCAGGTACATCGAACTGACGAACCCCAAATAGGACGGAACTCGTCTCGTGGATTCTTCTTGCTAGTCACAGTTCAACTCGAACACTAAATAAATCCGTTGTTTAATTTTTCATAATAATTAGAAACAAATAGAAGGAAGATAACATTAGACAATTTTCTGTTGACATGAGCTGTACAAAATATACTCGTCTAACTTGTATTTCACTCTCAGTGCTTCATTTCTTCACTGAAATTTATTTGCTGCTCGTTTCACTGACAATGCCAAAATATTACCTTTTCTAAGCCACGACCTTTATATAGATACTGAATATGAGCCCCGGTACAAATATCAAAACATAAACGAAGATGTATCGTCAACTTTCGAGTCCAAGTTAGAGCAAAACATTGGTCACAGATTCCGCTACTAGTTACAACTTAGGTATTGGAATTTCAACTAGCTTTTTTTTCACGACCAATGATTAGTGACTGTTATTTATGTAGTTCTTTAGTACTGATAGAATTCGGTGATTGAAGTTAAAATGTGATAACCATTCTTGACAAATAAACGTCTTATTCATAATATTTAAATATTAGGTAATTTAAGGTATTTGGTATAACTCTGCTTGACCTAGTTTTCATTCTAGATAGCACTCATCAATAAATGGTGCCTGTTCCTCGTGAAATTTAAGTCCGTGTCATTTAGTGTTTTGCAGCCTGTAATTATCTATTCACGCTTCAAATGATCTTTTTGTATAATCAAGATGGTAAATTTAATATGCTAAAATTTGCTAAAATTGTTCAACGATTTACATATTTCAGCTACCCCGTTACCCTATTGAACAACATTTAAATTTGGAAACTATTCATCAATCACAAACGTCTACAATATTCCTTTGTTCTGATTATCTTGTCTTAACACAATGGCCATTAGATTCACAATCATTTGTATGTACTGGTGATTTAGCACATATTATTCCATTATGTGAAGTATGGTGTGATATAGTGAAACTTGATGAATTATTCATTCGATCATCTGCACCGTCAAAATCAGTAAATCATAAATATAGTCCAAATGAAAAGTTTGTGAAACATTCCGAAATTGACAATGATCATTTAAAGTGTAATATATCATCATCATCGGGTATATCAACTGCTAGTTTAGAAGATGGTGATTTGAATAGTCCATCTATAGATCACTATAGTCAAACAGTAGATGCTGAACTAATGAAAACACCTGGATCGTGTTCATCAAATGATAATCATTTATCATCTAGTGATACTGGTCAATTATTATTAATTGGACGTCCCCTAATGGAAAATTGGGCGATACGATTTCCAAATAATGATCTTTGTGTAAAATGGAAACAGATGATTAACGAGTAAGTTAGTTACTTCTTTCTGACATTTTTATCCTTTTCAATATATAAATCAAATGTCAGCTTGACATGCAGATGATGCTAGAACTCAAGTGGCACGTTTCGCTCTGTCCTGGACTCGTCAGCTTGTCCTACATGTTTTAGTATTTGAAAAGAGATTGAGATCCACTACGAATTACTTCATATATCGATGCGCTATCCACTAAACAAGTGAGTTTGGATAGTCACTAACTTGTTCGATACGTTCAATCCTCAGTATAGACATTTACCTGGGGATACAAGCGAATCTAGCTAAGGAGTCATGAATAAAACAAAACACGAGTCGTTAATCCGAATTTATTAGTACTTGTTATCAAACAGCATTACCGGGCCAATCCTCTCAATATGGACGTGTAATAGTCTGTAATATTAACAACGGGGGGGGGGGGGAATAATAAACTCTTCATACTCGTTGGATAATTTACTAACTATATAGACTCAGTAGTTTAATGGACGATATGTTAACGTTTAAAGTAAAAAATAATGGGTTCAAATATTTATTTGAATAGTGACGATTCTGAAATAAGATAAAGATGTTGAATTTTGTTGCTAACTTCGATTTACTCTGTCAAAACTAGATGGCACTACAAAAGACAGTCTATTCAGAATAAACAACTTCCAATAAGAACTGATCGGTCACAGTCGTAAATACCAACAACGAAAAATCTCACATCCTACCAATGTAATTAGATAGTTTCAATAGAAAAAAGCTAATCTACATTCTGTTTTGAGTAAAATGCTATCAGACTGATCAAAACAAGGTCATCAGGATAATGAAAACAATAGAATTGTCTATGCCAAAATATGCATTGAAGAACGTGAATAAATTCTCATTGACTAATTGATTAGTTTGAAACTAAGATAATAAGTAATTCGGAAATTTATCTCAATATCAAACTTATATATACGAATGAATTTCTAGCTTTTACTATCTACATCTATACATTCAACAAAACAACATAGTCAACGTGATGTTGCATTACTTAGATCTAGAGGCTGCACTATGACTAGATCATCAATAGAATTCGATTAGATGCAAAAGGAACTGGACATTAATCACCATTACTTGAAGTCAGTTGTGCTCTAAATAGTTTAATGCTAATGTGAAGTTGGAGGAAATAAGTACAAATCCATAATTTACTGTCATGTCAAATGCTGATTGGCAATTGTAACATTCAAACCTATTGGGTAAAATTTTAATTTATCCAATGCTTAGAAAAGACTTTTAATGAATAAATCTCATCGAAAACAATGAAAAATTCTCCTTTCTTCACAGCATCTGTAGTATGAATAGGATCACTTTATGATAAACACAATATGAAAACGAATGTTAAGAAGATTATTATAGTTTCAGAACAGTGGTTATTTGATAAGTTAATGCATTAATCGAAAGAAACAATTCTCAATTGACATTACAGTAGAATCTTAGTTTTAATTAATAACATAGAGGTTATCGATTGGTTAAGTTAAAACGATTGTACAGTTGTGAAGCTACTTTTCTGTCACATTCAGCTTAATGTGAGTATTAATCAAGAGTATTTTTGTAACAGTAGTGAAACAGGTCAGTCCTGTACAACGTAGAACTTGGCACATATATGCATCATTCGAAATTTTCATACAGTATTAGAAAAGCATGTTAAATATCAATATAGTGGAAGTAATATTAGCATCATTGATCAAAGAAAACGATTAGATATCCGAGAAATGACTTAGAAATAAAGAATTAACTCGAGGAAAGGTTTAAATAAACCAGTTTCATAGCTCTGAATTAAAGGGAACATAAAGAGTAAAGGCATTTGGACTATTTAAACCGTTTTCTGAACCATGTCATTAAATATCTACAACCGTTTGGTTACGAGAAACGCATAGATCCTAATCCTGCATTAGCTAACATCGTTCGTTGAGGTTGGGAAAATGTAATACATGTCGTGACCACAACAATCAGGTGAATTATTATTTTCTCCTTGAATCCTATTTCCAACTTCTGGATTGCTCACAGGAAAGTCCCAACGAAATGTCAGGTTAAAAACAAAAAACTGATAACATTTAATCGAATTGCCAGATTATGGAAGTAGTTTGCTGACAATCAAATATGAAAGTACTTGATATGATTTCAAAAATGGATTTGAACAGAAATTTTTGTGTAGGTCAAAGCTGTGGTCGTGAATTAGATATTATGTAAAATAACCTTGACGTGTACATTAGCATGTTGTTCTTCATTTCGAACATTGTTAGTTTGATATCACGAATCTATCTGAGTTAAACAATTAGGAAGCACTGGAAAGGTGTTTCATTCTTGTTTGGGACTTTTCAGCATTTCGCACTCACGACCCCGCCAGGAATCGTGCCCAGGATTTTCAGCCTTCGTGGTGAACAATTTATCACTGAACCACTGGGCTGGCTCCCAACTGTTGATACTTTTAACTTCAATCTATTCGCTATATATTTGCTCGATTTCATCCAATGCCATTGGTGGCTAACGGCTTCATAGCCGAAATGGCTGAGCTTCGCTGGTCAAGTATTCTCACTAGAATTGCCTCAAGATGCTAGTCACTAGTGGGCCGATATTCAAACAATGATACAATGATCTGCAAACTAATGCTTGGTAGCCTAATGATCCACAAATCATGTACTGCCGTAGTCCCACATACGGAAACCAGAAGGTCCATATGAACTCACTAGTCGTTAGTTTTCAAAACGAATAACTTTACTGATTGCAACGTTTACGTGTTATACAAAACTAGAACATTAGAGTTCAGAATCTGAATAACTAGTGCTAAGGAAAATCAACCATAACTTAGAGATAATATAAGGTTCGAAAGAGATAAAAAGCGGTTTGTAGAAAGCAATAGATTTAGAGAATCTAAATATTTTCTGAATTTTGATATAAGCTACAAGAAAATTGTTTTTTGAATAGACCTTTGCATAAAAATTTTATAGTGACAGATAGTTATTTTATAGGTGACATGTCCTCTGAGCTTGATGACTTAACTGTAAAGTCTTTAAAACTGCTCTAGTTAACACTATCAGCATTAAATGTAAATGGAACTGAGTCGTTTGAATTCCAGTACAAGCGACCAGCAGCTTGCTATTTTGCTATAAATCAATAACTTACCATAGTGTACATGTTTCAGATTATTATTTAAGCTTCTTCTTACCTGATTTCCGACTACATGATTCTATCTTCGCTTACATTGACTGACAGATTAAATCACTTTCAACACCTTTATCGACTGATACATAACTGGAGTGCCAGGTTTGTTCTCAACGATTCCTCTGTCCGACATTTTGCCATTCTAATCAAATTCATATCCATCGTGTTCCAAGCTTATTGATATAAGCAAATTTGTTTCACAGTTTTAGTGATTAGTTAGTATGAACTTAAGCATAGATAGAGAGCAAAGTCATTTCTTATTATGTTGTCTTGTAAAACGACGGAGACTTTATGATTAAACTATTCTTAATCGGAGAGTATGCATGCTACAAAATACTCATTTTGAGGTAAAATACTCTCCGCCTATTTTAAAAATACATGATTACCATGTCATCTTATCGAATTATTGAAGTTTATTTACAAGTACATGAACACAGTGAAAAGTAACGTAGTCACTTCTCAACATAGAGGTGTATTCAACTATCATTTACAAGTTAGAAGGGTAAACGCATACTATAAGCGTTAAATACTTGGTACAACTTAACGTTTCATAAAGTTATTCTGACGACAGTCATCTAGCTTGAGGCCTACGTCCGAGAAATCCTGTCAACAGTATCCGACTAATTAAGACCAAAACCTACTGCACTACGACGTTGGGTTACTTAAAATAGTGACCATATTTCAACTTAATGATTATAATTTGATCAACTCTTAAGCAAGATCAAGCAGCACGACGATGATTTGAGTTACAACTAATTGATTGATTGTTGTCGTTTCAATTCTTAACTGATATAACAGAATATACGATGTTACTAAGTCACATGATTCTGATAAACTTTATTTTCCTTCAAATATATGTACTTGCTTATTTTCTCAATTTTCCATCCATTATTGTTATTAATCATCATGACACTACATTACTCTATAATTTATCAATTAGGTCTATTCGAAGAAATCAACAACTATTTGATGGAAAATCAATCAATGTGAAAGTGATCAATCAAATTATACCAAACCATCAAGTAAGTTGTTCATTTGACAATTGGATCATGTGTCATAGATAAACTTATGTATGTGTATCAAGAAATAATGTCTGGTTTTAATGCGACGAACAAACCTGGATTAGACAACGACTGATAATTACCAACTGTTACTAGATAGCTGTTTCTAATTAAGATGGAACTCCTAAGCAACTCATAATCACGTTTACATTAAAGACCGAGCTCATGATATGTCGGCCCAAATTGTGAATTCAACAGTCTTTACGACACTTAATCATAATCAATTGTACTCATTTGTGATTAACTTTAAGAGGTAATTTCCAAAGTTCCAATGATAAGTGAACAATTATCTTTAGCTATACAGCTCTTTCGGTAGGTCATGCAATATATTTATGTTATGAATTGATTGAAATTTGCAGTATCAACCGTTAGATATGTTATGATGCGAGAAATTTGGGGGTGGGTGACCGAATGCCAAATTAGGTGTCCCTAGTTGGTAATTGTGCGTCTGCCCTATGCCCACTTAGTCCCAAGTCAGAATAGAAAGAATACGACCCTATAGATCAACTAGACAGAATCCTATTATATTTCAAGCATCCCCTTATATATACTTAAAATCAGACCACACAGCAAACCAAATTAGGAAATTAACATGAATACAGAACAAAGGAAATAGTGGTAGTGAATAGGAACAACTTGTACACGACTAATTAACTGTAGTCCATATTAAGAGACAATATAATAACAGTAAATATGCTAAACGGGAGGATAGCGTAAGAGAAACGTAACAATAGTAGAAACAATATGTTTACATTACACACAGTTAGAATAATTGGAATAGTGTTCTAAAACAGAGTTCAGAAAGTTTGTTACACTTCTTTGTGGTCTGGCATAACAAGATACTGGTTCATTGGTATAAGGGTTGGATATTCTCTATAAAGACTGTATGTCCTTGGCTCTAACCTCCGTGGCAATAAGTGATAGGCGCTGGTAAAGATTATCATACTAGAATGGAATAACTACTCAGCAACAGTTCTTGGATGTATGACTCAGGTCAATTCGTTGTATCAAACATAAATTCTACGGCTAGCGCAACGTCCAGTCATAAAAGGTTATTTACATTTCTACCCTTTATTCTTACTTACTTACTTACGCCTGTTACCCCTCTCAGAGGAGCATAGGCCGCTCACCAGTATTCTCCATTCAACTCTGTCCTCAGCAATCCTTTCCAGCTGTCTCCAGTTATTGTTCATCCTTTTTATGTCTGCTTCCAGTTCTCGATGCAGGGTGTTATTTGGCCTCCCTCTTTTCCGTTTCCCAACACAATTCCAAGTTAGTGCTTGTCTCGTGATACAGTCTGATGATTTGCGCAATGTATGTCCTATCCATTTCCAACGTCGTTTCCTGATTTCCTGTTCAGCTGGAAGTTGGTTTGTTCTCTTCCATAGTAGGCTGTTGATGATGGTTTCCGGCCAACAGACATTCAATATTCTGTGTAGAATAAAGGGTATTGCATTTTCCTTTATTCTACTGTAGTGTAATTGTAATTGTAACACGTATCTCATTATATTGAGGGAACATTTTATCACATTCTCCTCTAAAGAAATGTTTAACACTTGTCATTCAATAATATTACACATTTCGAGTTTAAACTTTCCTACTCTTAAGGTGACTAGTCAAATTTACAAATTTACACAATTAGAATCCAACCGATGTACATGGTTAATTTTAAGTATTGTAATAAAATATTTATGAATTTATAATTGTAAGAGCTTTATAACATAGTTACTGAAAGCAATCAGTTTCTAGAATACTTTCTATTCTCGAATACTAAATGGAAATAGGTGGTGTGGAGGCAGTGTCAAAGAAACCCTAACCTACGTACAATGATAGAAATCAACAAAAAGAAATGAACAAAGATTAAGTTGTCAATGTTAAAATTAACCATCAGTAAAAGACTAGATATCATCTAGTGGTTGGAATAAGACATTTTAGGTTTACATATGTCACCACGAAATCACAGTGTAAAATCTTATCGATCAACTTAATTCTTAACTAAAATGCTAAACTTAGATTTAGATTACATTTAAGAATGTATGTATACGTAGACTGATGGGTTAGATGCATTTTTAAATTCAATGTTAGTATATAAGCTTTTAGTGACTATTTAGTGTTGTTAATCTGGAATAGATGGTTGGATCAAACATTCTACAATAGGTTTCTTATGACTAAATCTAATTGAAGTATCAAAGCAATTTATTATTTGTAGTAAAAATAGAAGTTCTATTTGTGTTTTTGTCAGAGAAATCAATTTCGATCAATATAAACAATTATGATCTTTTAATTTAATTTGTATTGTGACTAACAAGTGGAATCCAGGACGCGCGTTTCGTCCTATTTAGGACTCATCGGCTGGATGTACCTGCATCCCAATGTTGATGTTCACAATGGGACTCGATCTCAGTCCGTCTCGTGTCATACGCCACCGCGTACAACACTAGGCTACTGAGTCCAGACGGTCACGTTTGTGCAATGGGCGAATCGGTAGTAGGATGAATTTGTATATTCCCATTGATTTGTTATAGACTGAAGCTGGTCAGTCACTGTGAATATTCGCTATATCGAGGCAATCCGCTCAGGATGCACATATAGCAACAGTGACTGACCAGCTTCAGTCTATAACAAATCAATGGGAATATATAAATTCATTCTACTATGATCTTTTAACTTGTTGATATCCAACGAAATCATGATAAAGTTCTTATTTCTCTCTTAAAACTATTATATACAACAACGTAAGAATGACAGGATTTTCAGAATAGAATGAATTCATTGTATTGCATGGCTGCTTATCGGCTGCAAACGGCTTGTAGTATCAAGTATATAACAAGGGCCTCTACTAGGTTTTTTAAATGGAAGAAAGTTATTCACAAGTGTAATAACCAAACATCCACTTGATATTGGACATGTAATAGATGCCTTCGAATCTTTCAGAATGATCAACTGCTACTACAAACGAAAAAATTACCACTTCTATTCAGATGCTTTACAGAGACTATTATCAGCAAACTCTTTCAGTCTGACCTCTGTAGACAGAAAGAAAGCCCAGTTGACCTCTTTATGTCATTACATTATTTTTATAAAATTTCATCCAATTAGCAATTATCCATGACAACATTTTAACATATTTCTTCATCTACTTACACTTACACAATCATTTGGTTATTATTATTCACGTTTATTACGTCACACTTCATTAAACTTTCTATTTATATGATTCTTTTGTTCTGTTTTGAAATCAAAGTTATCAATTGATTGAGGTGTACGTATGATGCTATTTATAAGCATAATAATAATAAATTATAAATTCCGGTCATTTACAATTGCTGATTATCCAGAAAGTATAAAATGAATTTATTCTATTCTTTCTTGTTCTTGCGTCATACATTAAAGAATACTGGTAGGCGACTTATGCTTCAAGTGAGGTAACATGCATTGATTGATTGATTGTTATGTTAAATCTACAAAGAGATCATTTTATATGGAATACACATGAATGATGTATTCATAGAATTCCATGAAGAGTTTAGCAATTCAAACATTATTATTATTATTA
Organism: Schistosoma japonicum; assembly: GCA_025215515.1. Classification (NCBI taxonomy): domain Eukaryota; kingdom Metazoa; phylum Platyhelminthes; class Trematoda; order Strigeidida; family Schistosomatidae; genus Schistosoma; species Schistosoma japonicum. The sequence goes on from CM046066.1 coordinate 10,489,028, forward strand.
TTATTATTATTATTATTATTATTATTACCACTTATCAAGTGTACTTATAGTAATTTATTCTGTTGTCACTTTCATCTAAGCTACAGAATACTTATTTCACTGATTGATGTCTGTAATATATCATACATAATATATGACTTGTATAGAATAATAATACTACTAGTAATAATCAACATATTAGTAATACTGTTGGTAATAATATGAACATTGACATAGTAGTTGATTCATTTATCGTAGCATTTTACAGTTATTAAAACTTATATTTAAGTTCATTTTCTATACATGGAATTGTTTGCATGAATCAATGCTGCATATTAAATAACATCATGATAATGATAATGAACAAATTATTATTACATGTTATACAAAATCTTATGTAATAATTATGAAGTGATAGAAGAAGTGTATCACAAGACAATTGTTTAAAACATGTGACTGTCGTTAATTCATTTACAAAACTTATAGTATTGTATAAATTTGTTATTTACAATTAAAGGGTTGTTGTGGAAATAGTTAATTTGTCAATGTTGATATCACTAATTGATCTGAATCAGACAACCGTTGATCACCTGAAAGCATTGGACGGCTGTTTCGTCCTAGTGTGGGGATCGAACGGAATTACAAATATTGACCGTTAAGAGCTGACTCAGTGGTCCAGTAGTGAAGCGCTCGTCGTGGAGCCAGAATTCTTGGGGTTCAGGCCCTTTACCATTGGACCACTGAGTCGGCTCTTAGCGATTGATATTTCTAATTCCGTTCGATCCCCGATGAGGTCGTGGAAGAGCACTGCTGAAGAGTCCCATACCAGTACGAAACAGCCGTCCAATGCTTCCAGGTGATCAATGGTTGTATGATTCAGATCAATTCGTGATATCAGCACTGATAAATCTGTCATTGTTAACATGGAAAGTTGAATCAAACCAAGTGGCTGTTTTCTTATGTTTTTAGAAGAAAACAGTAAACTGGGTATAAAGGAGAAAGATTCATTCATCTCTGTTGACAAATGATCTATTTTGAATGGCATTGAACTTAATGCTGCTAAATATTAAACTGGTGTTTTAGACCAAGGTGTGATGGGACCTGAATATCCTCGTGAAATCGTATGAAGTTTGTACTGTTTAGAGGGGGCGGGAGTTTTGTAATAAAGATTGTCCAGTTTCACTTAACTTGATGTAATTCTTTTTAAATCCTGATCTATCTTCGTCTTCACACGTTTTATCACCACTAAACAGGTTTTGTGTTTACTTTGTCATATAGAGTCTGTGTAGTTTTGGTGTTACTAACCCCTTATTATTACAACTAGTAAGTTCCTGTACATAACTTATTATTCACTACTATTCCCCATTATCTCCTACTGGACTTTTAAGAAAACACTTTGTAGTATTGATTAGAACATTGAAAGATGTTAGTAGGGTATGTAACAGAACATTCGACGTTATTATGAATGTGATCGTTGTGGATAGACAGTTGAAATCTAATGATCAACTGTCGAGTATATTACTTTATTATATAACATCCACTACTCACTATTATCGCATTTTTCTTCTTGAATATCGTTTAACAGAATGATACACAGTTACATTACAATTAATGTATGCAGAGAAAAGTACAAATGCTTTATAATTCCATACCCAGTACACAGACTGTACAATTAGAAAGATTGTAAGGAGTAATCTAGCTAAAAATCTTTGTTTTTGTAACTAATGTCAAGATTCTAATTGCTGATTAAACTTTTAGTTCTTGCACCTTATTTATATGTACTTGATAAAATACTTCACACTGATTAAGCGGAAATAAGAATAGAAAAATAGTGAATAACTGTAGGTTGATTGGCGCCATGACAGTATAAAATACCCTATAAAAAAATACGAACTATGAAGTAGAATAGATGGACTTATTTAAAGTAGTTTCTGTTGTGACGCATGGATTGGATTCTTTTATCGACCGCGAAATCTCTGTCATCAATTATTGTTTCGTGTAGGTTGACCGCTTGATTCATCTCCTAAGCTTGATGCGACCCCCCCCCACCCGGACTAAAAAAAACATTCCAACGTGAACACGAGAGAAAAGACAGGAAATACGGCAAAATAACACTTTACTACAAGGTTCAATTATGTTCAGAAAATTAGGGTATTAATAACATCATAAATGTCCTTTGAGCTTCTAGAGATTTCTATATCCTACTAAACACAGTAGTAGTAAGATAACTGTCCAATCAGAGATACATCACGTGACTTCTCATTGTCTAGAGTTTTTGATACAAAACTATCTACGTGCTGATTCGATACAATGTCTCCTATTGATTTCTACGCCTTACTGAACTTGTTTCGAGGGGTTTTCTGATTCAGCTTAACAGTTTCATTGAAAGTATACGCTGTGGACTATTTTGAAGGTGTCAGAATATGATCTTGTGAAATTATACCATGTAATTAACCAATTGAAATTTAGATAAAAAGTGACCATATTATTTTAGGACATTAAGCATAAAACATCGGGTTAGGAAATTAAGTTATGCTCAAATTTAAAGTGTGAAAGTACTTTGGTTTCATATCTTTAAAACGTTTTAGTTACCATGACAAATTCATAAATGAAGTCACTCACTTAAGGTCATTTAGATTCTTCTAGATCTCTTATTCTTGAATTACGTATTAATTTTTAATCATTTTAACCAATAACTATTAGATGGTCACACTAATCTTTTAATACCATACAAACTATTACAACATTTTGATTTTCACTTAAGAAGACAAAAGTCTATATTCTTGTTTGTCAGTACACTGTAGTATCACTAGAATTTTACTTTTATCGGAGGTTAAAAGTCTACAAAACCATGATATCCAATTAATTAACTTCTTATAGTTGTCATAGTAAAAAAAAATTTATAGATTAAAAATATTTTAGTTTTTGTACTTATGAAACAAATCTGAGATGTTAAAAAACTATATGGTTGATTGGTGAAAAAAATGATTTGCACTAATAATGAATTCAGTGAATCATTAGCTTCTACCATTATACTATTAGATGCCTGCTTAGTGGTGCAGAGGATTAGGTGTTCGCCAACTTGGAACTCCCAGTGGGGGAATCTGGATTGCACACTGCTGAGGAGTTCCACACTAGAAGGGATAGTTGTCCAGTACTTCCTGGTTTTCAATGGCATCCAGCCAACATCAACCTGTACCATATTCAATCAATTAAAAATAAGCATTAGTTATTTGAGATTTTAGTGTTGTTTATGAGTAATCATTGAAAACTTATGTTTTTAGCATAGAAACCTACTCGTTCATAGTATTCAGAAAATAAATATTTAGTTTAGTATGCTTTAAAGAGTTCAAGTCACTAGTCACTTGTTTTCTTTAAGCATAATTAGTCCTTTTTTACTGTGGGTTAATCAGGTTAATAATAAATTCATACACTTATATTAATGTACCAAAAGGAAGTAGAACTAGCTAGTTTTCTTGTAAACATTATTATCTTTTATTAAATTGCACAGTTGATGCAGACGAGTATTCATGTTCATGTTTTCTGTGCATTCCTTTCTGTTTCTGATTGGTTACTGTCATTTTTTGTATGATAATCTTACTGTCTGTTGTAAGACCGTTACTGTAATCATATTAACAAAATCGGAACAAAATAGAGTGAACTCTTCTGAGTGTTAATTTCCTGTCTTCTTGATCTGTTCTTTTCTTGGGAAAGTAAATTTTGTTGGAGTATTCGTAAGTGACTGACTGCAAGTAGTTTATACGTTTGGACAGATCAATCTACAAATTAAAGAGTTAACGTTAATGGTTACTTATATAGACGCAGCTAAAGGACACATAGCAACACCATTAGAATACTTAAGTATTATTAATAATAAACTGTTGAAGTAAACAATCTTTAAATGCATTACATAATTATCATACAATGCACCTATATATTGGATTATTGAAAACAGGAACTACTACTGCCAAAATAACTTAAGTTTGTGTTTATTGATACCTGATATATTTAGACTTTTACGACCAAAAGTTGTTAATGATAACCATATATAGACTTGTTAATATTTTAAAGGTAAGCAAAATTAATTCAGCTTAAAACAACCAACATCAATTAGGCTAATCCTAAACGCATACGTACACACACACACACACATTCACCAGCACAGAATATAAGTACACTGACGACTAAACTCTATGTTTTAAGTGTAAAACTTTTGTCGATTAAGCACTACAATTACGCAATATTTCATTTGTCCATTTGGTTTTGTGTTTTGTAACAGTGAGTAAGTTGATTACTGATTCTCAGTTACATTTCAGTAGTACATTCGGTGTTGTAGAGATTGATGAATTTGAAATTCAAGATTGTAGATTATACTTACATAGATCAACATTGAAATTCATCTAATTCGTCTAAGTACGGAACTCGTTAGCAGTGTACAGTTTGTTATGTCAAATTTAAAATGCAACAATCTCTATTATTGAATTGAGATGGTTATTTTTATGGATATTAATAATTTACTTGATTGAATATGTCACAGATTGATATTAGCAGGGTACCATTGAAAACTAGAGAGCACTGAACAACTGTTTCATTCTAGTATGGAACTCCTCAGCAATGCGCACCCCAGAGTCCCCTATATTATCTATTCCTCTATTATATCAAACATAAAAAAAAGCCAACAATTTCTCTTCAGAAAATGCTTAAGAAAGCTCTGATGTAAAGACATGGTCAATGGAATCCAATCATTCCAGAATTGTAGTAGTTACATACAAATTGACTAAATTCTAATTCTAAGCATAACAACAAATGCTACTAACTTAATGAATCCTAAATTCAACACCTTGATATGTGAACGTGAATACAATCTATCACTAAGATGTTGCCTATTTCTGACAATAATAAATTTCGTATTATGATTACGTAACATCATGACATAATAAAACTTAACAAACAAATGTTTTAATTAAATGCAAATTTATTATCTTCTCGAACCAATCATATTTGTCAGTACAAATAAACTGATAAGAACTTCACTTTTTCTTATTGATCTGTTCTTAAATTCACCTGGAAACAACAAAACAAAACAAACTTTCTAATTGATTTATTGTATACTTTTTGTTTTGATTTATCTCTTCTCAGTTAGTGTATAAATATCATAATATACCAATTCATATGACAGTGGATCAGTTGAAAGAGAAAGCATTAGAAGGACTTAACATTAATGGGGTAAGTAATATTACTTATTGACAACTTATATATTTTTATTAGTTATGGTTATAGTTATAACTCACGCTTGATAGGTTGACTAGACGTAGACAACTTTAGCACTAGAACGCTTTGAACTATCGTAGTTGCGAATTCAAAAGACAGAAGACTATTAGACAGGAACTTTATTCCAGTATAGTTTTCTAAGACAACAAAATTAGTATTATAATCTAACCAATACGAGGTAAGAAGTTTCCACTGTTATCTAATCCGAAAGCGCTACGTCGAGATTTTGAAAGATTCTGTTGATTAGTAATTGGATAGAATGTCTTTAGCTCTTTCAAGGGTTCTGGAGGCTTTGTTGAAGTTTCTAGGAGCCGTTCTAACATATATGATTATTAACACACTTTAAAGATAATTCATCGTTACTTACTGATATCAAATAAGTACAAGATGATTATTTCATTCTGGTTTATCACTTATCGACAGTGTATACTTTTATTTGAACGAAATTTGAACTTTCAAAGGTTTGAAGGTTAATAAATCATCTTTGAGTAAGTGTATTGAAAATGAATGTTAGCTAATAATAGCCATATCGAGACAATCCGCTGAGGATGCACATCAGCTTCAGTTTTTAACAAATCAATAGCAATATACAAATTCATCCTAGTAACTCATTCAGTTACTTTGTTGTTGAAGGGTCTTTGATAGATTCCTTTAGAAATCAGATAACTCTCATTAATGCATGAACAACACAAAATTGACTCAATGAGGGGAATGTATTAGGTCATTTAAATTCTAACTTACTTTATTTAGAATCCCTATTTACCAATGTTCTTATCACTGAAATCAGTAATGATGAAATCATGATCAACTTTTGAATATCAAACTGTTTATTACAGAGATTGATTATTAAGATGGTCATTTTATGCATAGTTTACATTTCATAAATCAATTTACAGACAAACAGATAGAATACCTATAGAACCCCTACAGTTCTTCTACTAACAGTTTGTTATATGGTCAGGTCTGATCAACTGAAGTTGATCATATACATAAATGGTATGTGACACTGAAGTTAATTCTTAAAACACAAGTATCTCTTAAAAATTAGAGCGTCAAATACAATCTTTGTTCGGGAGTACACTTTGTTGGTTAGCGCACACTTACAATTAAATGAATGATAAAATAACTGATAGGGTTGGATACAGCATACACATACACATACGGTCACCTATGGTAAGTGTCAACTAGTTGTGACGATTTCTCACTTCACTTTAAATAAAACAATTTGACTAGGAGATGAACAAGACAAATCATTGTCTTATCGATTCAAAGGAAACTTCATATTATGTAACAGGCAACATATTATGACCCACTGAGAAGTTTATTAGTTGAAATTAAGCTACTGTCTATGCCCCCCCTACCCCTCATCCAGAATTCTAACATTTGAAACTGTAAAACCTAAGATTATATGTCAACAAAAGAAAATAGACTTTCTAATCTAAGTATGCAATACTGTTATGAATTAGAGGGTTGATGAATGACGTATTCGACTGGTTAAATAAAAGTATACTAAGTTAATTGATAGATGAAATGCAGTGAGTTGATATGTCGAATTACGGTCACTGAATTAGTCTGATTCCAAAGTACATTTAAAATCATTAGTAATATGATAAATCAGATAAAAGTTTTTAACTAATAAAGTATCAATACATGATTTAATGTGACAAATGATTAGATGTTATGGATATTGACGGTTATTCATTCTCCAAGTAGTTACAATCTGACTATGTCACTGATTCTTATCATCTAGTTCATAGAGTTTCAAGTTCAGTCAATAAACAGTATAATGGAAATATGTTAAGAGTTATTCACAAATATAAAAAGCCTATGATATGAAGTGGCACTTGTTATTGACAATTCCACCACAATATACAGCAGTCATCTCTTAATTGCATAGATGAAATGATTGTAAATACTGACGGATATAATGCAAGTTGAGAGTATTGAAGAGAACCTCAGTAATTTGTGTAAACATTTCATTTGTCTTTAAATAAAACTATTTGACTTAGAGGTGAATAATCCAAATCATTGTCTTATCGATTACAAAGAAATGCAATATTATGTAATAGGTAACATGTTACGAACAGAAGGATTTACAATAGATACGATTTCCAGTAGACTCTAGATTTTAATGTTCTTGTACACGTGTATATGTAAGTTAACTGACTATCTAACTAGTTTTAAAGCAGAAATCCAATATGTTCCTTTTGAACACATTGTCCTCGTTCTACTAAATGCATAAAGTACTCTTCAGATTTTTGCCTACTAGCCTTACCGTAAAATAGTGAAACACGGGCAGTATGTACCTAAGGGATATATACAGTTTCTAACTGTATCATAGTCTTAAGCGTGAATTATATTTTTTTACAAAGGCCATTACTTACTCCTCTCCTTTTTGAATCTTTTACTATACATTTATGAATTCATTACATTTTGGTTGTTATATTTTATCTTATCATGATATACAACTGCTTCATGCATTACGTAATTGTTAATCCTTCTTTTAGCTTTTATGATATTTTGATAGATACTAAGTGTCAGGAGTTAAAATATTGAGGATATGTCATGCATACATCTTGTACATTGAAATCTTAGATACTCACTGTTCATTCGATTCTTGTACAGTCGAATACAAACGTGTGTGACAAGCCTTACTTCATAGGTTACTTTATATACAAAATAATGAAGGCTTTCATAAGTTTACATATAACTATAACGTTTCTGGAAAGAATGCTTAATTTGGTTAAAAAGAATAAATAATTAATTGTGTGCAATCGTCATAGATTGATGTTCTTTGAGCACTGGACAGCTGTCCTGACCTAGTATAGAACTCTTATGTGTCAGAATACATCCTTAATCTTGCTAGGGAATCAAATCTACGGCCTTCATGCCTCCCAGCTAACTCTTTATCTATTGTACCCTGGGTTCAGTTATAGAATTCTCACTTTCATCACTTTGTGATGATCACTGATTGTCACTGATGATAACTGTCTCATTTCCAATAAGTCTGAATCACCTCTATTTGATTACAATTGTCAACTCACTAGTGACTTATTTGGATATGTTCCTTAAGTTCTAGTGAGAAGTCATTACTAGTGGAGTTCAGACATGTCAAGTGTAAGGCAGTCATCACTAACAAGAGGGATGATCGTCTGACCATATCACAAAACGAAGTGAAAATTCTACCACCGGGCGCCGGCTAATCCCATGGTGCAGTTGGTTATGCCTTCATTGTGAGACCTAGGGGCCTTGGTTTATATCCCTTGGCTGAAATACAGATCTACACTACTGAAGAGTCCTATACTAGGACAGAACAGCTGTTCAGTACTCTCTGATTTCCAATAGTATGCAACCAGCATTAATATGTGATGAATGCAAACTACCAAACTTCATTTCTGTCTCCATAAAACTACTTCAATTCTCTTTATTTAACTTTTAAAACATTATAGACAATCTAAGTTACCAAGACTATCAATAGATTGATAACTATCTTGTTTGAAGGTATAGTATCCTTCTTATTGCCAACAAATGATTGTTATGAATTTGAGGTTGAAATCCTGATGCACTTGAGTATCTCTTATACTCTAAAAAGTGCAAACAAGAGAGAAGGTGCATCGATTAACTATGCATAATAAAGTGTATTTTAGAAAATAGAACATCATTGTTAAGTTGAAGTAATTTGGAAACTTTAATTTGAAAGTTCTATTTGCAGTTTTCACAAGCTGTTCTTGGTTAAGCCAAATCATTCCTGGCTTTCCTTAGCAGTTATTTGAAGACAATCTCTATAGGGCAAAAATGAATAATAAATTGAACTCAACTCAACTCATCATTACACAGTTTAAACTTAAAAAGGAAGATAAACAAAGTAGGATGAATTTGTATATTCCCACTGCTTTGTTATAGACTGAAGCTGGTCAGTCACTGTTGCTATATGTGCATCCTGAGCAAATCGCCTCGATATAGCGAATATTCACAGGTATCATTTAATTTGGATTGTGACTGGCAAGGGGAATCCAGGACGCGCGTTTCGTCCTATTTGAGACTCATCGGCTGGATGTACCTGCATCCCAATGTTAATGTTCACAGTGGGATTCGAACTCAGAAGATAAACAAAGTTTTGAATGGATAGTAGAGTATGCAGAAAAGATTCAAATGAAATAGAAAGCGAGATTCGTAATTCACATTTTGGCAGTAGTATGAATCAAACTATTGAAATAAGGTTTATAGTGAATATGATAAATCAATTTAATTCAAACGATTACATCATCATTGGTTTTGTTATACATAAATGTAGAGAAATGATTGAATAAATCCTTTTATTCAATGATAATCATTCATTAAGTTATGTACAAGAAAGATTTGATTCAATGAAGTGAAATATTCACTTTTCTGAGATTTCATTCATTCACATTCATTTACAATCTTGTACATAAATATGTGTGTATATACGATTACAAACTACAGTCACAACAACAAATAGTTGAACATAGTAACAAACATCAAAAATAAATAATTGTGAAATATTCTTATTCTTATTTAGAATGTTACATTGATGAAATACAAACAGATTTTCCAAATGAGTCATGTACATAACATAGAACTTCGAAAGAGATAAATAGTGTACTCAAACTGGTTATGTAATATGTGTTGAGTTACACTTGGAAATGAATAAAGAGTAATAATTCGATATCATGAAGTGGTTTGATTTAAACAACTACTGAAGACCAGGAAGTACTGGAGAGTTGTGTCATCTTAGTATAGGACACTTTATCAGCTCACATTTAGGATCCCCTCAGGGAATCCAGCTCAGAACCTGTGGGGTCTGTAGAGAACGCTTAACCAATGGACCACTTAGCCGAAATCCAACGGTTGATATTTTTAAATAAAATTGGTATCAGATTAAAATTCGTCAATCTCCGAAAAATCTGATTTTAGTTAATATCAGCTCACCAGTGACTAACTTCTGGAGGGAATTTTCGAAGTTTCAGACAAAAGACGTGATCAACAGAGTTCAACTATGTCGGGTGTGAGACACTTACTCACTGATCGTAAATAAATGAGGTGGAACAAATATGTCGTGAACTGAGTGTGTTTAAAATCCTCGTTGGATGTTATTCTGTTCAGTAGTTTAGTGGATATGCGTTCACAGTGAAGCCTATAGTTCATGGGCTGGATTGTCTTCTGGGGTCGTGAGTACTCTCGATACAGTTATTTAATCCTGACTACTGATTTTCGTTAGTTGTCTAACTCCGAATAATTTGTGATATCAACTTCAAATTCACTAATCACCACAATACTTAGTTACAAGAGCAGTAATCGTAGAGTTAGATTATGTAATATGATGAATCACAAAATTTAAGCTACCTAGAAGGCCCATAGAAACATGAGTAGAATCGTTTTTATTATGGAAAGGTCGATAGAGAATAAAGAGAAAACATGTAAGGATTTTCTGTATTAAACGATTTAGAATAAGAATGAAATTATTGTTTAAGCGATAATAGGTAAAATGTTCCTATTAAGTTCACTGTATTATCAGAAGGTTGGATGAGTTGCTTTACACATATAGTTCTGATTTCTCAGCGTGCAACAATGAATTCAGTAATATATACAAGAGAAAAACTTATTGAACTTAGTAGATTTTTGTACACTTTAAAAAATGAACTTTTCTTAAATGAGTAGCTAGTAGTGACTAAAAGTTCAGTGACTGAACTCCCAGTACCATTGCTGTTTCCATTTTATTAACCAAGATGAATAATGTTTTTAGACTTTGTAGAACAATGTACGCATCAAACGACCAATATATCTTACTTCATAGGGGTAAGTAATTTGACAGACACACATCATAGAAGTTAAATGACAAAGTTTGTCCTGTTATTTATTTGTAAATAAAGAGTGACTTGAAAATACAATTCCCAGAGGAACTGTAAAGATTACCAACTGAAGAACTAAATTTTCTCAATAAACATTTCAAAATGAGATTCCAGCTCAATTCTTAGATATAAACATAGGTCAAAACCCTACCAGTGAATCCAAAATTTCTGCGCCTAAGGAAATATTATATGTTAACGTTGAATCCATTTACCGGCATTATGATTAGGAGGTTTACGAGCAGCATCAAATAAGCATTCTTTACAGCAATCCTAAGTATCGTTTTTATAATTCAACTCCAGAATTATTACTCTTTATTCATTTCCAAGTGTAACTCAACACATATTACATAACCAGTTTGAGTACACTATTTATCTCTTTCGAAGTTCTATGTTATGTACATGACTCATTTGGAAAATCTGTTTGTATTTCATCAATGTAACATTCTAAATAAGAATAAGAATATTTCACAATTATTTATTTTTGATGTTTGTTACTATGTTCAACTATTTGTTGTTGTGACTGTAGCTTGTAATCGCATATACACACATATTTATGTACAAGATTGTAGATGAATGTGGATGAATGAAATCTCAGAAAAGTGAATATTTCACTTCATTGATTCAATTCTTTTTTTGTTTTTAATTGATTAAATAGATTTAAACAACTATTAAGTTGAACGTGTGTCCTGAATTCCGCTTGTCATTTACAATTTAACTTGAACGATAAACTACTATTTGTTATCGAGGCGATCCGCACAGGATGCACATATAGCAACAGTGACTGACCAGCTTCAGTCTATAACAAATCAATGGGAATATACAAATTCATTCTACTACTATTTGTTAGTGAGTAGTATGATGAAATATAGAAAAACAACAAATTGATTTAATTCAAAATGAAGGAAATTATAAACACATTTATTATGTGCTGATACTAAATACCAGGAAGCCTTCCATTATACAACAGAAGTGACTGACTGTTTGATAATAGTACGTGAAATGATTAGTCATTAGTAACATAATGGCTATCGTCGATGTACACCTGTTGACTTTGTCACACCTCGAAGAGATGTTTCTTGGAGAAGTAATCACCAGAATATAAAGGAATAAAATATAGATTCTAAAGTCAGTTTCCAATCGAAAACATTGCACGAATACATCAGCTTCAATGTGACCGATTTTGAGCCAAGCATTTTAGATTTAAAATATGGCTTAATTACTTGATGCTGCTTATGTGGGACACGGTAGCTAGCAGCTAGACGTAATGTTGCCTTATTACTTCCATTTATATAGAAATGTCCGACTAAATAATCAAGAACAATATTAGTCATATGCAATACATGTATTACATCAATGTCGAATATGAAATTATATACACAGTTTAATGGTAAATATATTGCCAGCAATAGTCTATACACTTAAGGGTGATAAGGCTTCCCGCACAATAATCCAATGACAACTTCTAAGTCTAGCATATGACATTGGTTACAGTAACCCTATGGATAACAATTAAGTAGTCTGTATATACCTATATGGTACAGACCAACAGTCATAGATTGGTTTGATGTTTAGGCTTAGTCACAATAACCTCTATAACATTTTACTTCTACAATACTAAATTTTTCACATCGAATTAAACATCGAATTGTTTGGCATATAAGTTACATAATTCAGCTACTTCAACTAATCTTCACCTTACTTGTAACGTTAGGATTGTTTATGTTATGACGCAAGAAATTTTTGGTTGGTTCTCCGAAAGCCAATAGATGAGGTATTGAGACTTCATCAGTTGAGGTGGTTGGGACATGTGTTACGCATGTCTAACTACCGACTGCCTCGACGAGCTATGTTGTACGGTGTAGGAATAGGTTGGAACAAAACTGGAGGCGGCAAAACCAAAACATGGCAGAAATCGATGAAGTCATTGACAAGTGGACTAAGTCATGTTGGTAGATGTAGGCTGCGTGGTTGGGGTCCGCGAGACGAAAGTCACCAATGGTTAGAGACCTTGAACGACATGGCTCAGAATCGTTTGCAATGGCGCAGGTGCATCCACTCTTTGTGTTCTCTCAAAATCTAACCTTCTGAATTCTCTATGTTTCTCCTTTCAAATTTATCTCACTGAATTATACTTTTCGAATCATATCTTCGCTCCCTAATCTTCTGCATTACTGCTAATGCTTCTGCTATCGCTATCACTCTTGGATTTGAAGTGACAGTTGCGTCTCTGTGCTGATGTGGTATGGCAACCTGAACTGATGTACGTAAGTACAAAGTTCTGCGTTGTATGTGTTTGTCTGTCCGAATGCCAATTAGGTGTGCCTAGTCGATAATTGAGCGTCTGCCCTATACACACTGAGTCCCAAGCCGGAATAAGAAGAACACAGGCCGATAGACCAAGCAGACAGAATCGAACTATATTTCATACATTCGTTTATATATATATTTGAAACCAGACTACACAGTCAACCAATTAGGAAACTAACATTAATACAGAACAAAGGAAACAGTGCAGTGAATACGGACAACTTGTACACAACCAATTAACTGTAGTTCATAGTAAGAGACAATATACTAAGAGTAAATATACTAATCGGGAGGATAATGTAAGAGTAACGTAACAATAATAGAAACAAAATGTTTACATTATCCACAGTTAGAATAATTGAAATAGTCTTCTAATGCACAGTTCTGAGAGTTTGTCACTCTTCTTTAGTGGTCCGGGATAACAGTTTATTGATTGATTGGTCTCAGATAGAAATCTCATTTATCAAATAATACTTAAAAGTAATGAAAATTCAGTTTTATTGGAAAACTTTTATTAAGTTGTTAGGCGGTTGATGATAGTCCACAGAAAACCCTCATTCATCTAATTTTCGCATTAAATTACATTTACTTGTTAAGTATGGCTGTAATTGATACTCACTGATATCAGTCAAACCCACAAGTAAGTTTAAAGTGTAACTGATGAGTTATTTTCGAGGTTCTTGAAAAATCTATTCTTATGTAAAGATTATTATATCAAAAGCATTATAACAATATTATTATTATTATTATTATTATTATTATTATTATTATTATTATTGCTATTACTATTTCAAAGAGTAATACAAATGCTGAATTATATCTACGATATACTGAATCAAATGGTGATGAACGTGAAATACTTCTGTATGGTAAGCATATGTTTATTTATCTTAATAGAATGATATTTATGTACTTGATTGGGTTAGAAAATAATATTTGTCTATATATATTAAGTAGTATGACTAAAGTTACATAGACGAGGTTAAGTGAAATCCAAAATGTACGATTTATCCTATTTCGGATTCATTCATTGACTATATGTGTTGATATTTATGTTAATGTTCATAGTAAGACTTGAAGTCAACTAATTCATGTCAAATACCTTTGTGTTGTCGACTGAGTTACTGAGTTTAAGTGACTTTACTTTCATTGAAACAGAATGTACATATAATTGAAATATGTTAGTATCTTCGAGTTTATGATATTAAGGACTGATATTGGTAAGTCTTTATTACTACATATACGCATTGAAAGCACGGATTGCCTACATAAAACCTTAATTTACATGTATGATGAAAATTTGATTGTGACTAACTAGTGGAATTCAGATAAAACATCAATGTGGTCGAATTCATCAGCTTTTGTTTGACGTATTCACAAACTATAATTCACTCAAAAATGTAGTACAAAGTTCCGAAACTCACTAGTGACTAACTTTTCAAGGTTATTCTTGGAGTTCTAGTCAGAAAACGTGACCGGTGGAGTTAACTGTGTCGGGTGTGAGGCATTTACCTAAAAATGGTAATGAGTGAAGTCGTGAAGATGTATCACGAGTTGACTGAACTAGAAATATCAACTGTTGGCAACAAACCAAGTCGTCTAATAGCGAAGCGTTTACCGCGGAGCCAGACGGTCCTGGGTTCGATCCTAGTAAAGTTGAAGATACTCACTCTCAAAGAGTCCCATACTACAACAAAACAGTTGTCCAGTACTTCCTGGTGATCAGTGATTATCTAATTAAGATCGATTCATGATATCAAATTAAGATAGATTCCTTAACTAATTTGAATGTATATTCACTCGCATAAATTCCTCTTCTTTTCAACTTTATTTATGTCCAATTATTTCCTATAAAGTATCTATGAAAGTAAATTGAAATCTTAATGAATTACTCTATGTATATTGATATTAAACACATACTATCGAATCAATCCTTTATCATTGAAGTATTTATTATGTAATCAACAAACACCATCATTAACTAATTAAACATCATATAAAAGAAAAAAAGGAATAAGTACTTTAGAATACATTCACTTAAGTATCATTTCATATTTCATGTGATATCTATCTATCTATCTATCTATCTATCTATCTATCTAACTACCTCTCTCTCTCTCCCTCTCTCTCTCTCTCTCTCTCTCTCTCTATATATATATATATATATATATATATATATATATAACAGATAGATAATTAGGTACATAAAAGTATTCATTGTACATCAATTTGTATGCATTTAAGTAATAATTATTGAGAACTTGATAGTTGAATATTACGTAATAATGAAGAAAGAAAAAGAAAAAAGCTGTCTATCGATTAAACACTTTGAACAGTTTCATTTTATTTGTTACTATCAGTTATTTTTTGTTTTTTTTTGAATGGGTTTGTGTTAACTCCGAAACATTGCTCGTGTTTGCTGGGACAACCGAGTAAGCAATGCATGGGTTAGGAATAGAGTACTAGGTAAATACGGTAAGTCTATCGATGAAGTAGTGAATCTTCACCAGCTGAGGTGGTTAGGACATGTGTTGCATATGCCTGACCATCGTCTACCGAAACGAGCAATGTTGTCTGTTGTAGGAGTAGGCTGGAAGAAAGCTAGGAGTGGCCAAACGAAAACATGGCATCAATCCATGAAGTCATTGACAATTGGGCTGAGCCATGTTAATAGATGCAGACTACCTGGTTGGGGCCCACGCGATGATCGTAACAAATGGTTAGAGACTTTAGGTGATATGGCTCAAAATCGATTGCAATGGCGCAGGTGCATCCACTCCTTGTCTTCCTCCAAATTCTAATTTTTGAGCTTCTAATAATTTTCTCTTTACTGAATCATTTTTTTATCTCAAATTTCATCTCTGGTCTCTATGCCTTTCCATTAGTACTTACTCTGTTACTACCTCCCCTACTCTGGGATTTGGTCCGACAATTTAATCCCTATCTGCTAATTGAGGCATGGTAACTTGAACTGATGTACGCATGTACCAAATTCTACATTGTAACTGACTGACTATAAAATCGTTGTGGTTGAACGATTTTCTGAATATGATATTCGTTATTGAAAATATCACTATGGTTACAAATAGGAGATTATATATTGATAAATGTAAAATTTTATGATGAGAAGTATACTTGAATTCGTAGAGTTCATACTTTCTGATAGATTTCAATTAACATCAATTAGTATCTCAATTTACGACCATCATTTATGAGCATGATTAGCTTGGCTGTGAAATTGAGTGACTTGGAATCAACTTTGTCAGGATACATTAAGTTTCTCAAAACTGAAAGTACGTTTTACCGACAGGTGCTGAAAGGTGTGAAATTTAGATGAAGCAGGGTTTTCTGACGTTTACCTACAAACCACCTTCCATCGCAAACTTAGCACACGAAATATCAAGTCACTTAGACTAATGTCAAACACTTTTCAACTTGATCAATAATAGAATTCTGTCAGCATGACAACAGACTAGACAAACATCATATAGTTTACTGCTACTCAGTGATCAATAATATAAAACATTTCTTCTACACCTCTGTAATGATTCAATTCATGGAAATTTTCCTAAAATTCGTTATGAGAAAATGCGACTGGTACAGTTGAATCATGTAGAGGATGTGCTAGATACTCGCCAATAACATTAAATTCCATCGGACAGTATTTATCACTATTTGACTGAAATTAGAAATATCAACCATTGGATGCTAGATCAACAATCTAAGGGTTAAACGTTAACCACAAAGCCTGTAATTCCCAGATTCAACCTCTAGTAGGGATGTATGAAGATCTCCATACTAGGACAGAGCACTTCAATGACTGTCTAATTCATGTTAATTAGTGATAATATATCATCTTGTGCATTAGGGAAAGTCTCCATAAGAATGCATGTATGGGAAAGCAGTTAACGTAATTTTTATCATCATGCTGCCACCCAAGCAGATAAACGCTTCTGATCATGATATATATCTGCCTTTAGCTTCCAGATAGATGGACACGTATGCGTTAAATCTTATCAATGTAACAGTTAACAGAGACTGAGAATATTCGAATAATCGGTCAGAAATGTAATTATCTGTTATTCAGGTTGTTGATTCTGAACATGATATAGAAGCATACATCACAATAGTCCCACATTAGGACGAAATATCTGTTCATTCCCGTTTCTCGGTTTCAATAATTTAATAATCATAAAACTACTGAATTTAGTTCGTGACACTTGTGAGATGTATGCAATCCATGTAAATTTGACAAGTATAGAACGGTGTCTACCTGGTTTCTAAACCTCAGTTCAAAGTGCTTTTAGATACAAGATTTATCAGTAGGGACGGAGAGAACCTGTTGAAACCTCTCTTGCTTTCCGATACATTGAAATTCTTGTCGAGAGTCAGGGAAAAAACACAACGAATTCAAGATTTACAGTACCTGGAGTTATAAGACGCCAAATGGGTTGACATCAACTTTACCCTTTATTGGAGTTTAACAGAAATTTCCTTTAGTGTAACGCTTGAAACTTATCATCGAATTCTTGAAAATCAACTTTAATCATTTAATACTCATTATCAATATCTTAAGATTATGAAAACAAGCAATGATGATTGGAAGTAACATACAAATATAGTAAATTGTGAATATGAATGTTTCAAAAGAACAGTACTGAAAGAAAATTGGTTGAAGTGTATTTAAGTGTAGCTTGTAATCATCTGAAATGCTGACTAGCTACTGGCTTTTGATGTCTATTCACTGGATCATTATATCGTTAAATCAGACTTTCAGCTAGAATTTAGTCCGTCAAAATGAACTCAAACATTCGTTCATCCCTCTTTAAATCAATATTCCCTCCTTTATCGAACTGATTTCATGGAATTTTATGAAAACAGACATACGACAAACATCAGTTTATCCTGTTTTTTACGAAGTTTTACTCTAAACTCTCTCTCATTTAGTTATCCAGGGGAGTTTACAAATTGATTAGACTAAATGGTTTCGTTCTAGATTATATGCCATGTAGAGTTGAAGAGTAATTATATAATATCTACTGTTAGATAATTGAAACAAAAAATATCAATAAGACACCTTGAACTTAAGTTTTCATATTGCTGACAATCATCAGCTTAATGTATCTGCCCTCTCTCCCTTCAATGAGAACCAAATCAAAATAACTTATCTTCTCTCTCCACCAGCACTTATAGTCAAATACAGTTTCATAGATTTATTTCGGAATGACTGATATCCTTTGGAACTCAGACATTTATACTTGTTGGTTATCTGTTCAGTCTTAATTAATAATCTAGTTATATAACTTCATCTAAATCTTGAATCCTATTATTAGTTCCTGCACACCTTTACTTCACTCTCCCTTCTTGTATTCTGTTATTGTTACCTCTGTTATCTCGTAGTGCTAATGTGGTATGGCAACTTGAACCTATGGGCGTGTTTGCCCGGTTCTACGTTGATGATGATGATGATGAATCTAGTTATATCGTTCTATTACTGTTGTACTCATTTATCTAAGCAACTTGATATTGCACGTAATACGCATTTAGTGTTAAATGGTAGGTACCTTTGAATGCTAATTGACAATAGTGAATCACATTTTACCTTGATTGAAAGGATCTGTTTGGTGGTAAATAATTAAACAAGCAATATATCACTTACACTTTAATAGTCAATCACTATGATATTTGATGCATTCATCAAATAGTTTTCTTTCATTTTCCTTATAGGTCCAGAATATCCATTCCTAATAGCGTTATATAGCGTTCAAATGAATACTACGACTTCTGCGTTGAATACTACAAACACATTAACAACTAATTCTAATATAAACCGTACAACTAGGAATAATAGTCCAGATGATAATAATCATAATAAAGATATGTTGGATTTTATTAGAAAAGCTGTTGCATCACCATCTCAGTCAGAAATGAAAACAACTGATCATGATTGGATCATTTCAAGAGATCAAATAAAGGTTAGTTTTGTACTACGTCCTGTAGACAAATGTTCAACGGATAATAATCAGCAACAGCATCAACATTATCAAAATCAACAAAGTGAGATATTGATAAGCATATACAAATTTATTCAGTCATTATTTTGTCTTCCTTCCGACTTGAAATATTTGGTTTCCACATGGAACATTTGTTCTCTTAAAATTCAGTGATGACCAATCATTGGTTTAAATGATATAATATCTTGGTTCACTATGTTCTTATGTTCGAGAGCTGGAGGCATTTAGCAGGAAATCTTGCATAACATTAGTTACACACTAGTTGACACTCTATAGTAAGACACGTTTAAAATCTGTAGCGGACTAATGTTTATTCTCATTAGGGTATGGTTGACATGGATGTGAATCTAATAGGAAGCATAAGTTTCGCGAAGATTCCAGTCACACCTTGATGAAGAGTGTCAACTAGCATAAAACCAAGATCCAAAGTAAAGGTTTAATGCCAACTACCTCCTATGCCGTATATCTAAACAGTTATTTACCGCAGTCACTCAGCTGAGTATTCCTGTAATAAATGGTATAAAGTTAGAACAACCTATTCACATCTGGATTATCTTTGGCACTCTCATGGTGTGATTTAGATTGTACATACTTGGTCTTACAACTTGTCATTTAAGAGTAGTTATACTCTATACTTGTGAAACCTAACCTCTATGAACTAAGGATGCTTAGTGACTCCCCGTGCTTGATCATCATTGTTAACAGACGACTATTTAAGCCCAAAGTAGTACCACATCAGTAATGGAGGTTCGGAAATGTGTGTTCAGGTGTAGTGACAACAATTCAGCTCGCTACACTATTCTAACATATGGGCTTTGGTAGCTTGATCGTGTTTTACAAATATCATCCCAGCAGCTTCCACATTGTGGATTATTTCCCAAAATCGGAACTGTATGAAAAAATTGAGCAGGTAGTCAGTTTATACTATAGTGTCGTTGTATAGGACCTACCCCTATTGGTTCATCACGTCTCAAACGTTTGGGTCTAAGAAATGGTGTAATTCAATGTATTGGAACGTTGTCAGTTATAACACACACGGTGGTCTTGAGTGCTGTCAGAGGTATGAGGGCAGTTATCACTTCCCGGTTGCCCACACCGTGGAAGGGTTCTTCTGGAGGTACCTTAAAAGGAAATTGGATTAGAGCGTGACTGCAGTGCCCAAGGGACAACTGCTTGACGCCGGTCACACACGACCTTTTGGTGAGTAGTTTTAGTGTTAACTCCGTACTTGTTGAAGACCTTATCGCCTGAGACGGAAATCCGTAGGATAAGGCGAGGTGTACATTTTTAGGGTCAACCTTTTCTAACCCCACCCCTCCTTGTGGGAAGGCAGCATCGCTGTTATGCTGGTTGTCCGAGGGAAACACTTTACTGCCGT
Organism: Schistosoma japonicum; assembly: GCA_025215515.1. Classification (NCBI taxonomy): domain Eukaryota; kingdom Metazoa; phylum Platyhelminthes; class Trematoda; order Strigeidida; family Schistosomatidae; genus Schistosoma; species Schistosoma japonicum. The sequence continues at coordinate 10,509,847 of CM046066.1, forward strand.
CACACCTCTGTACAGTCGGCAGTACGACTTCGCCCTCAGACCTTGGATCTGCTGCTTTTATTCTTACCGCTCTTCAACCGACCCGCCTGGCATGGTAGGACCTTGAGGAACTATTGTTCCAGCCAGTATAGCTCGACTGGTTCATCACGATAGGCAAGCCAGACCACCACGTCAAGGTAGCAGCAACGGCCGGGATATAACATATACTAAAAGTTAATTACAATCTTGCCGTCATTTTTTTCTACGTCCTTGAAAGTATAAAAGAATTTTGTAATCAAATAGTACTCTTCTCGTTTGTACATTTTTCCAAATTATATCTCCTAAATTTAATTTCTTTGTTCTCGTGTTCAATTTTCACTCTTTTGATAATGGTCCTCTTCATTCTTTTATTCATTCTGAATATCATCTCCCTTCTTGTGGAGGGTGGTATGTATTTTTCATGCTTATTTATGCTAAGATTTTGTGTTTAAATATATGAACACTACTACTCGGAGGTGGAGTTTCCTCATGTCTAAAGTGAGATAAAAGTAACTACAGATGAAATCGGATGACTAAATTTTAATGGATCCTGAAGTTACAAACTTAAACTGTTTTATTCCAAAAGTGATATGTCTAGCAAAATTTAACATCTTGACACAGACTTTCTAACTGGTTGTTGGTTCTTACTCACTCTTCAACCTTAAGCTTAATATAGACTTCAGAAAACCTGAAAGAATTTACTTCGACAGTCAGTTTACGTACAGGAAACAGTTATATTAATGGAATTAAATTTTACTATAAAATTCAATAAGCTTCCATAGCGACTCACAGCCAATGTGACTGTAACCTGATGCGCTAAACTTTCATTGATAGAAGTTGAATCCTTAATTATATTCCTTTAGGATAGGAAATAGAAACAACAATAAATCAGTTTTCAAGTAGTTGCCTTTTATAAAAATTATAATAAACAATTTTTTATAGACTAGAAAACGTGTATTACGTTTGTATAGTGTTTTTACAATACCTTGAGAATAGAAAAGACTATTTCATCAATTTTATAAGTCATCGGATAGTTGACAAGTTAAAGAATACATAAATCTCATGAACATAGCTCATGAATCATATCCTTACTTGTTAATGACTTCAACATGCAATTCTGGAGATATGACCAATCATGTGAGGTAGTTACTTACTTACTTACTTACGCCTGTTACCCCCTCTCGGAGAAGAATAGGCCGCTCACCAGTATTCTCCATTCATCTCTGTCCTCAGCGATCCTTTCCAGCTGTCTCCAGTTACTGTTCATCCTCTTTATGTCTGCTTCCAGTTCTCGACGCAGGGTGTTCTTTCACCTTCCTCTTTTCCGTTGTCTAACAGGATTCCAAGTTAGTGCTTGTCTCGTGATGCAGTCTGATGATTTGCGCAATGTATGTCCTATCCATTTCCAACGTCGTTTCCTGATTTCCTGTTCATCTGGAAGTTGGTTTGTTCTCTTCAAAAGTAGGCTGTTGATGCTGGTTTCCGGCCAACAGACATTCAATATTCTGCGTAGACAGTTGTTGATAAATACTTGTACTCTCCTGAGGATGTTTGCAGTAGTTCTTCACATTTCAGCTCCATACAGAAGAACTGTCTTGACGTTCGAATTGAAGTGTCTGACTTTGAGGTTGGTAGACAGTTGTTTGGAGTCCCATATATTTTTCAGCTGTAGAAATGCTGCCCTTGCTTTGCCGATTATCGCCCTTACATCTGCATCGGATCCTCCTTGTTCATCGATGATGCTCCATGTGAGGTAGTTGCCTATTGAATATACATTAGATGAGATAGTGCAGTATCTCGAAATGAATGAAGCTGAAAAAAAACCTATCATTATAGAATACCGATTGTGTGTTTAATCGCTTACTATGAAGTTTGATAGCTTTAAGCTTAACCTATTGATGAACTTCTAATATTGAGAAGTTCCATACTAAAACATAACTTACCAGTATTTATCAGTTATCTAAGTTGAAAACATAATCTGAACATTCATATTCAAGAATCACCGTAACATTTATAAACAGCATAAGATAATTACAGTATTAGAGTTATATTGTTCAACTAAATACTGTTCCAAATATAAAAAAAGTAATTGATTATGCATCGTACACATGATTTCATGTCGAATTTAAGTAGTATACTGCAATATCAACATGTTTATTCCATCAATCATGTTAAGAAATCATTGTAATGATAATTGAATATACACTTCTATACATAAACTAAGCACATGAAATACATCTGTTATTTTTCAATTATGAATGATTATTTATGCATTAATTTGTATTCCATTGAAAAGTTTCCAAAACTGAAATGATGAAATCAACGGAGTATATTAAACAAGAACGTGGTCGTTCTACATCAAAAGTACGTGGTCGTCGAAGTGAAACACGAAATCATATGACAAAATCAACTTTATTCTTAGATAGTAATAATAATAATAATAATAGTAATAATAATAATAATGTTACAAAATATACTACTAATGTACCATTACGAGCAGCAATCAGTGCAAGTTCTCTTCAATTCGGTACTACACAAGAAGTTAAATGTGGACAAATTTTTGGACGTTTACCTGAACAATGTTGGCCTGATTGTCGATTACCAGAATCATTAGTGGTAAGTTTAATGATTAACATACGTAGATTTAACTTACAAAATGTTATTAAAGCATAAACTTTGATTAGGTAATTAAATAATTTGATTTCTAGTCATTTAATCGTGGGTTCGAATACTGCTACACCTATTTTACATCGACTGAATTTGCATGATAAACATGAGTGACATTTTTTAAATAAAAACAAAACGTTTATTTGATTCTGTTATGAGTACCAGTAACTATGGCATACATTAAAACCTGAACTTTCGAGTGTCTTTCAAAAGTTTCCAACTCCAGCTTGTCGTTTAGTATGCAAAGTGAAGTTAGCATTTTTAAATTCATGCTGATTTTGAAAATATTTTAATATTTCTTAGTGTTAAAGCTAAAAATTTGATCTGTGGTAGTTATGGATAATCAGGAGGGAATCATGTTTGATACAGATTTCGAACAAGTTAGTATTTGTCAGCAAGACTATGCCTATGATCTTTCGATTAGAATCTTCCTCACCAAGTTCTATAGTCTAAAATGTAACCATTGAGCTATTCATATCATGACCTGTAGAACTGAAATATTTAAGACGTTCGTCGATTGTTGAGTAGTGGCCAGTATCGAGTTTGCTTATTCTTTATATCTTACTAATATGTCTATTAGCTGAACAGAATATGAAATAACTCATTCATTCTTGTTTAGGACTCCTTTTTAGCCAAAACCATTACCCTACAGATAGGATGGGGCGTCAAAGTCAGACGCTTTTAAATCTTACCTTTCTCGCTTCTTAGATGTTTAGTCATAGTATCAGATTCAAGTGGTCTATTTCTTTAAAAATTCTTGGTGATTCGACAGAGTGATTGTTAATGTGAAGAATAAAGTAGGGAATTAGAGCTATTAATTCATATTTGATTGATACTTTGTTATATAGAACTTTGTATTTCACTTAGACATGATGTACCAAAGACAGAGTCTAGGCTGATTCTTTGAGAAATTCATATATTTTTAAGTAAACTAAAATCATATAGGAAAAAAGTAGATCGTTTGCCCTGACTGGCTCAGCTAAAGCGTGATGCACAGTCCAATAATAATCTTCCTGTTCGGTATGAATTAAAATCAAGGATTGATAAATTCCTACCTGAAATACTGACCATTGATCACGAAGTGTTGATTTATGCTGCACCTGCCTCCTATTAGAATAAATTTGATAATATTTGTCAGTGAAATATATTTACACTACGAACTTTAGTAAGTACTCAAATCAAGATGAATCTGAGAAGTAATTCCTAATGTGTTCAGAATGCTTTATGCAGCTTGACGTCATCAACTGACTTTAGTTAGAAACTAAAAGGCATTAAACAGATGTTTTGTCATGGGGAGATGCTCTTCAAAGGTATAAACCCATGACTTAACTACGAGTTAAACACAAAACTATGCCGAATATTTAACAAACATCCTCAGTGACAAGATTGATGGTCTAAAGAGGCTAAGGGTATTCGCGACGTTTTTATTGTTTAATCTATCCATAATTTGTAGTCATTTTTCCATTCGTTCAGAGGACTATTGCTGCAAGTTAGAGTGAAGCTTTCACTAGAGATTCCATTTCAAGTGTCTGCATTTATCTACAACTGACTTTTACGAATATGTCCGATGCACTGCAACTCGGTATGCTGCATAAAAGACAAGAATAAGGAAAAGAATCTTGGAGTAAACATCTTACAAAAAATTGCACACTAAGTGAACTGAAAATGAATAAAACTACTACGTATAACGTACTTAATGAATATTAGTAACGTTATTCGTCTGTTTGTTAAGTGATGACTACGTGGTCTGAAACTTTTGAGTTCGACTCCTGGTGGGGTAATGATTTCATACAATTGAGGAATCTCATACTAGATCGGATTTTTACGTTGTATAAATAATATCAATTCTTACTAGAATCCTATAAAATGCAATAGTTTCAATTGCCTTGGTAAATAAGATGTGTTTATCAGAGTTAACTTTCTTGTTATTTATAAAATTATATGTTATAATGAATTTTTTTATTATTGTAGAACCTATTTGCGATTATCTATTATAATGGAGTTAATGTTGAGGGGATATTTAGACGTACAGCTGTTCATAGTCAGATTGAATTGATGAGAGCTCGTGTTGATGAAAATATTCAATCAATTACACCGAATAACTGTACTCCAATATTGGCATCTTGTGTTTTAAAGGTGAGTTAAAGATAAGTTCAGTCGTCTTTGTCATCATCATCATCATCAATGATGTTTAACTTCTTCATAGTTTTTATATTGTTTATAGAACGTTTATTACCCTGCATATATACAATATTTTGGTATCAAGTATTCCATCTTTGGACTTGTACACACATCATTGTTATTTGATACGAAGTCATATACCTTTATTTGGTTTATGTATACTTTTTACTCTTTCCTTACATAATCTTTACGGAATAGTGTATTTAATTAGCATTTCTGAAACGTGATTAAGCAGTTTAACTTAGATTATTTTATGGAGATTCTTGTAAATTTGTTGTTTTGGTTTGTTATAGCTTAATCTCAGTTTGATATCACCGAAAGTCAGGAAGGCCCTATGGTTTAAATGATTTGATTCAAATGTGTATCCCCCCCCCCAACGATTCCATTAAGGAACTTATTCTAAGATCCCAGTCCCAGTAGTGGTTCTGGTCATGTGTTCACCGAGTGACCTTAAAGTCTTGAGTTGGATCCATTATGAGGTCGTAGGTATGCATTAACCCTGGGGGGGGGCGATCTCATACTAAATTGAACTGGCAGTTCGGCTCTCCCTGGGATCTACCTGGGATCATTAAAGTGATGAATACACACAACAAAGAATAGGAATAATAAAATAACGTAGCGCATTATACGAGAATTACTGTAAGGGTAATTATGATAATAATGATGAGAAATCCATATAAATAATCAACGTAGTTATAGGGAAAAGAATAAATCAGTCTAAACTGAGAAAGATCAGTGTTTGTCTAGGAATGTGGCAGGTAAGAGACGAACAAAAGCGAGAGGTTTTGGAGTAGGATTTTACTACTCTTTTCCCCATAATCCCTATACATACTCACCAGTGCTAAAGAATGAACGTTTAAACACCTCATAGTTTAGAGATCTACACTGTTTTATAACAATTTGTTAATTGTGCAAGTTTTAGTGCCTGAACATTGATTTTTTACGTCACTCAACATTGTCTGCCAATAAATCCCATGAATCAAATCTAGCTTTATGTAGATTAAGTCTTCTGTAACATTTTCGAGTATTACTAAGAAATATGCGGTTTAGAATTATTGATTGCTATCAACTGTGCCATTTAATTTATATGATTTTATATCTTGGTGTGATATGCCGGGCACATGTATCTGGGAAGTTGCGAATCAAATAAAACACTTATTCAGTATTCTACATGCCAACCATAATCCAACTACAGTCATAAATTGGATTTTGTGTCATATGGTGTGCGCTTGAAATTATCGACTATCTGAAACTAGAACTGAAGCACGAGTTAATCAAACTACATTAAAACATTCCTTCATAATGTCGGTCACTTCTGGTTTGAATCATAATGATATGCATGGGATATCAGATTATTGGTTTTTAAGATTGTTGTGACAAATGCCTGAAGACACTGTGTAACATGATTTATTATCAGTTACAGTTGTTCAAATACATTCACTACTACTTATCTTCATCTTTTTAAAATAAAATGTGGTAAGTTTTATATAACCGGAGTATAAAAGTACTTCTTCTGAGAATAATCTTAGATGTCCAGCTTGTACTTAATGGGTTTCACTTATTCCAGGTATCTTCAGGTTGTATCTTTTCATTTCTTTAGCTATTTACATGCTTCTCACTGTCTCCCACATCATGCAGACATTCCATGTACCTATATAAGTGGTTGCTCTGGTTGTCAGAAGGGACATCGGCCTCATGGCTTCCAAAGAGACTCGGTTTTCACCATGAGGTGTCATAACACACCTTCCAACTCCCAGGGCAAAGTTAAAGTGGCTATAAAGATTTTTACTGGTTGGCGTATTTTAGCGAGGTTGTCAGTCAACATTAAAGTCACAATTTTTAATACAAATGTGAAGACAGTTCTGTTGAATGGAGCTGAAACCTGTAGAACTACGAAAACCACCAATCATCCAAAGAATACAAGTATTTAGAAACAACTGTCTACGTAAGATACTTCGGATCCATTGGCCGGATACCATCAACAACAACCTCCTATGGCAGAGAACAAATCAACCAATGTCCAGCCGAGGAAGAAATTACGAAAAGACCCTGGAGGAGGATAGGATACATATTGAGGAAATCATCAAACTGTGTCACAAGACAAGCATTGAAATGCAATTCTGAATGCCGAAGGGAAAGAGGAAGACACAAGAACACATTGTGTCGTGAATCGGAGACAGACTTGAAGAGAATGAAGAGTTCTTGGGAATAGTTTTAAAGGAAAGCTTAGGACAGAGTTGGTTGAAGAAGACTGGTCGGAGTCCTATGGTCCACCTGGGATAACAGGCATTGATTGATTGATTGAAGTTTTTTATGAGAAGTGAAAGCTCTAGGTTCAGTTATTTGTTGGATTGCTAATCGACACTGCTAAGATCCCGTATACTGTGACGAAATAAATATCCGATTCTGTTTTATTATTATTGATAGCCCTTAACTAAGATAAGTCTGTCATGAAAAAAAAACCAATAAAAATCTACTTATCATAAAAGTATTTATTTATTTGTTTGTTTTTCTTATATAATAGAGATTTTTCTGTGAGATACCAGGTCATCTATTGATTGACTCCAATTGGGATGAATGGGCTCGTTTAACAGAAATTAATTCAGCATCAGAACGTTTACAAGTTATTGAAAGGTTAGTAAGGTTATTTTCCACTTGATTTATCTTTTTTTTGGATGAAATTACAACAAATTGGAGAAGAAGACTAAAACACAAACAATAACTTCATTGTCACTTCATAATCAAATGTAAAAGTGCATTATGTATAAACCATTGACCATAAATTACTGAGCCATTCTTAAACCAATAGACTGTAAGCTTTAGTTGGTTATTCGTAGAAATAACATCCCTTTTGTATAAGTAACGTTTAATTGTTGCTAGCAGGTGTAATGCAGGACGACAGTTTTATTTTACTTATAGCTTGTAAGTAAGATATACTGGTATCCCAGTGTTGATATTAGCATACCTACTCCAACTCAGATACAAACGTATTCAGATTTCATATACACCTCCAGTTGCATAAATGAGGCTATTTGGATTCGGCAGCCCGGTGGATAACGCAGTGGCATTTTACACGTATGGATTGAAATTGATTATCAATAGAGTTACTTTCACATCCAGCCAATTTGACTTTAGTCATACTCACGAATCAACACTATCGAGATCATTATGTCGAGATGCACACACCACAACAGAGACTGGCCTATTTTTAGCTATAACAACGTCAATAAGAAGGTACGAAAAAATTCAAATTCCTCTCTGTATTTTATTCTCGCCTTCAAATAAAACCATGACGGAGTATATGTCTAATAGGTTGGATGTGATGAGAAAGATTTCTTCATAAACTTACATCGACTAGTAAACTTTTTGGGAAGTCAAAAAACACATAAAGCTGTTTCCATTGGATTTGCAACTTTTCAGCATCATCACTAATATCTTTAAATTTTCTGCAATAAACACCCTCCTCGCTAGTTAATGAAGTCTGAATTCAGTAGTCAACATTTATAATATTAGATTTTACACCGAAAGTTTAACCATCTTCACTACTAGCCCAGTGTCCAGCGGTAGGATTTTCACTTTTGTGGCGAATACAAACAACTAAATTAAATACCTATTTCCACAAAAACACCTCATTTCAATTACAATAATCAGCTCACTAGTGACTAACTTCACGATGTACTTGAAGTTCTAGTAAGTAGTCGTGACTACTGGAGTTCATATATTTTTTAATAAGACAGTTGTCACCACTGATAATAGACGATTGTCTAACTATATCACAAGTTAATGAAAATAAGAATTCTACCATTGGACGTCGACCAGCCCAGTTATTTAGATGGCTAAGTGCTCGCTGTGAAACTTGAAGACACTGGGTTGAATTCCCTGGCAGCATTGAGTATCCATTTTTTAGTAGTCTCATACTAGGACGTAACAGGTGTCTAGTGCTTCTACCTGGTTTTCAGTAGCACTTAACTAACATCAATCTGAGACGAATACAATCAATTGAATTCAACACCTATATCCATATTAGCCACGTTAATTCAATTTCTCATATTAGTCAATTTATGATATGCAACCAGCCTTAGCTACTATGTAATCGATTATTTATTGTCCTACTTTCAACTCAGTTGATACGATCGATCATAGTTTTCTGTTAGAACTTTCAAGAGATCTATTTCTGATACGTAGTGTGTTTTCATAAGTCATCTGTTTTTGCAAGATTCCATAGGGTAGATTAGAAATACAAACAAGACATACTATTGGAGTAAATCATTCCCACCGATACTGTAACTTATATATTCTTGTCAAGAATGAATTCACTAGTTCATCTTATTAATTGTAAACAGCCATAAACTTGCAAGGAATACAATTAGAATTAAATGTTTAACATACTTTTATCTCTTGAGATTAAAATAGACGTTTGGAACAGGAACAAAAGTCATAACAAATACAGCAAAGTACAGAATGTGCTAACAAACGTGGCTACGTTAAACAAGGAAACAAAAGGATTACGTAGTGGTAATAGAATTAAAAGAAATAAAAGGAATCGTACGATCGTGACAAAATTAAAGTAGCTGATTATATTAATACTCATTACAGTTATAAACGAGGATCAATGTAACATGAAAATATTAAAGGGATTAAGTAAAAGTGAAGAAATAACAATTTTATACTCACTATGGCAACGAAATGTTTATCACGCTTTCGTTCTGAGCATGAAGGTTAACTCAAATACATGTGATAACGATTACTTCTGTAAAATGTAGTTATAATGATGTTGGTTGTTGCTTGATAACTTTGATTGTTTCTCATATCTTCAACTCACGTCTTTCAACCAACCAAGTGAATTTGAGAAAATCTTACTAACTTTCAGAGATAAGTTCGTAGTAACATGCTCAAAAAAACTTAGTAAATTTCCCACTTTCAGTCTTTCGTATATACTAGCTTCTACAAATGCATGTAAATTTATAAATGCAACTATAACTGACATCGAAAGTGCATCAACTCATCTTTGTATAGTTTGACAATCATCTGATATTGTATGAGAAAAACATTTAAGCTACATTTAATTTGGATTATGACTGACAAGTAGAATCCAGGACGCTAATGAATATTCGCTATATCGAGGCAATCCGCTCAGGATGCACATATAGCAACAGTGACTGACCAGCTTCAGTCTATAACAAATCAATGGGAATATTCAAATTCAACCTACCATTTAAGCTACACTATAGGTTCTTTACAGAGTTGTCCTAATTCTTTCACAAATTCTTTCTATGATCTCATTTTACTTAAAATCTGTAATCTCTGACAAAATTCAATCTCAAAGCTGTAAGGGAATCCAAGGAAACAATCGTGTTCAAGAAACTCAAAAGACGAGTATCTCAATGACTTAAAGAGTTCCCGAAGATGTTTACAGGAGCTTCGAAGGAATAAAATATATTCCATCCAGTCGCCAATCAGTAGAATTTCTAGAAGCTTCAATATGGTATTGGACTATTAATAGACTGCTGAAATTCTTGGTTTTAGATCGAATGAAATCCAATAATGATTTATAGTCAGCTTAGAACTATAAACACTTAATTCTCCACGTATATTTTACACTCACTGGGAAGAAATGTTTCTTCGACTCCTCCTTTCATACGATTTGTTACTTGAGAGATTTTAGATAATTAGAGTTCGTAAAACCGGCCCATCTCCTGTCCCACTGGTATATCTTAGGCTTGAACTTAGATTGTTTCTTTGTAATTTGCGAACTCGTTTTTCGAACTGCATTATAAACCTTCCAAGTTGTAAATCAAAATACGGAAAAAGATGGAGAAATACGTACTCCAATTAGTATCGAACTGAAGAAAAAATATTATGCGTACTCGGTGAAAATGTTTACAGTATTCAGAGTCTGGTTAGCGATTTTTATAGCAAAAAGAAAAGCTAAGAACACATTATGCCGGGAATCGGAGGCAGATAAAAAATTGAATAGCACTTGAAAAGAACTGGAAATGAAAGCTTATGTCAGAGTTTGTTGAAGAATGCTGGCTAGAGGCCTGTGCTGCATGTAGGGTAACAGGCATTTATTGATTGGTTTGTTCAGTCTCTAGATCTCCCTAAATGAGAATGAAAACCAATTAGGGATATGTTTCTCTTCCTGTAGATGCAAAATGACACTTCAGGACTGGCTTACATTGTCACCTAGGCTGGCCATACGAATTGAAGTAGCTGAGTTTATTAACCACTTTGCTTATCTTGGAAGTCTCATCAACTCAGGTTGGTCACTGTCCAATACACCTCAGAGAGGATTTAACAAGTTCGCATGTCAACTTGCACCACTTATGATGTAAGCACAACATCTGTCTCACTGTAAAACAATGAATGTAGTGACCTGCTGTCTAGATAGTATTAGCTAATCGGTGCTAAGCACTGGCTGCAAAAATAGAAGACATGCGCAGGCTAATGATCTTTGGTCACAGATGTTCTTAAGTCATGATATGACCATGTAACCAACACTGATGTCTTGCATAATGTACTGAGAAAGGATGTTAAATAAGTATATAAAGTCTTGAATCATAGTCGACTGAGGTGAATGGGGCATGTATTAAATATGCCTGCTCATTTCATGTTGTTTGGCTGGCGTAGAAGTTGGTTCGAAAAGTTAAGAGCAGTTACACTTAAACATAGCATCAGTCTGTGAAGTCATTGACTATTGGTTTCAGCCTTGCTGGAAACTACAGAATACCTGATTGACGCTTGCACGGATTTCGTCATCAGTGGTCGGGGACACTAGATGATGTTGGTGTCTTCACTCTCTGTCTTCTTCTTGATCTTAAGTTCTATTATTTCTTTTATATACACCTTTGTTTTATTCCTTCTGTGGTATTAATCTTGGGACATTGATCTCGTCCTGATAATACAGTAAGATAATATGAACCTATGTGCAGATTTACAACGCTCTATATTGTATATAACTAACTGACGGATACGTATTAGTAGTTTTAAACTGACTATAGATCACCATTGTAATTTATCTAATCCAAAGGTAAAAAGTTGGCTGACACTACAATTTGAACTTCTTGATATCCTACGGAATGATGATTAAATAGAATATTTTCAATTTCTTTAAGATTTCTAAAAAACTGATTTTGGTAATCGCATGTTATTATTTGATATGAATAGTTAACAGTTTTTATAAATACAAAACAAAAATGACAATAAATGGGATGTTCAAGACTGGCCTGGAGGGAGGGTGGTTGGAAGCGGGAACTTGATGTAGACGATTCAATAAACCGCCTATATATAAAGTATTTGTAAAAACATATTTACTATTTCTATCTCTGTTATTCAATATATATACTCATTTATATTTATATGCTTATATTTTATGTTATTTTAGATTGATTCGTAGTCTTCCAAAAGTTAATCAAACTTTATTAGCTTTACTTATCTACTTATTGGCGCATATTCGTGATCATGAAGATATTAATCGTATGTCAGCTAGAAATTTAGCTGTTGTCTGGGGACCAAATTTAATTCAACGATCTAATTCACCATTAGCATTAATTGATTCAAAAATATCTACACAAATTGTTACTTACTTATTGGAACCATCAGTAACCAATTTTCTATTGAATAATACATCGAATGTAAAAAATGAATTAAATCAACATTTTTCAAATATTTGGGGAAATTTTTTAAAAGATTCTAATAAATCAAAAATGATAAATAGTGACAATTCTATGCCTACAACTTCTATTCATTCTAATATAATCAGTGGTAAGAATATTCCTGTTCTAATAAGTAATTCAATTACAGATTCTTCTGAAGGTGATGAAAGTCCTAAACATGATTCTAATGTTGTACACACTGAACACATAAAAACAGATGGGAAATTAAAACAGTTTACACAAAGAGGACATTATGTTTCAAGTATGTAAATAGATATTGAATTGATTATTGTTTACTTATAAGATTAAAATATAAGTGTATTAAGGTAATCTAATAGAGTTTAGTAGAAATTGGATTCAAGCTTAAGAATTATGGTTTAATTAAACATGTTGATTATAGTTAGGAGGAAGTTGTATCGTCTCGTTGATTTGTTATGGACTGAAGTTAGTCAGTTATTGGTTGCTGTAGGTGTATCTTGAGCGAATTACCTCGATATAGCTATTAATCACAAGTATTAGGTAAGTTGAATTGTTACTGGCAAGTGGAATCCAACTTAAATAATACTTGTGATGATAGTTTTTAAAAGGTAATCCAGAAAATTTCAATGTTGGCTGTATTGTATTTAGTAGGTTCAATCATTTATCTGTTTATTTTGTCAACGACTATTCATTTATTTATTCATTAGGCTGTTACTTTAGTAAACCATAAGTTACCAATCAGCCTTCTCCAATCAACAATGTTCTCGTCTCTCTTTTCCTTTTTTCTCCCCAGTTTTATTATTTCTTTCCTCGTCTGCCTACAATTCCTGATATAATGTGTTCTTTTGTCTTCCTCTTTTCACATGACCTGGAGGATCTCATGTGAGGCTTTGTCATGTCACGTGATTTGATAGTTTTGTCAATGTATATTTTATCCATCTCCAGAGGTTTTTCTTCATTTCTTCCCCTGCTGGGAGTTGATTGCTTTGTTCTATATCACGGTAGGTTGTGGTTGATAGCATTTGACCAACAGACCAGAGGTACCTTGAGTAGACAGCGGTTTATAAATATCTGTATCTTCCCAGTGGGGCTTTTCGTAGTTCTCTAAGTTTCAGGATCATGTAATACAATTGTCTTGACATTTCTAATGAAAATTCTGATTTTTATGTTGACTAAAAGTTGTTATGAGTTCCATATGAACTATGCATTTCAATTACCTGGAATTATTCATACTCATCTGTTGCAAACTATACCCAGTTGAACAGCATAACTAGACAAGTCCGATGAAAAACATAATAACCATGAACAGTTGACCTCAAAATGAAGTCTTTAATGAAAATAATACTTTAATTCTATACAGAACCCCACACTGTATGACAGAAAGTTCTGGATACGATGTAACTATTATTACATTTAAAATGTTACGAAGAATCTTCGTTCCCATCAATTTATACAAAGTATTATCTTCTTAATCATCACAGAGCAAAAGTGACTACTACAAACTAGTACTACGAAGCTATTTTATAGTTAATGTGGTTTCATATAAGTACTGTTTACATTGTGAACTGATTTTAGCAGGATATAACCATTGTGTTAACTGATTAGTGACTATCTACAACCTCTTTAGGAATTGAACCTAACACTCGCAATATCTAAATCATGCGTTTAACTAGAGCATCTCATCGATTAAACTTATACATTAATTAATGTGATGTGGTCTTGATGAAAGTTGATTTCACTTTGTTATTTAGCATTTGTCACAAGATGTTCTCAGTTGAGTGCCATTAAAAACTATGTAGTAATGGGCAACAGCTATTTGTTCAAAAATGCGACTCTTTTGTGCTGTTAATGGTTAAGCGCTAACCGCAAGATTTGAATGTCTTTGGTTAAATCCTTATCAGGATACTTATCATCCACTCCTGAGGAGTTTCATTCTAGCATGAAACAGTCATCCACTTGTTAGTTTCCACTAGCACCAAACTTATATCAATCTGTAACGTGTACGGGCAATATCTTAATAGATAGTCTAATCTAGTATACATTCAACTATTTTTATATTAATAGAAATGTTATGATTTCATTTTTCTTTTATTTCTGTACCTTTAATTTCAAATTATTCACATCATTATTGAAATGTGAAGATATACCACCACAGATAAAGTGAGTTCTTTGAATATATGTGTAATATACTCTACATATTCCTTGTATAACGTCGTTGCCGTATAGGTTACACTGAAAGAAATAGATCAACAGAGTATGATGATTATTTTTCTCTTAACAGTAATATCTGAAGTCACAATAAGCTATAGGAATATCTATCGACGACAACCGACTTATGATTGGGAACAGTTAATTCGGGCAAATAGATTACTTGTATTGATTCAGCCTAATAGGGTATTCTAGATTATATAACAGTCGAATTGAAGATTAAGACTTAGAACGTCTTTTGTTTCACTGATCAATAGTCATGTCAATGAAGACTTTTACCATATATCCGTGTAAATGGTAGTCCTCTGTTACATGCTTTATGCAGAGATGAATGATATTTTTTCATAAACAGAATACAATCTAGTAGGGTGTGAGAGGGGTGGGAAAGGGAGGACTTTGAGATGCTTCACCAACACCTTGAACTATCTTCTTGAACCTTATCTAGCGCTCTCAACGAGTATTTGTCATATCTTGAGCTATTTGGTTCCTTGTCAAATAGAGCTTATCAATTGTGGGCTACTCACAAACTAAATATAGACAATTTTTAATTAGGTATTAATAATGCGTAGGCTAATTGTCATCTCTCATGAAACTTAAAGCGTCACCATTCATAATCTGATTAATTCATCAGTATCATATAATTTAACTGGTGAAGGGGAATCAACTATGTTATTGTTGAAGGTCGTTTCGAAGGGCCATTCATCAGGAAATCCTATCACACCTAAGATTCATCCAGACTAAATCAGAAACCACCTTCTAGAACTATGATTATTTATGATTAATTAAAGTTCTATCTACTATTTTTTTTTGAGACAATCTGAATTAAACAGTAAACTCTAATAGATTATTCGCAATTGTTCATAAGAATTATTCATTTGTTTGTGTTTAGTATCACTAATTGACTAAGGTTAGACAGCCATTAAGACCCAGGAACTGACACTGGACAGATATTTCTAACTAGTATAATACTAAAGTTATAAATATCAACAACTGGATGCTGGTTCATTAGGTCTTAAGAATCAGAAGTGAAGCTTAGTATCCTAGACTCGATTTTACAGTCAGGACATACAGTGAGTACTGTTAAGGAAGTTGAATACTAGGATGAAACTGTTGTTCTATTCTAGTTAGACAATACCCAGTATAAGCACTGATTATTGTTATGTCATGTGAAACTTGCGTTTCCCAATACGCTTCATTATTGAATAGGTTCCTTTTTCCATGAAGCTTTCTTTTTCTTTTACTCTTCTAGTCCATTAGAAGTAGATAATTTATTAACTACTGAAAAACTTGGTCATTCCTTATTAAAAACAAGTGATCAACTTCCTGAAATCATCGTTAGTTGCTTAACAGTTCCCCTTCAAATGTATCATTAGACAATAAATCTAATCATCAGTTGATCGATGAGAATCCATCGTATTCATCATTAATGAAACGTAGAGGTGCAGGACGTATAAATAAGAAAAAGCACAGTTTTTTTAATCAGCCTGCATTACCTGATCAAACGGGACCACCAGTGTCAAGTAAACCAATCACTAATTCAACAGAAGCTATTACAACAGAATTAAAAAATATTGTACGTTCAAGAACCACATCCACAATTTTACTACCATTGTCTTTAACTGTTGCAGCAACAACAACTACCACTCCGACAGTAGCTGAAGCCCAAGAAGTCACTGTGAATACACGTCCATCATCTAGACGTTCAAGGAATACTTCATGTCCACCAAGTAGTACAAAAACAACATCTTATAAGAAGTCTAGTATTCCATATCCATTGCCAAAATCTCATCTTAACTCAGAATCACCACCTGTTCCACTTCGAGGTCAACAATCAATAACACATCAAACATACCAGGATGTTCCATTGAAACATTCAAACGATAACAGTAACTTTTCAAAACTCAATTCTAATCACATAACGACGGCAACGACAACAACATCAACATCGGTATCTCCTACATCACGAAAATTATCTCATCGACGGAATAGATTACAAAAATCAGCTAGTGAATTATCTGACGTTGATTTTTCACTACTTATTGATAAATATCAAATAAAAGATAGTAAATTGAATGGCTAATAACAGTATTAATACTAATACTACTTATAAACAACACAGTTTAGTAGAGTCTGAATCGAATACCTCACAATTATTGACTGAATCGACAGGAAATGATGCATTTCTAAATCATGTCAGTAATACTAACAATAATAGTAGTAATACAAGGAATGAGCGTCGTACCCCAATCAAAATCATTTCAGTATCCTCTAGTAATAATAGTAACAGTAATAGCAATAATAATAATAACACTAATAATAGTTTCAAAGAGAATATTACATCAAAATCTCATAAAAAATCAGTTTGTAGGCATACTAGCAGTAATACGACTAGTAATAATAATCATGACGTAAAATCTAACAAGCTAATAAACTCGTCAACAGATCATCGATTACGTAATAATGGTAATGGTAATATGCCTAGATCTGAAAGTGATATGAGTATGGATTTCAACAGATTCCTCTTTATTATCCTATTCTTCAACATCATCCACATCATCATCCTTACGTAAAACTCATCATAATAAGATAAAAGATACTGATGGTAGATCTGGTATCCCATGTCCAATTGTTCATCGTCCTGAATTTGATACAAGAGGTATTATTATTAATAATTCAAAATATAAACCAACTTATACTACACAAAAATCAATATCACCACAATCAATAACTGATTATTCCATTGGTAAGCATCCATTATCTCATTCATTTATCTCTTCATTATCACCATCATCATCATTATCATATTCATCATCTTCATCACCAACATCATTTAGTAGTTCCGATATTGGTTATGCAACATCATATCATGAAAATTTAGAGAATATTGTTGAATCCAATTCTAAAATATATAATAATAGTAATGGTGGTACACCAGTTAGTCGTATGAGTTCACATGCTTCAACTATATCCAGTGGATCAACTACAGTCATTTCAACATCAACAGAAAAATAAATCACATTTTTTCTTGTTTTATTCCTCTTTTTCTTTTTTTTTTTATATCTTAATTGTTTATATTAATAAAAGTAAATAGACATCGTATTTGATCAATCTAATCATTGACAATACCCCTTATCAATGAAATTATTACAAGTAAGTGTTATGTTACTATGACTTTTGATGATGTAATATCTATCATCTAATTATATATGAAAGTTATAATTCATATTCATCATTTACATACATTAATGCATAGATAAGTTATAATTCCACCAGTGATGTATATCATATTGGAATATTTGATTGTTGAATTTTTTGTTTGTTTTATTTTTACTTCGCTTGCTCAATTTGTTATCCATTTACCTACCCCCCTTCCCTCCTTGCCCCGCTTCATTTCATTTTAATCTACCTTCTAACCTCCCCTCTCCTACCCTCCCCCCACTTCAACCTATAAAATATGCCTTAGAAACAATAATCATTAATTACAGTCTCTATTTAATCAATGAATGAATAAGTTTGTTTGTTTTTTTTTAAAAAAACAAATTATTGATTAATTGATTATTTGTTTTAATATTGTGTACATATTTAAATGAATTTGTTACTATGACATTAAATTTTAGTTGAATGTTTACGTAAAAACAAAAAAATTGATGTAAAACACAAACAAGCAAAAATTAATTGAAATTAAATTTGTTGTTTATCTATTGATTATAGAATTGTTTAAATAGTTACTGAATGATTTTACTGTTATGTTTTCTTTTAGATTAGGATCAATTACTTTGATTTTTTTTTATTGATGTTATGACGCGTGGTTTGGATTGTTTATTCGACCGCGAAATCTCTGTAGTCAATTATTATCTTGTCTAAGTGGACCAGCTTGATTTGACTCCTAAGCTTTGACTCGACCCCAGGCTAAAACTACACTTCAATGTGAACACGAGAGAGAAGACAGGAAATACGGAAAAATAACACTTTACTGCAAGGTTTTCAATTATGTACAGAAACTAGGGTATTTACAGTATCCTAAATGTCCTTCAGGCTTCTAGAGATTTCTATATCCTACTAAACACAGTAGTAGTAAGGTAACTGTCCAATCAGAGATATGTCACGTGACTTCTCATTGGTCTAGAATTTTCTGGTAAAAACTATCTGCGTGCTGATTGGACACAATTTTCTCTATTGATTTTTACGCCTTTCTGAATTTGTTTCAAGGGGTTTTTTGGCTCTACCCAACAATTGATTTAATATGGTTGATGATTAGAATACAGTTAAATTATCTTGGATAACAGGATTCAATGTGTCATTCTGTTGATAGTCGATATGATTCATGTAAATTGTGATGTTTGATACTTGTACTTCAATTGGATACTATAATTTGTGCCTTTTCCAGGTCATAACTACTTCAAATGATTAAACTTGTAAAGTGATTATATTGTAGAGGGAAAATATATGAGATGAGACTAGCTAACAGTGTTTATATATCTCACATTTGAAACTGAATTAACTGATAATTCAGTAAGTAATTGGAAGGGGAGGAGGGATTTTTAATCCCTAACAGTAACTCTATTAGGCTGACCGGTATCTGATGGTAGATATCAGTTTGTGATATAATGTAATGATTATTTATTGTTAAGCATTAGGTATAATTCTGTCAATATCAGATTAGTTTGAATCCCAATAGTGACGAATTTTTCATTAGAATTTATAATCTTTAAGTAGATCAGTAGTGAACTGATTAGTTATACTTTATCGCTTGTATTAATCTAAAATTGATCTCAGCTGAGTAACTACGGAGTAGTGGAGGACAAATGTTCTGCCTTTATATACGCCTTATTAGAAGTAGTATACATCCATAACACTACCACAAATCGAACTTTAGATGTTCGCATTTCGATGCAAGCGGTTAATCATCAGAATAATTAGATCAACCTACATCCAGTAGGTTGATCCTTGTATCAGTCAATTTGTGATATAGTAGGTTATTCAGTCGTAGGTCAGTAAATCAAACTAATCTCCATAAACAAATTACTTCAAAGCGAAATTAGAATTACTAAAAGAAGTGTTTTCTTGATTACTTCTAAGAATTTCTAGGAATTATGACGAAGTGAACTTATTTCCTGTAAAGATCAGTATTCGAACATGAAATAATAATAATTGGAAAGTTGTTACGTTTTCGGTTGATACTTATTCTTAATCAATTCAGAGTTATGATTCCATGTGGAATTGAAGTTCAAGATGTTAAGTTTTTAGTTGCCATTGTACTTTCTGAGCTCTAGGGTTGAATTACAAAGATTTCATTGGAGTTTTGAACATTATCATCAGTACCTGCACTGTGTAGAAGTTCGCTTCTACATGCACTAAATCAAATTTCTGATGATCGTGTCTACGAAACATGTAACTTAATTTATCTCCATATTCTTATTCAGTACTGGTAGAATTTGTTTGACCTCTTCCATACAAACTACTAAATAGATTCTATAGTGTGCATAATCCATCAGTTTGGATATTGTGCTTCTAGAAAACCCTTTAGTTAACTATGTACGGCGTAGAACCCTGCATATATGTGTGTCGGTTCAAGTTACCACACTCCTTTAACAAAGGAAGATGAATACCATAGCAGTAAAAGTCGTAGTATCATAAGTGGTTATTAAAAACATAACATACAGTTTAAATTTTTTATACAAACTGTAACTTGTACCACCCAACATCTCTAACCATTAGTTGTACCAATCAAGCGGACCCTAACCATGTAACCATTTACTAACAGGGTTCAAGTCAACAGTAGACAGATAGCATGTTTTAATTCGGCTACTCCTAGTTTTATTTCATCAGGACGTATCACGAAAAGCAGTGATTTAACACACGTGATATATATCCCAACTCAACCTATTTACCATTTTTGCTTATTATCCTGAGAATAACCTCAATACTGCTTACTCATTAGTCTCAATAAACATAAACATTGTTTAGAGGATATGTATTATCTAATACTAGTAGCCTATGAACATAATCTACCTTCGGAAGCTATGTTTCATATTCATATATAGTAAACCACAGTGGACTGTTGTACAATATATTCGTCCTGTAATTTACGCATTAAAATCGCATCTAAACCATAGATGATGTAATTTAGCATAACTAAAACAAACATTTTAAGTCTACGTTGGACACTATCTTATCAGGGTTGTTAAGTGAAATGATCAACAAGTTCATCTACGTCACTCCTTGTTATTAGTTCAGATGATGATATCTTCCAAATGTTCTCGTTTGTGTATACTTTATAAACAAGACACCATTTGTTGATAAGTTGTCTTTCCTCCGGACACTAGTGCAATGTTCTTGTTATTCAACTGATCTTACTGAAGTTACGAATACAATGTGTTTATTATTACCAGTAATTGTAATACCAAGAATTTCACAGTGATTACAATCGAAATAACACAATAACAATGTTATCTACTAATATTTGGATTAGTGGTAATGATGAACTAGGCAGACCTCTAGACAGTTCAGGTACATATCAGCATTTGTCTAAATATAGCTGCTTTACATTTGAGTTAAAAGGATCAATTGCATATTAAAGATATGAAGGCTAAACTGATACAGTAGTATTTTAGAATAACATCATAAAGATGATAGACAAATAAGTACAAACAACTACAGGTATAATGAAATACATAAGTGTCCAATAGTAATTTATAAAATCAGGACCAATATTGACTGTTGGAACTTTTTATCACTGGAATTCACTTAATTAACGCTTATGTTTGTTGACGGTCAATCTTAAGACAATTATCTTGTTTCCTCTCGACCAGACAGTCTACAAAGGATTATTTATGGTCTATAGTCTCAATTTCCTTTGTGAATTTGATGTTATTGGAAATACTGTTTACATTTTCAAAAGTTCATCTAATTTGTCACGTTTCATAATAATGAAAGTGTCATCTACTTACCTTAGCCAGAGTTCGGGTGGATAGACACATTTTGAGAATGCATTTGTTTCCACTGAATACGTAAACAAGTCAGCAACTGTTGAGGACACTTGAGATCCCGTCGCAACCAACATCTTCTGTTTGTTTTTGCAGATCTCCTCGAAACTTAAACAATGTAGAATGGTAAGCATAAATTCAAGCATTTAATAATTTCAGAAGGATCTAAACAGCAAGGCAGACTTAAGGCACTCTTTACAAGTAAATATTCATATATAATGTCTTATGAAGTATTGATGGGAACAATAGTGAATAAAGAGCAAACATCAAAATTTGTCATCACTTCATCTTCTAAACGTATGTCAGTAATCAGGTTTGAAGAATCAAATGCATTTTTGATTCTATATTTTACCTTTTTCTCATATGGTTTAAGTATTCCAGCAGATATTTTGCTAGATTATATCTCGGCGAGTTTGTGTAATCTAAAACTTGTCGTAGTGGAACAGTCACCTTGTGGATCATTGGTAGTCCGCAGAATCCACAAGAGTTACAACGTGTTAGGACATGAGAGAATCATAGTGATTGTCCTAGCTTCGACTTAATAGATCGTAATACTCTAACTATCTCAGCCTTCAGGTTGTTAAGGTTTGTACGACATTTTGTTATCTTGATTTTTTCATATGGACCATCATTTAGGTGTTTATTTACCATTTTATTTGCTTTTTATGACATTCAGTTATACTACTAACTATATGTTAGTAGCAAAAGAATATCATCTACTTTTTATCGTTATCAGGCAACCCAAGAGAAAGTCTTCGTTTTCTGTTATGTGCCAGTTCGGGATTACTTCCATATAGCACATTACAGGTTTGAGATACACAACCTAGATAAATGTCTCGTGATGAAATTGATAGATACACTTGAAGGACTCGATGATAAAGAGATTATCAATTTATACGAATTTTCGTCAACAGTATAATGAATAATTTCAAAATTTTCCATACCGATTGTACTGATAAACAAAAGTACTGTTATATGGCGGGGGGGGAGACTCAGAAGTCACCATCCATTGAGTCTGGTATTTGTGCTACTGGGGTATATACGGCTAAGTCACATCTGGTTAAGCATTCAATAACTATGACATTTGTATGGCTCAAATGATAAGCTTTCCATAAACTCATTAACGATGATCATGTCTGTTTTCCTTCTGTAATCTTATTATGATCTTGTTGTCCCCAACTTTGTAATCAACTCTTTCAACCCAAACTCTATTGTATTTTGTTTCTCCTGATACCATCTGGTCCAGGATAAAAATAATAAAAGCCACTGTTTTTACTCAATAAATGATTTGTATTAACTCTCGTTCGGTGCTCGCTCTTTCTAGGCATACTCAAGGGGGGGGGAGGAATGATTTGGTCACTCGGGAACCGTTCCATCTAACCAGCGTTTCGAAGTTTGTTACACTGTAGTCATACAACAAGTGTCATTGGCTCTTTCTTCCTCGCCCCCCCCCCCTCCGACTCCCAACAACTGTAAGGTCATTTCACATACGTTTTTATAAAAGAATGTAACAGTCATATTTTGAAAAAAACGGAGACGTTTGTTTCCGTGTACAAGTAGTTACAACAAGCGTATCAACTATGTTTTGTAAACCTTTATCCAATTAAGTAATGCGCCACAAAAAACATCATGCATTTAATCAGTAGACTGTTAGTTTAAGCTATTTTAGTAGGTGAAGACTGTCTGATTATAGTTTACACAATTATCATGATCACTGATTGAAAACACTGAATAACACTAAACTCAAAATTTATTTTAACAGCACAGATACACAATGTTTAAGTTGGATTATGACCTGTAAGTGGAATCCAGTTATACATATGCAACAGGTATATATGACTGACCAGTTTCAGTCTATAACTAATCAACTGGAAGACTCAAGCTCAACCTAATTACAAACATACCCGTTGCACAAGTGTAAATGTATGAACACAGTAGCCTAGTGGTGGAGGTGGTGGCGTCTGATACGAACCAGACTGAGTTCGAATCCTAGTGTGAACAATAACAATAGAATGGGGCCGAACGAGTCACAGACAGGACGAGACGCGCGTCCTGAGTTCTACTTACAGGTCACAATTCAACGTAGAAATTACTTATGAACTACCGCTATATCGAGGCAATCCACTCAGGATGCACATAAAGCAACAGAAGTTGACCAGTTTTAGTCCATGACTAATCAACGGGGTGATACAAACTCAACCTAATTAAAGATACATAAATTGTTTCCAGTCCATAAAATCATGTTTTCAATAAATGTTTACACTAATCATTCGACATATTAACTCTTTCACTTGTAATCATATCATTCATCATTAATCTTTTATTACTACTAATTCTGATGTAGTAAATTAGACTGTTATGTATATCAATAAGATTCTGTCTTGCTTATGAATTGCTAAGTCTAAACAAATCTCTAAATTATTCAATGGTAATAAATCATAGACTCTTAATGGATAAACATCATTTCAAGTTGTCATAATAACTCATCACAGTGAGACGGTAATGTTACCCAAGATGTATAATAAGGAAGTTGGTATTACGTTATTTACATTACTGGCAGTATTAAACAAATAGACAGTATGATTTAGAAAATAAGGAACGGATTGGTGGAATAGAAGTATGAAGACATAATAAACTTTATCAACTAGAAAATAAAACTGTATCCACTGTAATTAACTGTTAACAGTATCACCTGTAGTAGACTATCGGATGGTGCCGAAAGAGACATTCATTAGTACTGTGTATTTAAAAATCCGAATCTGTCAATTCAGTTTAACTTCTCTTAGAAATATTACTGAGTGTCAGTATGTGGATGATCTCAATTCAATCAATTCTTCACAAACATCGAATTATTTTACTTATATTTAATTCATCAGTAGTTTATTAGTAGTCATTTCATTGATAGGAAATTTATTGGAACTTGGTCATAATTTGAATCACAAGCTAAATAAAGTGAAATGATGAAGACGTGAGAAGGGACTTTATTAACAGACTATAATCAAATGTGTAGCTTTAATATATTGATGTTTACACCTTAGTTTTCATCATACCATATGAGAGAATAGAATGGAATATGAAATGACATACAGTAGATTGAACTATTCATAGACCAGTCGGCTACAATGTTTCAGTAGGTTATTTGTTCTAATGACATTCAATGTTATGTTCCACTGATGAACACATCTATATAACGAGAATTTTATGAACAAAATGCACTTCTAACAATATACACTAATAGTTTATAATGATCTAGTAAGAAAAATTCATTGAACATTACCATATTGTTAATTTTCATAAATCAAGTGACAAATATCTGTGAATATTTTGAATGTTACAGCTGAACTGTTTAGGTTTTAAGTGACCTCTATTAAAAGTAAAATTTATAAACTACTTAATTCACTACTTAATTCACTGAATATACTGTCAAGTGACAAACATTCGAATTCTACATGGAGTGTCAGTTCAGTGAAGACTGTTAAAAGACATTGTTGACAATTCTGTAATAAGTCAACAGTAGTAGTATAGATGTGTCAGTGATCACAGCTAAATTTTAAGAAACTTGGAGACAGTGGTTCGAATCTAAAGGACTAAAGGTATGCTTTAATTACAGCTGCTAATATATATATATATATATATATATATATATATATATATAATTACACTAAACGATCATTTTGCCTTTAACATCACATACATTTGACAAACGGATAGGATAGCTATAGGTTCATCTTGAAATCCTAATGTAAGTTTTCTCTGAGGAAGAATACAGACGTCAAGTGTACACAAACAAACTTTCATGTGATTCTTAAACCTTACATGATGTTTTCATAAACAAGGAAACTTTAGGAACCTAGCTCTATACACTAGTCAGACATAAGTTATCTATATCCACTGAAATGTCGTTTCCCTCACATCTAAATCTGGTCAATTAATAAACCTCCTCCTTAAAAAATTTCTCAACTTAAGAAAGCAAACTTATTTAATTTAAGTATTTATAGGACCTACAGTTTTGAACTGCCTCATTTTTCTCCTGTATCATTACTGGACATTACTTGGACAAGAATATGAGTTGAAAATGACCAAAGAATTTTTAAAAGTCAGTACTTAGAATATAACTATAATATGAATGGGATGACACCATATAGGATACTCGTAATTGGACCTTTATGTCATCGTTGCTTGAGTTACAACTCGATATTTTTCGGTAAGATAGTGAACAATACCTCATCCTCATGTTTATCTCCACTCTCTATAAACATGTCTATTACTATGTTAACTTGAAACTACAGTCAATGCTGTGTACCCAGTGAGTATAGTCGCTGACAGATTCTCACCGATTAGCCAATATTTTTTCAGTCCTCAAAAGTTACCATTCATTCTTATATGTTTGCTACATTTCGCACAATGTATTATTTCTTCCGTTACCTTACTTGGGATCCATGTTAGTACACGCCTCTGATTTATTGAGAATAATGTATATTCTCGGTGCCAGCATATTTAATCATTTGCTGGAGTGATTTTTTCTGTTACACAGTAGTTTTTGAGTGTATGTGTCAATAGGAAGAAATACTATGTATTTCGAAACGATACATCAACATTGTTTATTGGTAAATACCTGACGAAAAATGACTTAATGTTTCCCACTGTACACTGAAGAATAATGGAAGCTTTAATGTCAGTTGTTCTATTTGATAATAATAAAATCTATTAGATAAATTTGTCAAGAATATTCTTCTACTTATAAGTAGTCATATCCGGTATGTTGAAGTATGTTTCATCATCGTGTCGTTTTTTGAACAAGTCATTTAGTCGGTTAACACTAATATGTTTAAAACGACTCGACGCGAACTAGATCGACTACGAGTATAGACAGTTAAACTACTTCCTTGTAGCATAATAACGAAGGACTTTACTTAAGATCATCTAATCAACTGAAATTAAATAATAATTTTCAAACTATCAGCCTCGAAATTCGATCCAAATTTCTTAGATGAAACACTCAGATTTATCGAAGATAAGAGCATAAAATCAAAGGAAGGAACGACTTGTCTACTCACACTTGACCGATAAATTTGTGGAATGTGGAACTATGAATCAATACAGCCTTAATCTGTGCATCGAAATATTGTGTAGTAAACTGTATTCCATCTACTATTTACGTGTCTACCTGTGTATGCATCGATTCATCCGGTATTCGTTATTTGTGTAAAAGCAATCCTTCTAAATTTTTATAGTATTTTTAATTTTATACTTGTGTCCTGTTTCTAAAGTATGTGGTGAAATGGTATCATGCCAACTGTATAAAATCAACTATTTCAGGGTTTATCAATTACAATATTTAAGATTGTTTTATGGAAATCGGTGTTAGATACATTATTCAGTGAACATCGCAAATTCATCTCAGGTAAGTATTTTAGAGACCTAAGGGAGGCTGGGTTAGTTATTTCCTCGTGGTATGGGATTCCTCATTTATGCGTACTCACTATCCCAGGTGAGGATTCGAGTTAAGGAACTTCGTCAAAGTTCCTAGGTGACATCCAACAAAACTCTAAAACTAGATATATATCAGCCGTCTGATAAAATTTGCATTAAACATTTTACTTTAGATCTTAAAACTAGATATTTCTATATAAGACATGTTAGTGATTACTCTGATTGCTTAAAATAAATACAGCAGTTAACTATTAAATGTATATAAAAGTGATTGAAAATGTTGAATAAAATAAACTCAACTAAAACTTTTGTAGATAACCTGAGATTATATTTACAATTAATAAATATCTAATTTATCACGTATATGAATCAATTTAAACAAAAAAGGAAACAGCTGTTTATCCTGTCACATTTTGATTGGCTAATTCACTTCATTTACTTACCTATTCTATTAATCACATGATTTCAATGAATCAACCAATCAGAAATCAAGGTCAACCTTTTATCCAATCTCATTAATCTTTCAACAGTTGCCAATCAAATATGATGATGAATATCCAAAAAAAAAAATGGAATGGTAAACAAATTTCACTGACATCTAAATAAAAAGAAACATAAATCAACAGAAGAAAAAAAAACCATCTTGGTAAACATTTTTCATTATTACAAAGTAACATTATGATAATAACATCAAATGAATACATCAGTTGTTTATAATGAAATTAAAAGAAGTTAATCATTGATCAGCTGATTGTCAATATTGACAACAAATATTGTATACAATAATGATGAATATAGAATGATTGGATTTAATGACATATACAATATATATAGATATATATGTATATCATTCAATTAATTGAATGCTCTAATGTATACCATTTATAGCAGGATTGTTTTCAATCATTTTATCATGTTATTGATTATATTTTTACATAGTATCTTCTATAGAACAATTCATAGTAGTACAACTTCACCTACCTCAATAATCTATAGGTCAACAACGTTGTATGAAACCGGTACTAATACAAATACCAGAATGTCAAAATGCATTTTATAATTATACTGGTATGCCAAATTTAATTGGTCAAGAGACACAATTTGATGCAAGGCATCAATTGCAAACATTTAAACCATTAATCACATATAAATGTTCATCAAAATTGAATTTTTTCTTATGTTCTGTTTATACACCAATGTGTGATGTAAATACACATTATTTAATTGGACCATGTCGTCCATTATGTGAACATGTTCGTGCTAGATGTGCACCTGTTTTAAAAGTGTTCGATTTTAATTGGCCAGAGAATTTAAATTGTTCACGATTCCCGGTAAAGAATAGTGTAGATGGTGCAATGTGTATGGAAGGTCCAGAAGATATGGAAGAAGATGATGTTAATTCTTTGAAAGATGGAAATAATGCAAATGTGAAATTGAAAAACAAAGTTATTCAAAAATCAGACTATAATGATTTACCGTTAGATCCATCAGTGAAGCAAATGTTACAAGTGATCAGTTTAGATAGTGAAAAACATCATAACAAAAATATTAATAATAAAGAAGGAAGATTTCGAGAAGAACAACAAGAGGGGTTACAACAAATAATGCAGAAACTGACCGGCGATGATTTACTTTCAGCCACAACCGGACATTTCTTTCCGAATACTTTAACATCCCACTTAAATAAATACCCATTGTCAGTACCACAACTAGCCAAGTCTATACGTTATTGTTCTCATCTAAAAAAGCCAACTTTCTATGCTTATATTAATCGTACTGGAAGATGTGCCCCATTATGTGAAGCTGATATTCTGTATTCAACAGAAGCCAAAACATTATCGACTATGTGGACAAGTATACTGGCTGGTGTTTGTAGTCTAATGACAACATTTACATTAATACATTATGTAATGAATCCATCAGAATTTAGACCTAATGAGAAACCCATTGTTTACATTGCATTATGTCAATTACTGTTTGCATTAGGTTATGGTTTAAGTATAAGTTTAGGTAGAACTAATGTGACATGTGGTCAGGATTTAGATTCTGGACGGAGAATACGACTACAAGAAGGCTTAGATAATGCTCTTTGTGCATTTATCTTTATGATTCAATATTTTTTTTCAACGGCTAGTTCTATTTGGTGGGCAATGCTTGTTATTCATTGGGCACTACAAAGAATTAGTATGATTATGTCATATATTAATTGTTCGTGTTGTAATATTCATCCAATGCAATCGCAACATACAAGCAATAATACTACTGTTAAAAGAAAAGTTAGTAGTAGTGAATTAAAACATGATATTGATACAATTAACACGAAATCATCATATTGTTGTTGTTGTTTCAAGATAAATTCATTTTGTTTCTGTTCTGAAAATTCGTTCAATTGGAATCAATCAGAAATTATCATGAATGAAGGACTTATTCAACCAACAAAACAATATACTACTAATAACTTAAACAATTCAACATCTACAAATATTCAACAAGTTGCACAAAATTTCCAACATTCACCATTTAATCAAACAACGGATACTACTAATAACACAGTGAACCAGTGTGACAATATGAAACGTGATAATCGTTGGTCAACTTCAAATTATCATCATCATCTTCAGCAGCAACAACAATTTAATCCAAGGCATACAGGTATTCACAACATTAACGAAATCAGATCAAGTTTCAGCTTGTTTAGCAAGAGAACATGTCGTTGCATGGTTGTACTGCTGGTCTATTTACAGTTGGTATTCTTGTTAGTCGACAAGTAAGTGATTTTATTTAAGTTTGGCATAAAAATTTTATGGTGAAAATTGATTATATTGATTTGAAGTTGACACCCCTCCACTTTCTATTTTGCCTACTCTTCTGATTATACTTTAAGGGTTACCGTTGTTCTAATCAGTTTTAAATGCTGTGTATACGTGTATTATCCAGCGTTTTCGGTCATTTTTACTACATTCATCTATCAGTAGCTTACTAACCTTACTAACTAAGTAGTCTAACAGACAAAGAGTTGATGTTCGAAGTGATAACATTAAGCTTCGAGTGATAGTGTGCAAACATCAACAGTAGGAAGTAGATTTATCTAAATGAAGGATGAAACGTTCATATCATTGATTCCAGTTGTTTATTACTATTCAAATAAACAAAAAGCCACATAATTCATTTGTATATTAGTTTATTGAACTCATCACAAATTGATATCAGGAGTGATATCATTAAAAACTAATGAGCACTGGACAGTTGTTCCGTTTTTGTAAGAGACTCCTCAGAAAAACGTACCTTACCAGTATCAATCTGTCATGAATTCAATCAACTAAAACTTAATACTAATCTCCACAAACCACCACAATTCATATATCCGTTTCGCAAGGTATAAAACGCTTTAAACGACATTTTCTTACAAACTGATGGTTATACCAAATGACAAAGACTTTTTTCAAAACTGAATTCACATTATTTTCATACTTTGACTGAAATGGTGAACTTATTTTTCTATGCATAAAAATAAATTTTCACAAGCAATGACCTTTCATTTCCATTAATGTCAGTTATAATTAAGGAGGGTTGTTCTGGAGATAGTTAATTTATCAATGCTGATATCACGAATTGATCTGATACAGACAACTATTGATCACCTGGAAGCACTAGACCGCTGTAATAGAAATATCAACCGTTAGGAGCCGACTCAGTGGTCCAATGGTAAAGCGCTCGTCGCGGAGCCTGAGGGTCCTGGATTCGATCCCCAACAGGGTCGTGGATGCGCACTGCTAAGTAGTCCCGTACTAGGACGAAACAGCTGTCCAGTGCTTCCAGGTGATCATTGGTTGTTTGATTCAGATCAATTCGTGATATCAGCATTGACAAATGTCTGTTATGACAAAAACAGATAAGTTTCTCATGCTGTTAAAAGTCAATAGTTTTACAATAGATTTAGTGGTGGTTTTATTTTTAAGGCATTCAGACTACTCCCTCTGCTTATTTCAGTTTCAGCACTCTGACAATATCATTAGCCCACTCCTAATTATGTTTTGGTTCTTCCGCCTCTAGCTTTCTTTCAGCCTACTCCTACACCAGTTAGCAATGCCTCGTCGAGGTAGGTGGTGGTTGGGCATACGTAACACGTGTCCTAGCCACCTCAGCTGATGAAGATTTATTACTTCATCAATCGGTTTACCATACTTACCGAGTACTTTATTCCTAACTCACATATTGCTTACTCGGTTGTCCCAGCAAACACGAGCAATACTTTGATGATATCTATGATAGAATACTAGAGGCCTACGAATATCCTCTATCCTTATTGGCCACGTTTCGCATCCATAAAATAAAACGGATCGCCACTCCTTATCCAGTACACTTAGATTGTGTCTTGATATTAAGTACATGAGACTATTTTATAAATGACTTTTGGTCCAAGCCATCTTTATACATGTTAACTACCTAGCTAGAGTCAGCGTGACAATCGTAATCAAGAGCTGAAGACACTGAATAACATGGTTCAGAATCGGTTGCAGTAGTATAAAATGTATTCTCCTTCTAAATTTTCCTAGATCATAAGTTCGATTATTCTTTCATTCATACTTCAGTTTCATTCCTTCGCGTCGTATTCTGTTGTCGTGCTATTCTTGTGAATTTAATCTGGTTGTAGTACGCCGGTGTGGTAACTTTGGCTTATGAACATAAGTTCGAGGTTCTACGTCTTTCATGACTGACTGACTGACTCAACTGTAAGTGGATTGATGCGTTAGTAACTTAGACTGAAAAATGTAGATAAAAGCAGTTCTAATGTATTTAGGGCATATTTTCATATAAATCCTGAATTATCTTACCATTTCATTTAGAGTCTTCTCATATTCCTAAGATATCACTACTGAACATAAATATTACTAGCGAAATCCCTTTAAATAAAATGAATGTTCAAGATGATTACATTTGAAGTTTATAGGCAGTATTCACTTGGGATGGGTTGCCAATGGAATCTAGCTGGCAGTGAATAATTATTTCGACTTAATGACCATCCCATCAATGTTTCAATGTTGGTCCTTCAAGACCGTCAGCAGATGCTTAATTAATAGAACATTCAATTGTTTATTTGACAGTGTAGTGTCATAGTGTTTAAAGGATTTGGCTTTCAATCAATAGATTGTATGTTCGAACCCCATTTCATTTACTTTAATTTATGCATTATAAGTAGTTGAATGATGGATTTGTTAATATGCCATTTAATTTGTAACCGCTGAGTTGCAGCTTTGAACCCTGTTTTATTTGCTTTGATTTGATCAACTGAATAGTATCACTCATTAGCTCCTACATTTAGAATACAACTTGTAACCAAGTATATAGATATATACCTGATGCGTTTTAAACTAAACAGTGACGTTATTATTATTACCTCAAGCTTAGTTAATGAAGTGTCATCATGAATTTAAATGATTGAGATATTTCTAACGTTAACTTTGTTACTATCATCCCTATTTGTATTTTTCTTTAAACTACAGTCATTGTTCAATTCTGGGTGATTTTATGGAATTAAGTATCAAATTTAGTTGATTGTATTCATCAATAGATTGTTGTTGATTTAGTCACACTAAACACTAAAAAGTACTATTAGCCCATCAGTATAAATGATTAAGCTGATTACTGTAACACCTGAAGACTATAAATTTAATTCTCTGAAGGAATTGATAGTATACACTGTCATAGAAGAGTTTCATACTAGAATAAGACAGTTGTTCAATACTGTTTAATGTTCAATAGTATCAGGAAAGGATGGCAAACCAATAGATGAGGTACTGAGACTTCATCAGTTGAGGTGGTTGGGACATGTGTTACGCATGTCTACCTACCGACTGCCTCGACGAGCTATGTTTTATGGTGTAGGAATAGGTTGGAAGAAAGCTAGAGACAGCCAAACCAAAAAACATGGCAGAAATGGACGAAGTCACTAACAAGTGGACTAAGTCATGTTGGTAGATGTAGGCTGCGTGGTTGGGGTCCGCGAGACGAATGTCACCAATGGTTAGAGACCTTGAACGACATGGCTCAGAATCATTAGCAATGGCGCAGGTGCATCCACACTTTGTGTTCTCTCAAAATCTAACCTTCTGAATTCTCTATCTTTCTCCTTTCATATTCATCTTACTGAATTATACTTTTCGAATCATATCTTCGCTCCCTAATCTTCTGCATTACTGCTAATACTTCTACTATCGCTATCACTCTTGGATTTGAACTGACAGTTGCGTTTCTGTGCTGATGTGGTATGGCGACCTGAACTGATGTACGTACGTACGAAGTTCTGTGTTGTATCTATCTATCAATAGTATCATTCTATACAGAATACAATTAACTAAATTTAATCATAACCATTTTGTTTAAATCATTCTAGTTACAATAAATTAGTTACAATTAATAATAAATTCATTAAATGAATTGAAAATTACACACACACACACACACAAATTAGTTAATTAATAATGAACTTTAAGTGATAATCAGACATTCATTAAAGTAGTTTAATGACAGAAAACTGTCTACTATTTTAGATTCCATTATCATTTATCTCTATTAGTTACTAAGCATTATGGTTTGTAAATATTGAAACGATAATTAGACAATTTGTTTTTAAATTTATCATTGAATGAAACTTTATGAAATCATTCTGTTCCCTCCCGTTTGTCTTCCTCCATCGCCCCTCATCGTCCCCCATCACCCTTCCATCTCGCCCCTCCATCTCACCTTCCCTTATATCATTAGTGATGGTTATATTTAATACTGATTGTTATCGTAGTTCAGTAAACATAATGACAATAGTATAATGTATTGAAATATAGAGTCAGTAGGTAATTTTGTTCGACTACGGTTTTACGCTACAGAAGTACTTATCCTGAGAGAATTCATACTCATTGTAGAAATTGAATCTAGGTAACTAATGTATTTTTTTACAATCTTACATGTTATTAATGAGTTATTCCTACTGAATAGTTTAGTTCCTTGTGGATTTCGTGTAAATACTGTTGAAAAAGATGCCCTACTGACTACTTCTAACCAAAATTTAACTTTAACGATGTAGTATCAATGGTGTTGGGTCACCGTGACTAGTTGTAGTCATATTAAAATTTAATGATTGATAGAATACGTTCAACAGTACAAGCTAGGGAAATATAAGAATGGTCATGACAAATTGATCATTCAATATATGTATAAATTGATAGAATACGTCACAGACTGATGTTGGCTGGGTACCACTGAAAGCCAGAGAGCACCTGACAGCCTTTTCGTTCTAGTGTAGAACACCTCAGCATTTCCCACTCCAGACTCAGCACCAAGGGCTTCAGGTTGGCAAACACCTAATCCTCTATATCATAGGACCAGTTGGCATCCAATGGTAGAATTCTCACTTCCACTAATTTGTGATATGTAGAGCGACGATGATAGGTGTATAATCAGTTTTCTAGTTTACCTGACAAAGAAAGTATCCAAAAGCATTTTATTACATCAATCCAGGGATTTTCGATTAGTTGGTTTAAACCCTATTCCATAGCTGCATCATTCTCATCTAAAAAGATACCATTAAAGTAATTACCAACTATGGTTAAAGACTATTTAGTGTGATCTGAAGTTGATTACATTACTATCAACACAAGCATTTTTTTAATAATCATCCCTACATTCTGCACATAGTCTTATGTACAGTGATCACTAAGTGATTAAAGCAATTAGCTTACAGCTAATTTGTTTCATTATCAAAGTACTTTCCAGCTAATTTGTTTAGGTGACTAATTAGTATTAATAACTCTTGTAACTGGAGTACGACTCGAAGCCAATTACGTGAATGTGTACCACATAAATGGGTTAGTATCTAACATTATTTTTAACTACTCATTGTTTGAATTCATTTATACAGTTTGAACGGTATTCTCTTTGTTTAATGTCTCACTGTTATGAATATAATATCATCCCATCACCACTTCAATATTCATTTCTGTCATTCATATACAACTTAGGATATGACAAGTAAGCTCATCGGTTGAATTTGCCATATCACATTAACACAACAAAATCAAATTCACATGACTAACATAACAGTATAATTCAACAAAAAAGAATGAAGCAAACGAAAGTATGAAAGAATAATGAAACTTAAGATCGAGCATAATCTAAAGAGTGAATATATTTACATCGGTGTGACGTATTTTGATCCATATCATCCAATGTCTCCAATCACATTTGTCACGCTTACCCCAACCAGATAGTCTGCATCTAACAACATAACTTAAATCAATAGTTAAAGACTTCATAGATGGATATCATGTTTTACTTTGCCCGCCCCTATCTTTCTTCACTAATGGCTACATATGGTATTTCCTCTTCCATTATGATGATGCAATACGCAGTAAACTTAGATGAGTACATGTTAGATAAAAATTAGATAAAAAGTTTTAGTTACAGACTTACAATCTGGAAGAATTCATAATTTTCTATGCTTAATATATTCAGGACTGTATTACAAATATCTTCGTGTTAATTAAATAAATTAATGGTAATCTTGGTTCAATACTCCAATGCATAATCTATTAACCGTCCACGTAAAAGGTACTAGTTCAAGTCATAGTATTAACATCAACATATTCCAATGTGTGTGTATTCAACTGACAAATCCTGAAATACCGTAAAATGTACATTTTTCTAGTTTATATTGTTAGATGAAGAATTGTCTATATAAAGATCTACATCATAATGACATACATTTGTTATGTTACTGTGTGTTCTTTCTCATATGATTAAGCTTAATTCTTTACAGATCTTCAAATACTACATATAAATAAGCTATGGATAATATGGGATAATTGATTGTTCATTGCATACCAATACAAGTATTACTATTATTATTACTAGTAGTAGTAGTAGTAGTAATAGTATTAAAGAATTTCTCACTGGCCGATATATACTACTAACTAATTAATTATCATCTAATCAATTATCAATTAATCGTTTGATTTTGGTTACCTTTTTTTATAAATGATAAATGTATAATTTATGCCTTACATTGAATTATTAATGACATTAGTAGTAGTAGAAGTAGTAGTAGTGATAGGAATTTTAGGACTGGTTATAATAATAATTGATGATTTTAGTTGAAATTCATTAATTTTAATCTACTAATCACATACTACTTACTAGTACTGTTACAACTACTACTAATCATTGTTTTCATTAAATACTGATTTATATTTTTATTGATAAATTACATCCAGAACTGATATATGTACAAGCATATGTATCTATCTCTACGTCTAATAGAATCATTCAGTTCACTGACCACCTTTTAAGCACACACAAAAAAGTGGAATTAACCAACCTCTGTGTAGATATAAAACGGAAATATTCCAGAGATCTGACATATTTGTGTGTGTATATGTTGATGAAGAAGATGACTGTTTGAATGTAGCCTAATATGAATGATGATGATAATGATGATGACTACAGTAATTCAATTATTCAAAGCGGTTTACATTTAACATTTGAAATACATTGACAAGTTAATTGAAAAATTTTATTTATTTATATTATTACATCATAACATACTAGAGATTTCAGTGAAAGTTTAATTGTTAGTGAAATTAGCTTAGATACACCAATGAATATGTAGATTGCCTAGATTATAATTCAACGTAATTTAACATCAACTATTCATAAGTCGACAACTGATTGATTTCAACTAGAGTAGGCAACATAATTCTTTGTGTAATAGGCAGTTTGTAATGAATCTATGAAATGCTCCGAATTGTCAGTAACACTTTCAATGTATTAGGATGAATTTGTATATTCCCATTGATTTGTTATAGATTGAAGCTGGTCAGTCACTGCTGCTGTATGTGCATCCTGAACAGATTGTCACGATATAGTGAGTATTCTGTTTACACTCAGTAGCCTAGTGGTGTACGCTGTGGCGTTTGACACGAAATGGACTGAGTTCGAATCCCACTGTGAACATCAACATTGGGATGCAGATACATCCAGCCGATGAGTCCCAAATAGGACGAAACACGCGTTCTGGATTCCACTTGCCAGTCACAATCTAAATTAAATGATACTTTCAATGTATGTTGTATACAGTGGTCTCAATCACTTTTCTATTCATCTATTGATTGAGTATTAAGTATTAGAGTATAATTTTCATTAAACATTTCATCTTTAAATAGCCAGTGTTATGTGTAGATGTTGTGTATGCGCATTTCCAGTATAGTGAAGCCTGACAGTTAGTGTTATATCATGTAATGAAATAGTTAGTGAGAAAAACAAGCTACAGTCAAATATACATCACTTGTCCATTAAACGAAAGGGATACAAACCGAGTTTTTGTTATGATTACACAGTTAGTGAACATTAGAAATCAATGAGGATTACCTAAGAAACCACTTTCCAAGTTTTAGAGTGATCTTATGATTTCGCTTTTCTTGAGGAAAGTCAAACTAGGACTAAACAAATAAGATTGAAACCTTTTTGAGCGATCTGTTATTACAAAGTTTAATCAGGAAATCTTTCTTCATTCATATTTTGCCTTAATTTGAGTATTATTGAAGGAATAGATACTGTCTGTAAAATTTGTACCAAGATAATCCAACTTTGTAGTTTGAGATTTTATCAAAGAACTGTACCACGACTGACCTCCTGAAAGACAGATATTTCCACAAATCGTTAATTACTAAGTAGTGATCAGTAATATGTTGATCTAATCCTTTGTAATACTAACTGAATTCTATCAATAATACATGACTTGTATCATATCCATAATACTTTTATATAAAATGATTGGAAGTAGTTAACAGAAAACTATATTTGATTTATATTTTGTACCAAATGTCACTCATCAACAAAAATTGTATAAGGCATCTAGATGAAAGTGATACTACTCGAAAGATACGAACCCTCACTTCATAATCAGTACAACACTGAAACAAAAAAAAAACCACAAAGCTATTTCAAAATGCCAACTAGTATGTTAACTATAACTGAACATTTCATTTTCCATATCACACTTTATACATTCATACTTCACTATGGTGAATACATAAACTGACTATCCTATCAACTTAATAAATTATCAATGTTGTTATGTGCACATCATCATATAATAAGTACACATAAGGTTAAGTACAATCTATTCATCATTACAAATTAAAACATGTCAGAGATAGTGAAGGACAAAGAGTGCGAGAAAGTGTGTGTGTGTGTGTGCGATTACAATACAATCCACTATAGTAATCTATCATGACAAACAACATAAAACAAGTAAGTTTGACTACTTTCATTTACTATGGTATTCAATGTTGGTAAGATTTAACCAACACGTTAAAAAGAGAGAAAAAAACAGCAGTATATGATGATGATGATGATATGCCATTTGCTTACATGAAATACATCATTTACATTATCAGTTCTGACAAGTTTTATTCATGCATTTTATTTATTCATTTGAATTAACCAACTAAACTGTCTAACAACAACTAGTCAGTGATTTGTTTAGTTCACTTATTTTCATAGTTTACATGAAGTATACATCAACTAATGCTAATACTGATAAGTAGATAAAATAAAATAAAAGATTTGATATATTTACAACTGTCTACACCTTTCTATTTTCAATATCGGTTCATACTCTTTAAGATAATCAATTTTAATCGTAGTTGATATTGTTGTTATTAGTGCTGTAGATGCTACTGTTGATGATGATGATGATGATCGTCATCCACTGCTTCAGTTAACGCTCGTCTCACCGTCCTAAGCGTTGGATCAGCTTTCTGGCAACGAAGTAGTCTTTCTAGGTCTGTTCGCACTCTGTTGACTCCACAGGCTACTTCCGGTAAGCCAGCGTCCTCACGCGGTCTTGACAGGTAGTCAGCTATTACGTTTCGACTTCCTGGTATGCGACCAATCGTGAAATCATATTCTTCCAGGCGTAGTGTCCATCGTGACAATTTTCCTCGGGGGTCTCTTGCCGTCTTCAACCACTGTAGTGGCTTGTGGTCGGTCTCAGTGTGAAATGGCTGGCCTAGCAGATACGGTCTCCACTTATCTACTGCCCAAACGATCGCTAGACACTCTTTCTCGATGGTCGGGTACTTCTGTTCCGTTGGCGTTAAAATGCGGCTGGCATATTCCACTACGCCGTCATCCTGCCGAAGTACTGCACCAATGCCAAAATCCCTGGCATCTGTGTCCACTGTGAACTGTTTTCCACGGATCGGTAGTCTCAATGTCATCTGCTTTGCGTTTAATAGCTGCTTGATCTGATCAAAGGTTTTCTGATGATGATATATTTTGTATTGTTGACAGATGACAAGATTTCAGGCACACTGTAATGCTACTACTAGTAATGTCACTATTATTATTATTAGAACTACCAGTAATACCCTATCCATCATTGACACCAATACATCAATAACTTCAGAATAAAAAAGTATACGATGTGAATATCCATGCATGTTTGTGTGTCTGTATGTACACCAATTTGTTGGCATACCCTCACTTAGATATTTTACCTTAAGGGTACTTAAGTTATATGCTTAAATGGATCCATATTACCAGGTTTCAACTTTGTTAATATAGAAGATAACATTGAAAATGTGTTTTCTTCTCTCTTATTTTTTATTCTCAATACATAATTCATTATTACGTTCTGATGAATATGTCAATCATAATCAAGTGAATAAATGTATTATTATTATTATTATTATTATTATTATTATTAATAGTAGTAGTAGTAGTAGTAGTAGAAGAAGAAGTAGTAGTAATAGTAATAGTATTGGTAGTAATAATAATAGCAATACAATAAATACTCATACCTACCAGTAGAGAAACTTATATTCTATTCATTTATAACACTGTTTCTTTCATTATCTTCATTTGTCAATGTTTAACT
The DNA here is from genome assembly GCA_025215515.1 of Schistosoma japonicum. Taxonomy (NCBI): domain Eukaryota; kingdom Metazoa; phylum Platyhelminthes; class Trematoda; order Strigeidida; family Schistosomatidae; genus Schistosoma; species Schistosoma japonicum. The sequence continues at coordinate 10,549,905 of CM046066.1, forward strand.
GTATAGAGTAAAATCGAAAATGGAACAAAAACGTTATGCTTCATTATTTTTGTTTGCATTTGTTTGCATTGTTTATTTTCTTTCTTTCGTTCTTTCTTCACTAGTTAGCTCTTGTTCTCCTTTGATAAAGTTTTCTTTGTGTTCTTCATTGTGTCTTCATTTTGGTCTATTCATTAAATCAATGTGTGTGTGTGTGTGTGATAAACGGGAACAAGTGAATGTTCTTTAGTAGTGAAGGTTAAAAATGAAAAGTAAACATTCAAGTAAATACATTGACAGGTGGTTTTTACTGTGTATCTATGTGTGTGTGTGTGTGGAGAAAAGTCTGTGAGTGAGAATGAGGGGGGGGGAGTAGAGGGGGGAGGGATAGAGAGTAACACAGAAATGATTACAGTTTTGTTTATCAGTTTGTTCATAAAATCATGATGTTCAATAAAGTATTAAAAAAATATTTTTTTTCGTCAGAAAAATTTAAAGGACCAAACACCCTTATATGTTTACGTATATAGACAACTGGAAATGTGTACTTATGACCTAGACAACAGTTCTTCTACAGTTTAAACATAAATAAACAATACAATTCAATTCAATTTTCTCTTTTCAAATCATCGTAATGTTGAGGTATTTCGGTCAGGATATTCACATATGGCAATAGATATTGATCAATTTCAGTTCATAACAAATCGACAGGAAGATCCAAATACATTTTAACTAATTTGATATCACGAATTAGTCTGAATTAGACAATCATTGATCACCTGAAAGCACTGGACAGCTGTTTCATCCAGTAAAGTTCAACTGTGTCGGGATGTGAGGCAGCTACCCACTGATGGCAATCGATGAGGTCACACAAACCTATCACAAATCGACTGAATCGGAAATATCGACAGTCGGAAGCCGATTTAGTGGTGTAATGTCAAGGGTCTCTACACAGTCAGAGGGTCCTGGGTTTGATCCCTGATGGGGTCGTGGGTGCGTGGATGAGACAAATGTCCAGTGCTTTCAGGTGATTAATGGTCGTCTAATTCAAACTAATTCGTGATATCAAATTGGTTAGAATGTATTTGAATCTTCCTGTTGATTTATTATGAACTGAAGTTGATCAATCTCTGTTGCCATATGTAGGCATTCTGAACAGAATGCCTCGACATTAAATTTTCCGTTAGTTTATCAATAAATCTTGTAGTGAAATGTTGAATTTATTAGATTTTTATATCATGAATATGATGTCATTTAGATAAATACTAAGAATCAAGAACTAGAACAGCAGAGATATTTCATTCTAACCTACGACTTCACTAAGGTTTGAATGAAACCTAGAATTAAATTCAACAAACTTAACAATATTTAATCATACTATTTCGCTAGTTAAAGACATGAATAGTATACAAATATTGAGATAATGTTCTCAGGATGCAAATAAGCTAACATGAAACTGGTCTACTACTCTGATGAATATCAACAATAACTAAATTAATGATGTTTTCTTATCCGTAGTAAAAATCTGTGGGTGTCTATCTTTAATTGTTTAATCGGCAACGTATTTAACGTTTAAAGTGATAGCTACTGGATTCGATTTCTAGAATGTGTATCAATGGTACTATTATGAAGCTACATTTAACTGATAAGTCATCTAAATGTGAAAACACGAGTTAGAGATTCTACGAACGATTGGATTTCAAACTTATTAGTTTAAAACTACATTGTTTTATTAGGAGATCTGAAAAACATAAAGTCTCAAAGTAAGACAGTGTATGATAACCCTATGATATCATGAAGTTAATAGACTTAAAAATGTTAAGCGTTAAATGTTGACTCACTTATCTTATGGTTAGGTAATGACTACGGAAACTGAAAGTTCTTCACTTATTTCCTAATTGGATCATTGGTACACACTACTGAGGAACATGATGCAAGAATGAAATAATTATCGAATACTTCCTAGTTGCCAATGGGCCTCTAACTATACATTTCAATAATCTCTACAAACTTCTGTTAAAAGTGAAAATATCTATATAGTTTGCTTTAAATTTCACTAGTTCTTCAGTTTATATCAATCCTTAGTGATAAAACTGAATAATTAATCACTTCAAGTGTAGTAATTGTACTGTAGATAGTTTCTTGTAAGTTTGGTTAGTGATATTTTATAATTTCAAATCATACGAACAAGTAGTGAGTGTTGAAATTTCAACTTTTGGAAGCTGGCACAGTGGTCTATCGGTTAAGCGTTCACTGATAGCCTAAAGGTCATGACCTCGATTCATTAGTGAAATCGTGGTTAGACATTGATGGAAATTTTCAAACTGAGATGATACTACTATCTAGTGCTTCATGGTTTTCAGTCGTTTTCTAATTCATACCAGCATGCGGTAATAAATTCAGAATGAAGTAATAATTAAATTAATTTATACTATGAATTAAATAGTAAATAACTTCAGAAAATAAGCTAAATAGATTTCCCTAATAAAACTTTAGTTATCGCTCGACACTATAGTGAACCAGTAGTTCAATGGTAAAGACTTTAGAGTTTCAGACATTAATTCACTGGTTTTAATACTGTTTGACTTAATTTAGTAGTACTACTAGAGTCCGGTTCGTGGCTAAATACATAAACCTGTGTCTGATAAGTTACGTATAGATTAGAAGTCATTTCAGTGTGTAGCTACTGTCATGCAATTCCATTTAACTCTATCACTGATTACAGCTGATTGATTTATGGGTTTTGAATTCTAATTGCATCACTTATAGAATATTTAGCAATTCAGATTTGATTAATAAGAAGAAACCTAAATGAACTATTATTAGTGCGTTAAGTTAGAATGTATTATATAGTAGTTTTAATGGATTTGTTTGTAATTTAATGTTCCGTGTGTTGTCAGAGGTATGATAGCAGTCACCACTTTCCGGTTGCCCACAACTTGGGAGGATCCTTCTCTTTAAGTTATCTAAAAAGAAAATTGGGTTTAGATTGATTTCAGTGATCAAGGTGTGTAAGAGGTAATTGCTTGAGGCCGTCCATATGGCCTTTTAGTAATTGATTCTTGTTGCCATGGCTCCATACTTGCTAAAACCCTAGTTCCGGTGACAGAAATACATGGAGTAAAATTAAGTGTATAGTTTTAGGTTCGACCGGTAACCTCCCTCTGCCTTTGTTGGCGGTCAGCATCGTTGTCATAGTGATAATATGAGGGAAACACCTTACTACTGTCACTTCTGTAAGCTGAGAGCATTACTTCTAAGTCCGACCTTGAATTTTGTGCCATTCGTTTTATTACTAATCCATTGTTCTGTCTAGGATGATATGATCTTAATGAACGATTTTTTCAGTTAGTGTACTCTGATCTGTCCATTACATTAAGCATGTCCAACCACTAGATCAAGTTAACAGCAATACTTAAGGTATTTTGGTGTAGGTATGAGTGTACATGTTTGTATAAGCGATTGCTGCATATTATGAAAACGGTTGAAGTGTATTAAAGCTGAAATTAGTTCAAATGTCTTTCATTTCCTTTACTTTTAAGTTAATATCAATTGAATATTCCAAATAGTAAGCAAAAAGTTACATAGTCATTACAGTCTCTTTTTCGCATTTCACTGTTTATACTACTAATTAAATGTATTTAATAATCAAGATATTTTTAATGGGATCACATCGAGAATTTAGATAACAGAATACATTGATTGATTACTTTATAGTAGTAATCAGTGTCATATTTATTTGGTCATTAATGTTGATCGATCTTCATCACACAGAGGTCAGTAACAGCTTGAATAGTTAGTTACTAACATCTCAGACTTTGAAATAGAATGATACGAGTTTGGATTTAACAGTGAGTATAATTTTCACCATGTTTACGGGGATATTTTGTTGACATATGTCAACTACCACGAAACTTAGGTCAGATATTTCCTTACTGAATGTTTGCAAATTACCTTCTATCCATGAAAATTTCATCATTATTTTCCAGTTTATACTGATCATATTGATGCCACTATTTTGATTGCATGTGCAACCTTAAAGTGTTAGGTGTGCTTACATGTTGTGATGATCTCACCATGCGACTAGTCTATTATTTTGATTAGTACATTTTTGTAGATCATAGTCACTTGTTTGGATGTGTTAATTTTCACATATGATAAGCAATACTCATTATCACTATTTATTATTATTATTATTATTATTATTATTATTATTATCAGTAGTAGTAGTAGTAGTAGTGGTAGTAGTAGTAGTAGTAGTAGTAGTAATAGTAGTAGTAGTAGTAGTAGTAGTAGTAGTGGTAGTAGTAGTAGTAGTAGTAGTAGTAGTAGTAGTAGTAGTAGTAGTAGTAGAGTAGTAGTAGTAGTAGTAGTAGTAGTAGTAGTAGTAGTAGTAGTAGGGTATTGTATTTTTGAATTCATCATCACAGATTGGTCTGAATAGGTAACCACTGTAAATCAGACGCTGGCGCTAAACAGGTGTCTCGTCCTAGTATGGGACTTTTTATCAGTGAGTATTGACTATCCACCAAGTGAATCGAACCCCAAACCAACAGGTTATTTGCAGTAAACGCTTAACTATCAAATTATAGAGTCGATTTCTAACAATTAATATCTTTAACTTAATAAATTCGCAATATATTTAAGGGAGGTCAACAGTGTTCTTGTTGAATTTCATACAAGAACTAAACAACTGTCCAGTTCCACTTCATGGTTTTTAGTTGTTATCTAACTTAGACCCAGTTACAATACTACATTATTATTTAACTAGTTTCTATTTCTCATTATAAATGTTAATCAAATGTTTGTAACAATGATTTGCTATTTTCATCATTCTATTCTTTTTTAAACACCTTAAAGAGTATGATATGTTCTCTTGTCTATCTGTCAAGTTCAATTAACACTTAGTAATTTATATGATATAAAGGGTTGGTTTAACTTAGTCTCTCTTCTTGTATCTACATATGATTATGATTCTCATAGAAAAGATTCTTTTCATGTTCACATGAATATTTATCTGTGGATATAGTTCAATTAAAGGAATGTAGACAGAAAAAAAACTTCATGATAATTGAAACACAATAGATAACAATTTGTAAATGTATATTTGTATAGTGTAATAGATGGATAATTTACCTATAAGTTGGATACTATCATCTTCAATAGTTAACTGTCACTAACTAGTTATAGCATTTTCAATCTGTTGCTGTGTTGACATATGAATAGAGTATATTTGTTAATAATCTCAGCGGATGAAATTAATGTCGCTTTGTTGGTCATTTATTGCTTAGAGGTGTATATACTAATCGTCAAATTGTCTATATACATAATAAATTAATATACAGTTAAATGACGGTCTAACAAAATAAGGTACATCAATCACACACACACAGAAACACACACACACACCCATACTAATGATGCTAATTGTCAGGAAGGAACTCTTAAATATTTAATTAAACTTTAGAGTTACTTTACTTTCATTTTCTCTTCATGGTGGTTTTCTATGATGAATGTGTGAAAAATAAAAATGATAAACAAAAACTATGTAGGTACACTAGAATACTACTTATTTATTAGTGTAGGTGTTAAAGTATGTATCATTGTAAATCTTAATTGGTTTACATGTATAACTGTGTACATAGAAGAGTGTTTGTAGCAAGAAAGATACGGAATATTCTTTTTGGATAGTTCACTTGTACAAGATGATTCTTTTTCAATATTTGAAGATGATACAGTTTTAGACAATTGGTGTAGCAACTTAGTATGAGACTGTTCAATAATATGTGTCAATAACAACAATGGAGATTGCACTAAATTTTCTTAAGACTAAATGGACTTCAATAGGTCTCGTTTCTTCACTCTATAGGTGTTTAACATTGACTGTGAAAGTAAAAAAATTATGTAGAATTGCTTGCATTTAGTAGAACGACTTCAGATAGAGTGGAGGGTGGGGCGGGAGTTATACAACCACCTTTCATCACTATTCCAATCCAGCAGTGAGTTTAGACAGGGTTTCCCAATGGTACCATTTCTCTTCATCATTTCCATCAAAGACATTCTATAAACAACTCTGCAGGAAGTACTTTTCGGTGATGTGGAGTTTCTATCTGGCGAAAACTATTCGACCTCAAGTACGCTGATGATATCGTCTAACTGTACGACAATACACAAGTCATTTAAATTTCATTTAGTCAATTGGCAATTAGAATCCATATGTACAACATGTACTCTGCCTCTAATTTATGGTTAGGTGTGTGTGTGTGTGGGGGGGGAAATCAATCAAATGATGCCTGTTACCCCAAGTGAAATATAGGCCGCGACCAGCATTACAAAATAAACACCTCTGTCCAGGGGTTTCATTTCCAGCTCTTCCCAAGTGCTCTTCATTCTCTTCAGGTCTGTCTCCAATTCATGACACAATGTGTTCTTGTGTCTTCCTCTTTTCCTTCAGCCATTAGGATTCCGAGTTAGGGCTTGTCCTGTGACACAGTATGATGATTTCCTCAATATGTGTCCTATCCACCTCTAGCGTCTTTTACTAATTTCTTCCTCGGCTAGATTTCGGCTGGTTTGTTCTCTGCCATAGAAGGTAATTGTTGATGATATCTGGCCAACGAATCCGGAGTATGTTACGTAGACAGTTGTTTATAAATATTTGTATTTTTTGGATGATGTTTTTCGTAGTTCTCCAAGTTTCAGCTCCATACAACACAACAGTCTTCACATTTTTATTGAAAATTTTGACGTTAATATTGACTGACAGTTGGTTTGAGTTCTAGATATCGTTCAGTTGTAGAAATGCTGCTCATGCCTTACCAATCCGTGCCTTCACATGTGCATCAGATCCTCCTTGTTTACCGATGATGCTGCCCAAGTATATGAAGGTTTCTACATGTTCCAGAATTTCTTCGTTAAGTGCAATTGAAATAGTGTTTGTTATTTTGTATCGGAGGATCTTGCTTTTCCCTTTGTGTATGTTGAGGCCTACTGCTGCCGAGGCTGCTGCTACCTTGTCCGTCTTGATATGCATTTGATGCTGTGTGTGGGATAGGAGGGCTAGATCATCTCCAAAGTTCAAGTCATCTAGTTGCATTGATGTTGTCCACTGTATTCCGGGAGTGCCTTAAGATGTTACAGTCTTCACGATCCAGTCAACTACCAGTAGGAAGAGGAAAGGCAAGAGTAAGCAGCCTTATCTGACACCAGTCTTTACTTCGAATGAGTCTGTGACCTGACCTCCATGTTGAAGAGAGGGAACTGTTAGGTAAATACATCACTGTATTTACGAACATCACCCAACTTGGCTAACATGAGGACAGACTACGACAAAATCAAGCTGTTTCATTACACACCTAGTTGACAGGGGAAATAGTGTGTATACAGAGAAAATGTTCAATCGTATACACAATTCCATGTAACTTTCCCTATGGATCCAGAATTAGTTTTTCGCAAACGGCAGAAGCCATTGGAATACATCTACATAAACTTGAACTTTGTACATATATATATAAACCAAAATCTAAGTAGCGTTATATGATATTCGGTCAACAAACTGGTTTGAATAGACCTTAAATTTGAAGTTAGAAGGTTATTAAACCCTGTATACTCCTATATCCTATACTAATCAGTACTCGGCAGAATGATATACTTAAACTCTTGAGGGGTATTGATTCTCACATTGAGATTTAAACTAGCGATATCCAATTTCACAGTACGGGATATTACTACTTAACCATTTGTATTACAATTCCAAGTATAGACATGGCAACTATCTTCAACTTTACAGAATAAAGATATTCATCATTTCATATGTTTGTAGTTGTAGACGTGTAAGGATTTATATTGAACATCTTTATTACTTTCATAATTCTTATTATTAGTTAATAAATTCATGAATTTATAAGTAGTATATACGTTTTATAATTAAATGATCATGCAAATATACGAATTTAGACATGATCCATTAGGATTATGTTGGCGGAAATCTTAGGTTTTTCTATTTAATCCATGTTTCAAATAATTATCCCACTTTCTTTTCTGTTTTCTTTTTTCCTTATTCATTTTATTCACGTGGATTAAATAAACTGTATTGTTTGACTTAGATGTGAATGTAGTCTCAGTCAGTTAGTTGGTCAGTTACGACGTAGAACTTGGTACACGCGTACATTAGTTCAGGCTCCTATGCCTCAGTTAACATACAGAGACTAAGTTGTCGGGTCGAATCCCAGTGGAGGTAGTAATTGAGTTACTATTAATAGAAAGGATTAGAGATCGAAGATATGATTTAAAAAAATGTGTAACTGAGTATATAAAGAATTATGTTGAATTCAGAAACTTAGAATTTGGAGGAAGATAAAGAATGAGTGCACCTGCGCCATTGCAAACGATTTCGAGCCATGTCAACTAGTCTTTACCACTGGTTACGATCATCATGCCGACCCCAACCAAGTAGTCTAAACCTATTAACATGGCTCAGCCCAATTATCAATGACTTCATAAACTGGTACCATGTTTTTGTGTGGCTGCCCCTAGCTTTTTTCCAGCCTACTCATATACTCGGTATCCGTAACACATGTTATCACCATTTCAACTGGTGAAGATTCACTACTTCATTAATCGGTTTATCATATTTATCTAATGCTCTATTCCTAAATAGGATATTGCTAACTCGGTTGTCCCAGTAAACACGAGCAATGCTTCGAAGACATCTATGATTGCAAAAAAAGAAGCCTACGAATATCCTTTACCCCTAATGGTCATATTTCACGATTATAAGGTAAAATGGATCGGATTGTTGCGCAGTAAATGCGTCTTTTGGTCGGCAGACGGCTCCATCGATGCATCGTAGATCCTGAATACTTACTAATTTTCCCAGAACTCTCTGTTACTGTAATTCATAATCTTCCTATTGGTCCAAATAGTTTGGCATTACATGAACATGTTTATGTGTTAAGTGGTTAAAGGCAGCCAGCAAGAAGTCCTGTTAGATCTTGGTTTCATAGAAGTTGATATTCGTTCTTTTTTAATTCTAAAGTAGCTGGAGTTTGAAAATCTGACACATGCATGTCACCATTTGAATTGGTCATTGTTATACAGGATTCATCATATTAGAATAAATGTTTCATTAGGTTTAGTTGCTTGTAGTCGTCACAAACTGATGTTGATTGGGTACTGATGAAAACCAAGAAGTATTGGACAGCTGTAGTATAGGACCGATTCGGTTGCAACAACCAGCTCTCTGGTTACTTATTTGAATATTTTTTTATGGCCCTAGTGGTAAACGTGTCTAGTGGAGTTCTAAAATGTCAGGAGTAAGACTATCAATTTATGTCACAATTTTATGGAAACAAAAATTCCATCATTGGATGCCGATCGCTTCAGTGGTGTAAATGGTAAAGCGTTCGCCGTCAGGTTTGCAGGATGTGGACTGAGTCCACTGATGAAAATGAGGGTGAGCACTACCATGGTGGAGTCCCATACTAGAAAGAGTAGCTGTTTGGTCTCAACTGTTTTTTACTGGTACTCAAGCAACATTAACCTGTGACAAATATAAGCAACTAAACTAATTTCTTATCTCTGAAAAATCACCTCAGTTTAATGTTTCATTAGTATAGAGACGAGGATGTTATGCATCTAAAGAAAAAAATAATGACGTTTCACAAAATGATTGTGAATCTTCATCGACTACTGTGGTTGTGCCAAATCTTGAGTACGCCCGATTACCGACCACCTCATTTCATCATTCCAACTGACTTTGGGAAATAATGGAAGACGTCTAGTTGGCATCAGTCGATAAACGTATTGTTTGTTGATTTGAACCGGGCTGGTAGGTACAGACCATTTAATTGGAGCCTAAACGACTGTCATAATCAATGGCTATTGTTATTATTATTCGGGCGCATAAAAATTGGTACATATCGGCAATGAAAATATGTGTGCTCCACAAGTACAAAAATAACTCTGATGAAAATATGAGGAAGGTAATCAGGTAGGAAAAATGTTAAATTTAGTGAGACAAGATAATTTAAAGACAGAAAATACAGTTTAGATAAAGTACAGGCAATAAGATTTCATTTCTAATAAGAAAAATCACCACACTTTAATGAAAGTTGTAATACGGAACTGCAGCACGATCATAATTATCATTTATTCAGTACCACTGACTTATTCTATCTCTAAAACCTCACTCAGGAGGTCAGAATGAACCGACAGATTGCAGTCCCATACAATTTTCTTTCATTCCACGGAGCCTTGCTGAAAAACTGACCACATCTCAGCTTTTCCAACTATTCCTGGCGTCGGCAAATAATATACATTATGGAAGCCAGTGGGATAATATTCGTAAAATATGACCTAGCCATCTAAGCTAGTGTTTTAAGATGGTAAAACCTAATAAGTTGTCATAAGTGCCCGGAAGACACATGATGCCGAACGTCAGTACTACTAATACGATGTTCTGACCGGATGTCAGCTGTTCATCGGATATAATAGTGATCGAACAGAGAGATGCTGAACGCTCTAGGAAGAATAAATTAGGTTTCATTGGAATAGAGCAAAACTGCTCTCAAAGAAGCTTTATAAAATCTAATTTAACAGCCAGACTCACAGCACGACGGTACCATTGATGCCCAACTGGAAGGAAAATCAATCGAGACCGTTTGTAATATGACTGCGAATCAGTCACATAGACAGAGGTGTAGTGATTATTTATCTTCCCTTAAATCTAAAGCATAAATTACTTTATACTGTTTTCCCAATAAGTTAATTCTTTCTTCTCGTATCATAATTATTTCCCTACTACGTTTGTATAACATCTTGTACCAATGCACATATGTACCAGATTCCATGTTGTACATGACTAACTGATTGATTGATATATGACTTATACTTATTCAAATTTAATCAGAGTTATTTATCCCTTGTAGTTTGAATCCATAGATCATTTCAATCTTATTGGGTAGTTACCTGGATTTCAACTTTCAGTTCTTTATCAACGTTTACTTTAAAATTATTTTCCCTAAAGTTTAACAAATTTCGGTAATCCAAAATGTCATAATCAATATACTGCTGAATGTATTCAGCAGCAATAAGGTCAATTAGAAATCATGCACTTCTATCACTATTATCATTGAATTTATTTGTATCAACATCAATTTTGTTCATTTGAATTCTCTGTTACGATTAAATGTATCCACAACAGACAGTATCGTTTTGCACTTCTTCTTCATCATCATCAATCGATTCACCACTGCCTGTTAGTCCTTATGAAACGTAGATACTCGACAAGGATTATCTAACCAACTTTGCCCCCGGTTCTCCTTTCCTGTTCTTCCTGTTCTTCCCGGCATAATGTGTTATTTGGTCTTTCTCTTTTCATTTGGCCTAGAGGATTTCGTGTTAAAGCTTATCTGGTGATGTAGTTTGATGATTTCCTCAAAGTATATCCTACCTACCTCCAGCATATTTTCCTAATTTCTTTCTCAGCTGGAAGGTGATTGGTTTGTTCACTTCCATAGTAGGTTGTTCTTACGGATGGTGTCTGATCAACAAATCCAAAGTATCTTACATAACACAACTGTTAAATAAATACTTATATCTTTTGAAAGATACTTTTCATAGTTCTTCATACAAGTTTCAGCTACATGCAATCAAATCATCTTGATGTTTTCTATCTTTAAATTGTCTTCTCCATCATATGAATGTGTTATTTCCTTTCATATACAATTAGACAAACTGACAATCTCTATTTTATTTATGCCAATTTATGTAATGACAACCAATAAAGTTTACAATAAGCAAAGTAATAAGAAACCATATACACATACACTCACATTAACTCATTGTAAATGATAAACAATTGTTTACATCAGCATAAATCATTGAAAGACTGAAGAAATACACATTGAAAAGGGAATAACTGAGACAAAGACAAAAGATGTAACACGTAATCAACTTATATTATTGATGTTATTATCATTATCATCATCATAATATAGAATTTAAGGAAATATAAACAGATTATGAGTTGATATTGAATTGTATAGACAAATAGCTAATAGGATGAATCTTGTCACTTACTCTCTCTATCTCACTTCATATACATATATTACTCATTATCTGATGAGTAATACTCTGTTTCATTAAGAAAGTTAATGTTAATTTGATATCATGAATTGGTCTGAATTAGATAATCAGGAATCACTGGAAAGCTACGTTGTCTTAGCATGGGATGACTTAATAGTGTGAATTCACGATCTCTCTGATGGTTTAAATCCAAGACTTCTAAGTTCCAGGGCAAATACTTTACTATTAGGTCAATAAATCGGCTTCCAACGGTTGATATTTTTAACTCAGTCAATTCACTATATATATTTGCGCGACCTCATCCATTACCGTTAGTGAGTGACTGCCTTTCATCCTCAGATCAATTTACGATATAATATCAACAACCCTTGCAACACCTAGTTACAAAGTATATATATATATATATATATATATATATATATATATATATATATATGGAGCAATGAAAGAATGTAGGAAAAATATTCCCATTATATTGTAATACTTCCATGTGTATGCGTATATGTTTGTGAGCGTATGGTTATGATCATGTTTCAATTAATCCTCTATTCGATTCCTGTTGAGGTAATGAATACTTACTATTGAAGAGGATAAAATATTTATTCAGTACACCATGGTATTCAATTCTACTTCAAGTGAAGTCAGTTCGTAGCGAACACATTCTATAAAGCGAACAAATGATTATATGAAACTTATTTGAATATGTACTGTTTTCGAATTAATTATTCTTCATCATTAGATAATTGACAGAAGTCAGGAATCAGTGAACACATATTTAGTTTTAGTTTAGGACACTTCAGTACTGTAAATTCATGAACCCATGACTTTTAAACTTCGTGACAATAGATTAACTCTTAGATTACTAATCTGACATCCATTGACATGTATTTCTACCTTCAATTAATTTGAGATATATTCCACGACTTCATTCAATACTCTTGATAGGTAAATAACATGGTTGAAGTTAAAATCATAAACATCCATTGAAAATCAGAAATCATTGAACAACTATTTCATTCCCAAAGTTCATCGAGAAGCCCACTTTTCACATCATCAAATAATAAAACATAATTTTTATTTATCTCATTCTATTGGTAACTAAACTGATAGTTATTGTCATTATCATTGATGTATTGCCAAACTATTGAATGAATTAATGATGTTTCACATCGATAACGATCTATGACAATGTTATCTACTAATTGAATCTTCAATACTGTAGTGTGACTTATGGATAAATTGATAACTGTTATCTTAACACTGAATTCATTGTATTATAGATGTTTATTGTCTATAGTTTAAAGATTATGTCTTAGTAGAAGTTTGTTTCAATCAATCTCATTTGGTTAGTTATTAATGGACTTTATGAGGATTTAAGAAGAATGTTAGTTTTTTTAATCCATGCTTATTTATATTAGTAAGATATCCGTCTGATAAATATGTTGGCCAACATTTTTTTTCTCTGGGGAGAATGTAGACTATACAATTAGATAATAAGTGTAGGCTTTTTGACGTTTGATGGATTATCTCAGTGTGTTGGTATCATCGAGTGAAATAATATAACTTTCTAATGATGAAGCGTACGTTGATAAGAATACTAAATCTTCATTGACTGAGCTTAGAGATCTATGTATACGTTTAACTTATGTATCCAGTTCTTTTTTACAAGGATTATAACCTCGTTTGTTTTTTACTATCATTTGCATTACATACACTTTTACCATTTCGGTATTCACTAAATACAGTTCTAACTTGAATGAACGATTTTTGGATTATAATGTCAACAAAGCAATTGCAACATAGACAACATGATTTCTGTGGTCATAAAACTAAACATCTTGGTACAGTTCGAGTAAAACAACTATCTGGAGCTTATATCACCTTATTAAAGAGCATCAGTAGCATCTGACTGTTATCTAACTGACTGAATGACATTCCAAAACATATTAGTTTCTTTATGACTAAAAGAAGGCTGTATATGTACTACTAAAAAAAAATACTGAAATCAACCTATAGTGCTAGTCTAGTAACTTCACGTTAACTGTATAACTAGTATAGGTGACTTTCTGGAGAGCATTCCATTTCCGACCTTAGTTAGCAGCACATTAGGTTACTGAAAACACATTATCTAAAGCAAAATTACTTATTATTCATAATAAGTAATATCAAGTGTCATATCTAATAATATTTTTAATTATTCAAGTTCTAGCCTTAATCTGAGATTAAATATTAGGTATACTAGATTTCATAAAAACAGTTCTTAGTCGCTGACTTCCTGACTTTCTCTTGGATCCTAGAATGTTACGGTAAAAGCTGAACGGTAAAAGCTGTTTAATAAGAACACGAAAAAAGATGATCCGTCGTTTCAAGAAGTTTTTTCCAAGATTTGTTGACTACATTGAATATTTGCAGCATTTTCCTATCTTGTAAGGATATTTTCAACGATTTACATCGATGGTCAAGTTTTAGTATGTGGTTACTAATCTAAGTTACTTGATATCTAGTTCACTATGCTGTAATAGTAGATGGTTTGATGCATCTGGGGGTGGGGTGGGGTGGGGGTAATGGGGAGGAGATATTTTTTCAAAATAAGTCTCGTGATACCTGACATCCATTAACTTGATGTATCCAGTCAACTTCAAGATAAGTTTCATTTTGAGAAATTAGGTGATCTGAATTAGAATACACCAGAGCGAATTAGTTACCTCAAAATTACAAATGTATCTCAAAAACGAGTGCCAATTTACGCGAAATCTGGATCAGATGAAGTTTCTCTCTGACTATCACTATCGGACTAACTTTCGGAAAATCTTACATGTATCTAAGAATGACTTGTCTTTCGATTGATTACGTGAGTAGTTACAGAACGGTATACCTAATGTGATGCTTTATATTGGCTAGTTCATTTGTATGTATCTGTTGGGGAAGTGTGTGTTTTATCCAATGAAATATTCTCAGGCTCATAATGAAACCTATTGTCCCTTATACCATAAAATCAGTCACATCTGAAATATCACCACACTGACTTATTTCTATGTCGTATCAAATTTGCATAGTACGTTAAGCTTCAGCTGTATCATTTTAAACAGGAGAATGAGTTACAACATCTTGTGTTTACTGTTATTACTGTAAATAAATTTGCTTTTCCTGTTATGTTTTACTGATTGAGCTCTATGGCATAATTTTTAAACTATCATCATCATTCTGCACAACACATGATCAATGCTTACATCATGTAGAAATGAACTTAATAATCATTCCACATTCATTAAATCAACCTATTTTGACAATGCTCTTTGTAAATGATTGTCATCAATTGTTTCATTAACTGTTTTCTTTGGTAGATTTCTGGTCAAGTGAGTTTTCAAGCCTTTCTGAGTAGTTGAAATGACAGAGTTTCGTGAGGTTAGGTATTAAGTTTAGTTGGTTTTATTCGTTACAGACTGATGTCGGTTAGGAACCATTAAAAACCAGGAAGCACTTGATAGTTGTTTCTTCTAAACAGAAGTTGTGATTGATTGAGTTCAAACTTGTTACTAGTGAGTTAGTAAGCACCAATCGCATGAATCGATCCTCTTACTACATCGTAAATAAAAGAAAGTGAAAATTTTATTATTGGACAACAGCCAGTCCTGTGATGCAGTTGATTAGGCGTTCTCTATGACACCTGAAAGTCCTGAATTAGATTTCCTGATAAAATAGACGGTGCTCACTGCTAAGGAATCTTATACCAGGTCGAAACACCTTTTAAAGTGATTAGTGGTTCTCGTGGTACCTAAGTGGCATCTTTCCATATAGATAGATAAATAATGATTTTGTTAATGTGCTTATTGATTAAATGTTCATGAAATGCATTAGATTGTGTATATTTGTGGCCTGAACATTAGAGATCTATATAATGCAAATAAATCAAAAGTAAAAGATGTGATTCATGAAGTCTTAAATGTAAGATAAATAATCAGAAATGAAAACAAGGACAATGAAAATAACATTTTTCTCTCTAAATGTTTGATATGGTTAATCACTGAGTACCATAAGCCGTGAGTAGATGCTGTTTCCTAACATAGGAATTCTTAGTGATAGTATACATCTGTGACCTAGTCAGTGATCAAAATCAGAACCTATAGAACATACATTTAGCATCTTACCATAAAAACTACTGAATTGCTATCCAATGGTTTGCGATTTTACCTTCGGTTACTTATTGCGATGCTGAGCGACTATTATCACTACTTATCTGGAACATTGAGTCACTATAAATGAACATATGATTAATAACCTATTAGTTGCACCTAATCGAAGTAAAGTTTGGACTGACGAAGAATGAGGAGAGAAAGCCATAAAACTGACTTAATGGTTTAGTTTCATGACGTCATATTTTTTTCACGCTATTATCATTTTAAAGTACTTTAAGTGTACTACAAAGAGGTTGTGAGAGAATAAGTTACACATTGAAAAATTAGAAGCAATGAAAAGCTGAATTTTCTTCGCATAGAACTCATCGACAGCGCTCCTCCACATTTTTACCGGGATTCAAACCTAGAACATTTTAGCTTTACACCAAACGTTTAACCTTCATATCAGTGGATCGACACCTAACGGTTTGCATTAGTAAATCTCTATACGACAGTAATTAATGCTGAGTAACATTTACTTACATGTTACTAACTTCAGAAGGTAATTCTTGGCGTTTTAATGAAAAGATGTGACTAGTGAAGTTCAACCGTTTCACAAATTAACTGAAATTAAATATTCATACGACAAGATACTGACGTAAACGCTTGCTGAGAGTACTTAAGGTTTCACTTTCGACCAATAACAGATAATGACACCAAGAATGAATGATTTATCACTTGTAAATTAATTAAAAAGCTTATTTTTACGTGAACTAATTGATAATGATACCGTTCAGTACAATAATCAATTGATGGTACTCAATTAAACCAAAGAGCTCACTGAGAATGGCATCACTAAATAGTAGCAGTATATAAATTGCATTTATTTCCATACATCGGTAGGTATTTACGAGTATGTGCTAATGTTTCGCGAGAAATAACACTGTCCCTTTACTCCACCTGTTGACACTGTAGATACGTTTTATCGATGAGTGCTAACTGTTAGCTGTTTATCACGAAGCGATCCGAATTAGACAACCATTGATCACCAAGAAGGACTGGACAGCTGCTTTATCCTAGTATGGAACTTTTCAACAGTTCGCATCCAATACCTCACCAAGGAGAGAGCTTAGGACCCTCTGAGGTCGGAGAATGCTTTACCATTAAACCATTAAGCTAGATGCCAATAGCTGACGTTTCTAATTTAGTCAATTCACGAAGTATTTACGCGATCTCATCTTCTGTCATCTATGAGTAAATGACTCACACCTGATATGGTTGAACTCCACTGGTCACATCTCACTAGAACTGGAAGAATTACTTCGAGAAGTTAGTCACTAGTGAGCTGATTTTGATTGTAATTGGTTATTGTGAAGATTTTCAAATGTTAATTTGATATCACTAATTATCATAAATTAGATATCCAGTGTTAATTATCATGAAACAGTCTAAGTAAAGTACACCATGATGTTGAATCAATTAAATCAATGATGTAAATGATTTAATCGATGCTGTCACAACAGAACCAAAACTTTCAACTTTCATAGTCAAGTAACAGTATCACCCCATTGAGAAGAATTTAACATGCTACAAACGAAACAATCATCTTATTCTATTAGATTTGCAATGGTTATCTAACTATCATCAATCTAAAAACGAATACCAACTGTAAATAAGTAGTATTTACGGAAGAGATTTCAATCTTGAATTCCTTTTATATTCATTTAGGTGTTGATTAATTGCATCACTTAAGGATAAATTTCATTCAGTTAAAAAAAAATAAAAACTGTATACATATTACTAATATTATTTCTATTAAGTAGTACATAAATATTTTAATTTGTATTGTGACTGGCAAGTGGAATCCAGGACGCGCGTTTCGTCCTATTTAGGACTCATCGGCAGGATGTACCTGCATCCCAATGTTGATGTTCACAGTGGGATTCGAACTCAGTCCGGTTCGTGTCATACGCCACCGCGTACACCACTAGACTACTGAGTCCAGACGGTCACGTTTGTGCAATGGGCGAATTGGTAGTAGGATGAATTTGTATATTCCCATTGATTTGTTATAGACTGAAGCTGGTCAGTCACTGTTGCTATATGTGCATCCTGTGCGGATCACCTCGATATAGCGATTATTCAGAAGTATCATTTTAATTTGTATTGTGACTGGCAAGTGGAATCCAGGACGCGCGTTTCGTCCTATTTGGGACTCATCGGCAGGATGTACCTGCATCCCAATGTTGATGTTCACAGTGGGATTCACAGTGACTGACCAGCTTCAGTCTATAACAAATCAATGGGAACATACAAATTCATTCTAGTACATAAATATGTAGTTATTCATTTCCTTAAAAGATAAACGGAAATCAACATTTAAATTCTTTAAAAAAAATGTTTGACCATGCTTATCTTCCTTTATTTTCATGTTACTTCACAGTTGAAAATGCATGTTTTAATTGATTTTCTAGTAAACAAGAATGAATTCATTGTTTCTATGATACCTTTTCACAATAAAATGAATGTTTGTTTTACTTGTGTTTGAATATTGAACGGAAATATGGATGAGTTGTTTAGTAAAACAAAATAAAAATTTAGTTTAGATAAAGTAAATTACTATTAGGAAATGGACCATATTTACACATGATATGATGATAATAAGTAATCATTCATGTGATATTATGATATTCATTTTATATAGAATTATGTTTAGTTGATTGATTTTATCAAAGATTACTATTGAAAACTAAGGAGTATTGAATGACTATTTCGTTACAGTGTTGAACTCATCAGCAGTATATACCATAGATTCTGCCCTAGGGGCTTCAGGTTAACGAATGTTTAACCCTCTGTACTACTGGGTGGGCATCGAATGGTAGTGAGAAATTGTTACTAGTTGAGTTCACACTTATCGAGAATGAGGTAGTTGTCACTGATGACAATACATGATTGACGCGCTATATATCACAAATTGATGGAAGTAGGAATTATCTATTGGATGCCAACCCAGTGGGTTAGGTGTTCGCCAACCTAAAACCCCTAGGGCGTAATCTAGTGTGCGCACTGCTAAGAAGTTACAGGCTAGAACGAAACAGTTGTCCAGTGTTCCATGGTTTTAAATGGTACCTTCCAACATCAATATATGACGAATTCAATTAACTAAAGTTAATACCAATCACGACAAGCCATCTCAATAGAATTAAGTTTAGTTGATTGGATTCGTTACAGATTAATGCTGGTATAGTATTAATATAAACCACAAAGTACTGGATAGTTGTATCGTCTCTGGATGAGACTTTTAGCTGTGCGTACCCTTAATTTCTCCACAGGAATCGAACCTATTACCTTCAGGATGGCGAATTCCCACTTCCTACAATTTATGATTAGCTGCTCTAGGTTGGAATCGAATGTCCGAATCGCCACAGCGGAGTCACATGTTGAAACGAAAAAGGTGTCTTTCAGTACTCCCTGGTTTTCAATGGTGGCCTACTAACATCAGTTTGTGACGAATTCAATCAACTTAAATTAATGCCAGCCTTCAGAAAATCAACGCTATTCAATAAATTGAATTGTGATTTCGAGGATTTCGTGAAACGGTTAAATGATAGTTACAATTTCGCCCGGCTATTCGGTTACTAGGCGCCAACTAAGTGATGTCACTGGTCGAAAGTTAACTGTGAGACCTGACGATCATGGATCTAATTCCCTGATGGAACTGCGAATGCATACTTCCACAAAGGGTCCCATACTAAAATCAAATAAATATCTAGTGTTCCCAAAGTTTTAATGGTAGCTGACTGTAATCAATCTGTGACAAATACTAAAACATACTTAAATACCAATTTCCGAAAGTTTCCTTTGACATGACTAACTTTAATTAGTCTGTAACATAATTAGAATGTATTTCAATTGCCTCATTAATTCATCAATGACCGAAATAAACTGTCTTCATTGCTATACATGCATCTTGATCATATTACCTCAATACAGTGATAATTCACAATTATAATTTGAGTTAAGTTGTGGCTGACAACTGGAATCCATCTGACGAGTCTCGAACAGGATAAAACATGAGTCATGAATTCCTCTTACCAGCCACAGTTCAACTCATATCATTAGTTTGTACTGTCTTCAATACTCACTGAATCATACACAGCACTTTTGATAATTTCTCTATTCATTTAAACGGTGAGTACTTTATATTACATTTCAATTAACTGAATATATTCACAACTGTTTTCTGTCAACATACTGTAGCATAGTTCAATATACGAAATTCGATTTTTTACGTGTTGAATATGAAATGAGCTTAATGAACCCAGCTTTTATGAGTAAAGCATTTTAATAACTGTCACCCGACATCGTTAACCACTGATCGAAACAAAGCCCTCCAAAACCTGGCTTAAACCAACGGTTAAAGACTCCATGTACTGATTTCTGGTTATATTTTAGCTTCTCTTATTCCTACTCTAAGTCAAGAGGCAGTTGGTATTGTGTAATACTTGTCCAAATCATTTTATAAAACTCAAGATTAAAGAAAAGAGAGTGCATGATGCTAAACAACATCACGCTGGATTCATAATGTCGCTAAAAATGATATCATTTAGTAATTTCAGCAGTTTTCTTTCAAATTTTATCCATTCTTCATAAAGGATGAGGTTATCCATAACGTTATCGATATTCAATAAGTAGACTGAATATAGTGAATTTGGTCACATTCTGTCTCTTTGGTAGATTGGCAAATGTCTCCCTGAATATTTCACCTCAAGCACCAACTTTTATCAAAGTTAGTATTTTTCATTCACCATGTCAATCTGACTTTAGTTGACATCTTCACACCAGACAGTTACAGATAACTCTAGATAATCAAAATGAAACTTTAGAAGAAGAATCACACTGCATGATGAAACATTCATACACTGAATGTGAGAGAAAAAAAGAAAAGTGAATAAGTCACTTGTTGAACACCGAAAAAGTTGCGGATAACTTGACATTTCATAAAACTACTCAGTTGAATGTGTAGTTATATACATTGATGAATTGCTTTGGCAATTTGAAATCAAACACGAAATACTAAACATGTACTAATGAGAAGCCATTTTTCATGTTACTTCCTTTTTTTTTCTTTTATAGGTTGATGCTGATGAATTAATCCCAGTATGTGGTGTTGGTCGTCAAAATACCAATGTTCTTGGTGCATTTATTCTAGCACCACAAACTGTTCTAATCACATTAGGAAGTATTGCTTTTATTATTGGTTTCATATGTTTACTGCCATGTTTACGTAATCGTAAATGTTTCTATTGGTTACAACGTAACATCAATGGTATTAAGTTATCTCAACAACAACAACAACAACAACAATACTATATTCAGCATAAACAACAAAATTATAAGCATGGAATAGATAGTCAACCTCTTAGTAATCCTTCTATTAAAACTACATTTACCAAGTCGATAATGAATGAATTTCCTTATCAGAAACATAATCATCAATCTGTACAATTGAATAGTTACACTTACTACCCTCATCAACATGCATCTGATCATTCAACTCATCATGGACAACTTCATAATCATTCTTCTTCATGTCAACATTTTCATCAGAATTCATTGTCATCATGTGATCCAATGGAATTTCGTATTGGTTTATTCTGTTTTCTTTACTTAATTCCATTGATATGCATGAATGCTTGTGATTTCTATGAATATTTATATCGTGATGAATGGTTAACGATTCCTGGTTATCATAAACATACAGAAGATCAATATAGAAATTCTTTAGAGAAAATTGATTTTACTTCATATTTATGGAATTTAAATGAAGTTTATGGTCCAAATCCTGAATTATTTATGCTACGTATATTTATGTCACTTGTTACAGGATTTACATGTAGTCTATGGATGTGGACTGTGAAAGGTTGTTATTGTCATAGTGACAATTATTTTCATTATGATTGTTGTCTACGCTTAACAAATAATATTGAAATATTGAAACAAAAGAAACAACAAGAAAATCATCTATTTGAAGTAATGAAACAACATAATCAATCTTCGAATGAATTCAATAAGAGTAATTATATTCATAAATTAAAATCATCTCATACACCTGAAGGAACTACTTACACTCTGCATCCATATGCAATTTATCAGCATACAAAAACATTGGATGAATATAATAGTTCACAACAAATTGATTCACGTTATCCAATTATTGGTTGTAGTAGTACTAGTCGTAATACTACAGCTACTAATATTGTAGATAGAATTCCTACTAGTTTACCATCATTATTAACTAAAGGTTATTTAAGTCAATTAGATACAAGTTTTATTGTTCGTGATTTTGAACATTCAAATGCTACAACACCTGGTTATTATAGTCATGCAAAGATTAGTCCAAATATGATTATTGATTCAATGAGTGAAGATGCATCTGCATCATCTATTCCACCGCCACCATTACCACCATCTAGTAGTCGACCACCACGTTTACCTGCACGTGGTGATCCATGTATTGGTGCATCAGCTAGTCAAGTATTTGGATTAACTAATCAAATGAATACAGATAATCATAAAGTTATGAATAGTGATAATAACAGTAATGAGACTGAAAATTATAGTTTAATTAAATTTCCGACTGTAAATTAATTAAGTAGTATACATATACATAAGTAATATACAATCATTTTATGTACATAGATCAGTAATATGGTGATTTTTAAATATTTTTCTCGCCATCATTTCGTTGGTGTTGTTTCGTGATGCCATTTTCCCCGATGATTTCATCATTTTTACTCTTTGACATAAACTTCATGTTATCTTCTTCTTCCGCATCCACTATCTTCTCCTCATTCTCAATCTCATCAACATCTTCATCATAATAGTTTAGGGTTTAATCTTTTTCATCTTTTTGTATCTTTTATTTATCAGTAGTATACATACATTTATTTGTTGAAATATTCACCAAACATTTCCCACCCACCCTCTCCACGTTCACTACCGTTACTAATGTTTTCACAATGATACATACATGCACATATTCGATTTTACAGGGTTTATTCACAAATAGTTTGGAGTGTGTTATAGAGATCAGTTCAAATGAACAACATACACATTATCCAAAACATTATCTGAAAAAAAAACAGTATGAGTTCTAATTGAGTTCTAATGTTTATCAACAAAACCGGACATAGACCTTGTAACTAACCAGAATGCATATGATATACATGTCTATGTGGATTATTAATTCATAACAATAACATTGAACCGGTTGTTTTATGTTTCTATATCCCATCCTATTAAATGTTCTGTATATTGTACAATGAATGGAAATATTGAAATATCATTATTTTTCTAATTAAATCAATGTTCTATGTGGTGTCCTGTTAGTAAATAAATACGAAACCACCTCAGTCTGTTTTTTTTTTGTTAAATCGTTAATCACTATCTATAAAATATCAATGAAAAACAAACAACACAATGACTATCTTATGTGTTCACTTGACAATTATGACCGCCCCCCCCAGCGTCGACCTCACTGTTTGTCTCACAAGCATACACATAGGCCCTATAAAGTTGATTATTATGTTCAATGGTATATGTATTTCTGCGTGTAGGGGGGAGCGGGGGGGGGCTGAAACTATTACCTACTGTCCTTCATCTGTTTAGTGACATTCATGTTCATTTATTAATAATCATTTAAAACAATATGATACCAAAAATGTTACATATATGTACATATAGCCAATCGACATCATGGATACAATTCATTATAAAGTAGAGTTTCTGATAAACATACACTTATATGTTACCACATTGTGTTTTGTTTCGTTTTTTTTTGTTTTTGTCTTAACTTCATCAGTTACTATCATTGTCATCATGATTTTGTTTTTATTGTTTTATTTTTCATTGTTTACATTAAAAGATGAATAATGATTGATAAATAAATAGATCATAAACACAAGGAATATTCATTGAAAATCTTCAATTATTGTTCTGTCTATTCATTCAGTATTAACTTGAATTTGTACAGAGTTTTAACTGTTTCAACTGTATGATGATGATGATGATGATGATGATGATGATGATGATGATGATGATGATGATGATGTTACTATGTCGTGTGGATCGACGAGGCGGGGAGGGGGTGGTGGTGGAAATGTGGAGATTGTCGAATATTGTCGTTTTACATCATAAAATGATTTTAACTGGAAACCATTAAGAAGATATTTTATCATAGCATGTAACTCAGTGATACTATGATGATGGGCCGATATAATTAATTGCTTGATCTAACCTTTTACGCACCAGTTACAGCGATCACTAGTCACTGCCTCTAAGTTGACCCTGATGGTTATTCACTCCAAGGGCCTAAATAAGAAGAACACAATCCATTGAACCAAACGGACAAATTAAATTATATTTCAAGTACTTCTTTATATACACATAAAACCTGACCACACAGTCAACCACTTAGGAAATTAACATCGATACATGAAAAAAAACAAAAGCAGTACGGAACTAAAGTAACTTAAACACAATTTATAAACTAAAGTTTTAAAATGGAAAGCGACATACCAATAGCCAATACGTTAGATGAGAGAATAGGGCAAATGGGAGGTATTAATAATAGTAGTAAAATGTATGCAACAACACTTACTTATGCCCGTTACCCCTCACAGAGGAGCATAGGCCACTTACCAGTATTCTCCATTCAACTCTGTCCTCAGCAATCTTTTCCAGCTGTCTCCAGTTACTGTTCATCCTTTTTATGTCTGCTTCCAGCTCTCGACTCAGTGTGTTATTTGACCTTTCTATTTTCCGTTTTCCAACAGGATTCCAAGTTAGTGCTTGTCTCGTGATACAGAGACAAGCACTGATGTACAGTACTAACTAATTAACAATAATAATATTCCAATGTTGACGAGTTTCTATGGTACACCGTAGTGTCAAATAAGTTTCCATAGCGATCTCCTGTCTACGCTGTCTAATGCCTTCTCATAGTCAATGAAGTTGATGTACAGTGACGAGTTCCATTCAACTGATTGTTCAACGATGATCCGTAGTGTTGCGAGTCGGTCTGTGCACGACCGATCCTTACGGAAACCAGCCTGTCGATTTCGAAGTTGAGCATCTACTGAGTCTTCATTCTGTTAAACAACACTCTGTTGAAGACCTTCCCTGGTACTGACAAGTGTAATCCCTCTGTAGTTCTCACATTTGTTCAAATCCCCTTTCTTTGGTATCTTGATAATGTATCCTTCTTTCCAGTCTGCCGGGACACCTGTTCTTCCTCCCAGATCCTCTTGAATAAAACGTGGAGCTTCCTTGCAGTTATGTTTGTGTCTGACTTGAGTGCTTCGGCTGGTATATTGTCAGGTCCTGCTGCTTTCCCACTTTTGATCTGTCTGATGGCTATCTTGATTTCTTCCATCGTTGGTGGATTGACATCTATCAGGAGGTCTGTAGATGCTGCTTCGATGTCTGGTGGGCTCGGTGGAGCTGGTTTATTCAAGAGTTCCTCAAAATGTTCTGCCCATCTGTCTCTTTGTTCTTGAATCTCGGTGATTAGCTTGCCTTATTTGTTCCTGACCGGTTGCTATGGTTTATTATAATTGCCTGCCAGTTTCTACGTTGTGCCGTATAGCTGTTTCATATTTCCTTCTCTTGCAGCTTTTCCGCTTTCACTACAAGGCCTTCGATGTATTTCCGTTTGTCGACTCCAATGCTCTTCTTTACTTGTTTATTTGTTTCTGTGTATTCAGTTTGTGCCTCGATTTTTTCTGCTCTAGTTCGGCTGTTGTTGATTTCTGCCTTCTTGTTCCTCCTTTGTTGAATTTTGCTCAGGTTCTCAGTGGAAATTCATTCCTTATAATGGTGCTACTTGCTGCCCAAAGCCTCTTGATAAGTTGGAGTTAGTGCCTCTTTGATTCCTTCCTAGTTGTCCTCCATAGTGGTTTCTTCTTTTTTTTTAGCAGATCTTGTAAGGCTTGACACCTACTCTTGAGGGTTATTTCGAATTCCTTGAGATTGTCAGTATCTCAAAAAAAGCTGTATTGAACCGTTGTAATGCTGTTACTCCAGTTATCCATTGCTTCCTCAGTTTCAGTTTCATATTGGCAACCACTCGGTGAGGATCTGAAGCTATATCAGCTCCTCTCCTGTTTCTCACATCTTCCATTGATCTTCTGAAATTTTTTATTGATGCATATATGATCAATTTGATTTTTTGTAGTATGATCCGTTGAGACCCATGTAACCTTGTGTATACGTTTGTGGAGGAATATTGTACCACCTATAACCATTTTATTGAAAGCACATAGATTTGTAAATCTTTCACAATTCTCACTACTTTCTCCCAGTCCCTGTTGTCCCATGATGTCTTCGTATCTGGTGTTGTCCATTCTGACTTTGGCGTTTAGGTCCCACATCAGGATTGTCAGATCCTTTCCTGAACACTTCGCTATAATTGATTGCAGCCTACAATAAAACTGATCTTTGTCCTCGTCGTTGCCGTCGTTGGTGGGTGCATAACACTGGATGATGTTCATTGTAGTTCTCTTCTTCATTGTCTTGAAAGATGCTTTGATGATCCTTGGTCCATGTGGTTCCCATCTTACAAGTGAAAAGCGCGCTTTCTTGCACAGCATCAGAGCAACTCCTTGGGTGTGTGTGTGGCATTTTCCTCTTCGTGACCGGAGTATAGTAGCATATCTCCCGTAGCTAATGTTTTCTATCCAGTTTGAGTCCAATGGGTTTCGGTGATCCCGAGCACAGTCAAGTTGTATCTCTTCATTCCCTGTACCTATAAAAATTTTTGCTCTGGTCGTTAGAAGGGAGGAGCATCAGTCTCATGACTTGCGAAGAATCTCGGTTTTCATCATGAAGCGTCATAAACATTCCTTCCACTCCCAGGGTACAGTTTAAATGGTTAAGTTTGTTCAATCTGGTTAGCGTTTTTTTAGCAAGCTTGTGTTTTACGGGATAGGGATGCTAGTCCTACGCCCAGCCCTCCTCCTTTACCCGGGCTTGGGACTGTCAGCAACCCTAGAAGTGCTGCAGGCGGAGTTATGCAACAACACAACCAAACAAATTAAAATAGTTATCTAAGAATCAGTTAGAAAAGTTAGTTGTTCTTCCTGAATTGCCCAATGTAGAAGATACTGTAGCGTATAGATAGGACGAGGAAGATTTGTACCTTCAGTGAATTTTTCAGCTGAGTTGTGTTCTCTGAGTAAGTTGGTTTAACTGTGAGGCCCTGATTCCCACTCTACACAGCTTCATTAACATCTGATTTTGTATAGTCGTCCACTGTCGTGAGTTGCTTACACTCACTGCCTATTACCTCAACGTTGTTGTCGGGTTTGCCTATAGAGATAAACCAGTAGGGCTATCATGGCTGCAACATTAATTCCTTAATGTCCTACTGTACCAGGGAGATCAGATGGAATCCTGGCGAAACGTAAGACAACAAGTTTAACATTCGAAAGCAGTCGTGCTGTCGACTGTGCAATGAGGAAATGGCAGTAGGGTGCTTCCCTTGGACTGCCGACATGACAGTTATCCTGCCTTTCCACAAAAAGAAGGTGGGTCAGAAAAGGTCGGGGTTACGATTACACCCTTTATCTTACTTAACAGATTTCCTTTTTTGATGGTAAGGCCTTTCTAAGCACTGAGCAAATATACTGGAAACCACTAGTAAAGTGATCATGTTGACTGGCCTTGACCAGTCGTCCCTTGGACACTGCAGTCACTCTCACAGACCGACCCTAACTCGAATTACCTTTTAGGTATTTCAGGAATAAGTATCGTTCTGCAGTGTATGCAACAGGGAAATGATAATTGCTTTTATTCCTTTGACAGCACTTGAGATCACCCCATTCACAATCCTATCCGTATTCCTCCTAATTGTTCACTTACTTTAACTCCTAACTCCCTCCTCTTTCTCCAGCAATTGATAATAAAGATTTGTTCCGTAGAAGCGCTATTACAGGTTTCTTGGAGCTATTCCTTAAACTCTACTTTGAGTCTTTTAACTTGGGAACCCCTATCGAATTGGTCAAAAGGTGTCACTAGCTAGAACCATTGAATATCTCGCCACTGATATATGTTGTGTTTGTAAACACACATACAGGACCCTATCTTGGTGATTTAGTTGACGTCAGCTAATTAGTCTGGAAAACTAGCGTCACGTACTTTTCGTTTATCCGGAGCTCTTTTGCCTTTGGTGGTGTAAGTATATCACTAAGTTAGGCAGCAGGACAGGGACATTTTGAATAGGTTTCCTCTGACAGTCACCTGTACTCTGTCCGTCTAAATAACACATTAAGAACTCGGAAAGTTAAAGACACACACTAATGCTTTTTATCGTTTTTGTCTATGACCCTACTGACTCCAGATCAAAGGCAGGAAAGGACAACTCCTACAGCAAATTCTGTGACCTCCTTCAAAAAACTAAACATTTAGATATAGTGAGGATTTTAACTTCCTAGTTGATAGGCTGTCAGGTTAAAAAAACATTTTGGTGGATTTTTTAGCATACCAGACTAATAAACTTCAAGAATAGACATTGTGTAAAAAGGCAGCCTCCAACACTAACTGAATATTGTGAATTAATTGAAATAAGCGATATAAACTGGTAGATGATAATGCACTGTGTTTATATATATCTAATCACGGAATTTCGCAGCACAAATAGGACAGAAACACTTTATAAACAACGAAGGACAGAATGTTCAGGCAATAAAAAATCTCCTGATTATTTCATGACATCTGGAAATATTTCACACAAAATAAGGATAAAACGTAACGATCTTTATAAGTAAAAAGAATTAGACCGAAATAAGGCTAACTATACTTTAAGTTTTGTAAAACAAAGTAAGTATGACATCTGGTCGTGTATTTGTTTAAAATGAATGACTAAGTTCATGATGAAACTTAGAAACAATGTACAGTTTCATAGAGTATGGTTGCATAGAAAGCCTATTTATATGATGTTGGGTGAGAAGAAACAAGGTAAGATTGAGTCCCATAGGCATACATAAACAGGAAATGTAAATCACATTAAAATGTCAATTAAATTTATCGAAATAACTGATGTTAATCACATGACGGTTGGAATCATTGACGCATCAAATAACCATTTCTATTTAATATGTGACTATGCATCAACAGTACCCATTCAACACTCTCTTCTTCATACAGAATTCATGATATACACGTCATACAACTGACAATTTGATTTCTTCAGATTACATCAATTTAATAATAATACTGATGATCTCAATGACGAAATGAATTTTGACAAATCGTTTAATCTGTTAACACTCTCCAGTTTACTTCATACTGAAGTGATGTCTGACTAGTTAGACTATCCAAATGACACATCACATTATGAAGTAACTTCAAAGTCAACTCCATCTACTTCAGTTTAACTGAGATGATCAGTAGTAACAATCCTTCATTTATTTAAAGTGTTACTCAAACATGAATACAATAATCTCTACTTCATTTATCACTTCAACAATGCACATTCATTCATCAATGCAGTCATGACAACAATCACATTTCAGAAGAAAATGTTACCTTCTACATTTTCTTATCCTCAATTAACAATTTCATCAAATCCATTAAAATAATGTTACTCTTTTGTTTTAAGTAGGCTGTTAATTGTTTTCTCTACAACAAAATCCAATTGAGTGTATCAAATGAGGAGAATGAGTGAGGAAGACATAGGTAGGTAGGTAGGTGGAGTGGGATGGGGTGAGGTGTGTGGAGTGGGAATGATGTGTGGGGATGAGATGTGATGTGGTGTAGTGTTTTGGAGTAGGTGACAAAAGTGGATCAAGTGAAAGAGATATGAGGATAGTGGTATGTTGTGGTGTAATGTGAATGGGGATAAAGTGAAAATGATATGAATTCAATTTCATGAAAACATTAACAATCAATATACTCATTCAATAATCATCATCATCATTCATTTCGATCAGTTTCTTCTTACATTAACGATTACCTCATATCATTTTGAACAGTATCACCAACAAAATTCAGGTTAATGACCATTCGACGTGTGTTTATTCATGAGAAACATACTTCACAAACCTTTTACAATGGTCAATATCTCCAAGGCATTCTCAATTATGAAAGTTGTCAATCCGTACAACTACTACGACTATTAACTCACCATTCAGCAATTTGTATGATGTACGAATTCCAATGTGATTGTCTACTCTTCCTTTCCAAAGGGTACACAACAAAGCGGAGAATATATCAACAACTGGAATATCTCCACTATTTCACTTCCCCAATATTTAATATCCTAATTAATTATAAATCCTTTATCATTTGATATCATTTGATTGTATTCACACACCAGTCATTATTCATGTGCAACATTATTGAGTTGAAACAAATGTAAAACTGTCAAGATTAATTGTGGCATTTGTACAGTTAGACAATAATTGGACTAAATTTCCAAGTAAACTGTCGAATGTGTAACACATTTATCTTCTATTCATCAGAGTGGACACATCTCTTCAATCAGTATGCACTTATACATTGTACTCCTTTCTCACTAATATATCATTGATAATATTGAATATTGTGTGGTGATCATTTTATTGTTACTGTTTGTGTTTACTGATAGAATTTTGTCTCAAATCACTTTTTCTTTAGTTTTGTCGAAGCAACTGGCAAGGTATATTGTTAAGGTCTAATAAGAATGAACATCTCGTATAATTAAAATTATTGAGTTATTCATATCCATCCATCCATCCATCCATCCATCCATCCATCCATCCATCCATCCATCCATCCATCCATCCATCCATCCATCCATCCATCCATCCATCCATCATCCATCCATCCATCCATCCATCCATCCATCCATCCATCATCCATCCATCATCCATCCATCCATCCATCCATCCATCCATCCATCCATCCATCCATCCATCCTCCATCCATCCATCCATCCATCCATCCATCCATCCATCCATCCATCCATCCATCCATCATCCATCCATCCATCCATCCATCCATCCATCCATCCTCCATCCATCCATCCATCCATCCATCCATCCATCCATCCATCCATCCATCCATCCATCCATCCATCCATCCATCCATCCATCCATCCATCCATCCATCCATCCATCCATCCATCCATCCATCCATCCATCCATCCATCCATCCATCCATCCATCCATCCATCCATCCATCCATCCATCCATCCATCCATCCATCCATCCATCCATCCATCCATCCATCCATCCATCCATCCATCCATCCATCCATCCATCCATCCATCCATCCATCCATCCATCCATCCATCCATCCATCCATCCATCCATCCATCCATCCATCCATCCATCCATCCATCCATCCATCCATCCATCCATCCATCCATCCATCCATCCATCCATCCATCCATCCATCCATCCATCCATCCATCCATCCATCCATCCATCCATCCATCCATCCATCCATCCATCCATCCATCCATCCATCCATCCATCCATCCATCCATCCATCCATCCATCCATCCATCCATCCATCATCCATCCATCCATCCATCCATCCATCCATCCATCCATCCATCCATCCATCATCCATCCATCATCCATCCATCCATCCATCCATCCATCCATCCAGTCCATTCCATCCATCATCCATCCCAATCCATCCATCCCATCCATCCTCCATGCCATCCATCCATCCATCCATCCATCCATCCATTCCATCCATCCATCCAATCAATCCATGCCTCCATCCATCCATCACTCCATCCATCCATTCCATCCATCCTCCATCCCATACACATCCATCCACAATCCATCCATCACATCCATCCATCCATCCCCTCCATCCCATCCATCAGCCATCATCCATCATCCATCCATCCATCCATCCATCCATCCATCAACCATCCATCCATCCCACATCCATCCATCCATCTCATTTACTAATGTGATACATGTGTACATATTATTCACGGTCATCTCATAATTACAGTACTACGTATTTTGTCAATCAAATTACTTTTGGTTTAAAATCATTTTTCTTTCTTAATCCAGATGTGATACCTAGATTCTTTACCTTTTCTTTTACTTCTTTCATTTTGTTACTTTTATTATTTTTATTCCATCCTTGCATTACTGTAATTTTCCATATGTACTTTGGTAGTATGTGCTTCATTTAACCGCTTACTCCCCACCTTTATGCTTTTCTAGTAATACATGATGAAACTTTATAAAAAAAAGTTTTATACCGACATAATGTAAGTGAGAATAAGTAAATTGACAGAAGTAGTTTCTGTAAATACACCAAAACATAACTAAGTGAACATTGTTGGTGAAGCTAATGACTTCAACACATACGTGACATCTGTATGCCTAATAATGTAATCTGTTTCTAAACTTTGTTCCACTTGAAAAACACAAGAAAAGAAAGGATGAAGTACTACAATATGGGTAACCTGTTTATTTGTAGTGATTTCTTTCAAAACACATGACTAATTTAAAGAAAGTTAACAATCATTCTTGTTAAGAGCTTGAATGAATCTCTCTTGATGAAAAGTGGCTAGATGTATTGTACTGATTGAAAATGTATGGTACTTGATTAAATGAATAACAATAACAATCATAATACTTATGTTAACAACATGTTATAATGAGTGTTATCATTTCAATTGTTATTTAATGGTAAAGTACTTAGTTTAACATAATAATTCATATTGGATAGTTAAAAGTAGTCAATAGAAAACTCACCTTTCAGCGAGAATTCATTCAATCTTTCTTAATGAAACTGTTATTCCCTATGGGAGTTTTGAACTTAATTCATCCAGTCTCGTAGACTTAGATATTATCACAAGATTAACTGTGTTATGAATGATTTGTTATAGGAATGAAATATTTACATTGACTTGCTATCTTTAATCACATTACATTCAATGAATCATTTAAAGTAGGGACCATAATACAACTTGATCATTGATAAGTAATCTGACTAAACAAATATGTCAATGAATCGGTTACCTAATGAACAATCAATGTAAGCATTTTACTTCTATAGGAGAGTATTCACATTTTGAATAAATGGGTGTCAAAGATCGAATCCGTCATAAATGTTAATCTAGATTTCTTGCCAACTACACAGATCCATTTTAGATTGATTTATTGTGTAATGAGCACACTTAATCCCATTGGCATCAAACGATAAAATAATAAGATTTTTAAAAGATATAGTGAAAACATTTTACTTCAATCACTTACCAATTGTGAAGAGGTTCAAAGGAAGGTTTTTTATATCATTCATCTACCATATTTGACATTCTACTGTATCAAAAATAACCTAATTGATTCAATACCACTTGACGACTGGTGGATTTAGGGGGCGGGGAGGGAGAAATAGAAATGAAGTCTAATATATCTTGAAAACTAGGAAGTACTGATCAGGTATTTAATCTTAACAAGTGATTCTTATGTATCTAGGGCAGATCCATGATTTCATCAAGGATAAAGCATTAGCAACTTCGGATATTTTCGGCGAATGCCTAACATTTAGACTAATGAGTTGATTATCGGCGATGTTAAACTATAAATGTAACAATCTTTGCAACATTCTTTATTACGAATATGAGTGAACAAATAGTTTTATGTATTCATAAGCAATGGATCTATCATTGTTTGGTGGGGGGGGGGAGAAACCTGCTGATTCCTCAATTCTGCTGAATACGTCATTTTGATGTTCAATAAAGTGTATTCAAGTTATCACATTAAAACATTTCAGTTAGTTATTATTATCATGTTGTTGCAGTTTTCCCCTCGAATTAATGATTCTCAGCACTGAACTATTTCAATAAGGATATGTGAGATTATAAAGTCACTGTTTTTAAATGTACACTAGATACTTCTTAGCTGAAGGAAGCTCCAGCGTCTTTGATGTTGACTTCGACATTAATACTATTTACAATCATTCTATCAGGCATTTAATATATTAATGTTGAATATTAGACTGTTATTTATCAAAGAGATTTCATTTTAAATGACTGATAATTATCCATAGTGTCTGTTGCTGGTATATCAAATGTAGCATAGTTCAAGATCCTGAATGAAGAAGTGCTGATATGCGGTAAACATTTTAAATTAAAATGAAATCCTTAATGAGAAACATACAGTTACATACAGTAGTTACTCATTAAATGAATAAGGAAATAATCCAAAGTACTAGACACATCACAACTGTATCAATACTGAAAACGTTGTAGATAGCATTAGTTAACTTTCATTAAGAAAAGTCTATCACTTCTCATGATGCATACTACTCAAATGGATACATTGTATGTTGAACTTGTGTTCTTTATCAATAATCATTTACATCATTAAAAGTTAATTACATTATATTACGTAATACTTCAATTAATTATATGTCTACTCTGATTACTAACAATACATGTCCTTAATTTTGAATGAAAATGCTACTTTTGAATGGTCTAGTTGTTATTTTGACAACAAGTTATTGGTACTGTGAAATAATTTCAATTGATCAGTTAATTCATTTTTCGCTAGGCTATTTGATTCCGGTATGATATGATACCGTCTTGGATATATAATCATCTCTAGATTAATTCCTATATGGGGTGATTACCTATGGAATGTTAGTTTTGAATTCGTTATATGATCTGTTTATTTTGCATAGACACTCTTTTGTGTTGGGGAGTACTCTCATTGGAATAATTCTATTCTGTTGCGTAAATCAACAAAAAATAAACGTATCAATTAGTTATGCTCATATAGACTACTGAATATTAATAGTAGTAATAGTAATAATGATTTTGGGCTGATTTTTAATAGATCTACAGTATGGACGAGTTGATTGGTTTTTAACAGAAGGGTAAGTGTACTACATAACTGACTTACTCTATATTCCTGCATGGGTGTTTAACATGGACTATGAAATTCGAAGGCACATGTTAGCTATAAGTATCTGAGAAGCAGTGTTTACTCATTGTGGGACGAATGATTGAATAATAATGAGGTTAGGCATAGATCAATAGACAAATAGAACGAATCTGTTGGTGATGTTGTGAATCGCCATTGACTAGGGCGATTAGAACAAGTATTACTCAAGTCAAACCACCACCTACCTTGATGTTTT
Organism: Schistosoma japonicum; assembly: GCA_025215515.1. NCBI lineage: Eukaryota > Metazoa > Platyhelminthes > Trematoda > Strigeidida > Schistosomatidae > Schistosoma > Schistosoma japonicum. The sequence goes on from CM046066.1 coordinate 10,585,244, forward strand.
ATGTGTATCGGATTTGATTTCAAGATAAATAGGGGCTGTCCAAATATAAAGTCATCAACAGCTGATCTGAACCACGTTGGTAGGTGCAAATTACCCAAACGTCTGGTCCCCTTCACTATCATACCCAAAGCAACTATGTTACATCATGTGGCATCCACTTGTAAATTTACTATCTCACTATTATGATATTATGAGATAACTTGGGATAACACATATTTACTCCTGGCCTTCGTCTATAACAGTCGACCGAGTGATCACATTCATTATTTTTAACTCATTCCTAACTTGCGTCAACTTCAAGGACCACTACATTACGTAGTAAATTCGGGTGGAATACATGTCAAATGATTACAACACTAATCGCTCTTTAACTTAAAATTAGAATAGTAATATGTTCTATGATTAAAATTGATGAAAATGTCTAGTCAATAATGATAGAGTTATTAAAATGACACTATCCATGCATATTTAATTAGATGAACATTTTGACAAAATATCAGAGCAGCTGATTAAGTAAAGAGGGAGGAAGAATAGTAAGACAGGAAATATCTAGATACAGTGGGTAAGGATAGTAAACACTTGTTGTTAACGCAACCACTGTTGTCAGTCTATCATTACTACGGTTAGTATAGTTTAATATAATGACATAATGCTGTTACTTAATAGTTAATTCTTATTTACTTTTCCTTATCGCTTGTATACTTTAGTGAATACTGTCTATTTCCTACTCATCCGACAGTGAATCTACAACACATACACACATACATAAGTACACATTATGCCGATTTTCCAGTTCTTTAAATTTCCTGTTTCTAAGTTATTTCTCACTCTATCTCTCCTTGGTTATCTTAAACAGTCTCACAGTTATCAACAATTCATCATTGTCAAATATTTCATTCTAAGCATTTTCAATGTTATGCAATATTATGTTACCCTAGTTAACTACTAATCATAACATTGATTAATATCGGTTGTAACCACTTGACGAGTATCTTTGTATAACATCAAAGTCAAATCAATTAAATGCAGTACATCTGATCAGTGATTATATTTCTTCAGTAGAATTCAACCAGTTATCTCTGTCTACTGAATGTATCAAACCCTGTATTTAATCGAGTTACATATGTCTGGCGGGGGGGGGGGGAATTTCATAAGTATTGTTAGTAGCTAATGAAATATTTCATAGGTATAAGAAATCGTAACTACGTATCGTATAGAATATTATAGAATTTGATGCTGTATTCATAAAATTGAGTTAAGCAGTTATTAAAAAGTATGAAGTAATGGACCTGTTACTTCATCCTATTGAGGTAGGAGATAATGGATTGGCACTAATGAAGAGTCATATATTGGGTTAAAACAGATGCCAAGCATCAGTCCCTGGTTTTCATTACTTGTATAACCTACTTCAATTCATAATAACAAATTCAGTTATAAGAAATACTGAATAATGAAGTATTGTTTCCTTCATATTCTGGAAATGATACTTACTGTATTCGTATCCTGTTGTGTACTTGATTATTGAAAAAAACATTACTGGTACAAACTATACAACAATGTAGTAACAGTTACATTTTCTAGGGATTAAATTAATAAATATTTAGAAAAATATATCGAAAATCTTTTCATACAGTGATTAGCTAGCATCTGTAGACATCTGTACATTGAATTGGTTACTGAGAAGTGATCAGTTTAATGCTTATTTAGTTTATTTTAGTACTGAACAAATTCTATAAGAAAAGTTAAGATGTAGTTCCTAGTGTAGGTGGTTCGACACTATTTACACTACGTTGTGATGAAAAATGATTTCGAAGGTTGTCGATGGAGAATCCTGCAACTAAGTGTTGCAGTAGTTAGTAGTTGTTAGCAAAGACTACCTTTAATAATGAGAGGATTGCTGCTTCCTATCCTACTATCTATCTATTCTGAAAAATTTAGACCGCGACTAATGTATTGAATTACTTAGACTAGTGAATACATTACAAGTTAATCTATGAAATCCGGTAAGTTTTAAAAAGAAATTGAGCAACCCAACATTCACTAATATTTACTGATGAATCATTATCAATGTCTCAGTCCAAATGATTGTCAATCGTACCTCAAATAACTCGGTGGTAATGTTCACAAAATGTAAAGTGAATGGACGCTGAATTGACGTCACTAGAGGTCAGTCAGTCAGTCAGTTACAACGTAGAACTTGGTACATGCGTACATCAGTTCAAGTTGCCATGCCTCAATTAGCAGATAAAGATTAAATTGTCGGACCGAATTCCAGAGTAGGGGAGGTAGTAACAGAGTAAGTACTAATGGAAGGCATAGAGATCAGAGATGAGATTTGAGATAAAAAGTGATTCAGTAAAGAGAAAATTACAATAAGCTCAAAAATTAGAATTTAGAGGAAGACAAGGAGTGGATGCACCTGCGCCATTGCAATCGATTTTGAGCCATATCACCTAAAGCCTCTAACCATTTGTTACGATCATCGTGTGGGCACCAACCAGGTAGTCTACATCTATTAACATGGCTCAGCCCAATTGTCAATGACTTCATGGATTGGAGCCATGTTTTTGTTTGGCCACCCCTAGCTTTCTTCCTGCCTACTCCCACACCAGACAACATTGCTCGTCGAGGTAGACGGTGGTCAGGCATACGCAACAACGTCACTAGAGGACATAAATTTTTTCAAGACAACATAAGATGAATTGCTGGTGAATACCAACCATAACGAAATCAATTTCCTTGGTATCCTTCCTACCAGCTCATGTTAGATAGTTGAGGTCAACTTCAGATAATCAAAATCAAACTACTGATGAAAAGTATGCTCTAATATTAGGAGTTCATCAAGTAGGTGAAAAGAAAAATAATTAAACAAAATCAAACATTACATATACTTACTGAGTATTAAAATGTTTCGAATAATCTAAAACTCGTCAATATGATTAAACAAATGTTTGAAGAATTGATGATCTAGAAGTTTGAGAAGTTTATTACTCAATTCACAAATTAACTGAAATTACTAAATGATCAACTCTTATAACTCAACTGTTGACTAGCATTGTAATGATTGAACAACTTGAACGTTTGAGTTTTTGTTCAGTATCTTATTGTCAGTAGTTATTAAACAGTAGAATCTACTCCTTTCCCTTCTCAACATATTCATGTTATTATATGAATATTCGTATATGAGTATAATCCAGGAATTGTATTAGGTTTAGTTTGTGACATGTTAGATGCATACATGTGACTATCTGAATTCATTATCTCTTGTATAACTAAATAGGCAGTTGAAGAGAGGGGTACAAGTTTCAAGTCTCTTAAGAATACACCAATATTCAGATAGTTGATATATTTAGCTGATCAATTACAAATAAGACAAAACGTATTAACTAGATTCTCTTACTAGCCAATTTAAACTTCTTTCAATTATTCCAGAATGAGGACATGAGAAAGCAACAATGATATGAGGGATAGTTTTGTTTTATCTATTTTTGGTTTGTTTATGATAATGAATATTCAATGTACTCAGAATAAATATTGGCTTTTAGTCTATTGGATGAGGGAAAGCTTCAGTTACGTTTAATTTCAAATAAATTAAGTATAAGTAAGAGTGAGTAAGACAGAAGAGTGAAACTAAACTCGATTGTATCTTAATAATAAGTAATCAGAAGTAAGCTACCACTACTATTAATATTAATACAACTACTACTTGTCATTACTAGTACTGCTAATATTAATCTTGCTGGAACGCTTTATAATATTATTAGTATTAGTATTAATATTAATAATGGTGTTACTTGTACTACTATTACCACCACTAGTAGTAATAATCATATAACTACTAATGCTACCACTAATACTCTTATCAAGACTATTACTACTAGTACTACTATTGCTTTTACAAATACTTCTGAAATAAAGATTGGTACTACTGCTATTATTATTACTATTACCAATACCATTACTAATGCTGCTTCTAAAACTACTACTACCACTAATACTACCACAGTTATTAGTGTTAATACTATTACTACTAATACCAATAATACGACTAACACTGTTACTAAGGCTACTACTACGAATACTACTACTACGCTAATACTACCACCGGTACTATTACTAAAACGACCACTACTAATACTACTAGAGACACTTCTACTATTAATGCCACCACTATTACTACCATTACCACCACTGCAGATAAACTACTACTACTACTTTGGATTATGTGTAAATATTCATAAATGAGTTTTGATTTTTCCATTTATGGATTAATTTGGCATACATTCTTCTATTATTGTTTTTGTAATATTCCAAGGGTTAACCACTATGAATGTAATATTCTTTATATTCTTCCATTGCAGAAATCAACAATAAGTATGTATGTGATAGAAAATATTTGTAGCTCTGAAAAGGTGACTTTATTAGTCCTGTATTTTGTTTGAGATGGACTGTAGAATTATGAAGCATTCATTGTTACGTTAAATTCTAGAATTAGTGCTAGCAATCATCAGATGGTTTATCTTTAATTTTCAATGCATTGGTAATTATCACAATGGCTAGAATTTGAGCTAATCAACATTACAGCATTAACTGATTATTGAGTAATGCCAACTGCTCGTTTAGTACTGTAGTACTGATAGAGTAATGTCGATTAACTACTAATGTATTCATTAGTTTTCATCACCTGACTTTTTCTAAGGCAATGATATTGGCTACTAATCAATACAAATAATACTTTTACTTGTTTACTATTCTATTTTTCAGAAAGGTAAACCAGGGAACAATGGGCATCTCTTTTGCCTTATAATTAGACTTCTTGACATTATAGTCCCACCACTCCATATATAACTACCGGGTCATCGTCTCATGGTTCTAACATTTAAATGCTCTCAATTAAAGCCTGAAAGCATTGGATTCTGTGTCATGTGAGAGTGCGAGTGCATGCTACTGAAGAATCCTATTTTGGTACAAAACCCCTGCCTAGTACTTACTAGCTTCACTTGACACCTCATCTGAAACCAATCCTTGACGAATATAGACCTATCATCTGGTTTATACATATCAAGCAATGAAAAGTAATTCATCGTTGAATGTAGACAGGAACGCTTTGTCACAATTCGGTAATTTCAGTGATAAATTAGATTACAGAAATCCCAGTAACCAGTGTAGTAACCAACAATGTTGTAAACCAAGTGATAGCTTTGAAATGTTATTGCTAAATTACGGGTGTGTATTCAGATGTTATGGTTAAAACACCATCTATAGGCAGAAAAGACAAAAGAGGCTGACAAAATAGCCATACAAGAAAAAAGTGTTATGCAGTAGCGAGTTCCTCCAACGTAATATATCTTATATCAAACACCAAATATCATTCATGAAACTCATAAAATCCGTAAGGCAAACAAGTTATATTACAGTTGAAGTTGTCAGTAACGTTTTCGATTTTCACTAAGTATGTTAGAAAGTAAATAGGTTGCTAGTTTAGTTTACCTTCTGCTGCATAATCGAACATTAAATACATTGAGTGAAAATGTACTACTGATCACTAAGAACATCAGGAACGTCTTGAAGTTAGTTAATAGTGAGTTGATATTTATTGTTAAGGTGGTTTTGCGGGGATTCGTTGAAATAGAAATCTTAACATTTAATTCTACCTGGCTTAGTGATGCAGAAGGTTAAGCGCTCACCTCAAGACTTAATGGTTCTGGGCTAGGTCCCCTGACTTGATCGAGAGTGCACATTACTGGGGACTTCCATTCAAGGATTAAACGTCGGTCTAATGATTTCTTTTTCTCAGTGGTTCCCATTAAAAATCAGTCATTGATGAAAACAAAACTACCGATTAAATGTCAAATTCCACACAATCCCCCCCCCCCAATATTGTTAATATCTTTCAAGATAATTGGTGCCATTTAGTGTAATCACGTCTCATCATAGTTTCATTTTATATCTCTTCTTTCTTCATATTCTCTTTATTTTGGTTACTCAAAGATTTATTAGGTACAGATATTGATAGTGTGGAAGGGTGAATTGGTGGAACAAAGAGTATATTAATGTTTGAATCTCACCATTCCATTCATTCTGTGCCTGTCACACACAGACATACATTTATCTATTTATCTATCTATCTACCCATCTAATTAGGTTGAGCATGTATGCGCCTGGACTGTCAGGACACAGTAACCTAGTGGTGAACGCAATGGCGTTTGACACAAAACGGACTGAATTCGAATCCCATTGTGGATATCAACATTATGATGCAGGTACATTCGGTTGATGAGTCCCAAATAGGATGAAACACGCAACCTGGGTTCCGCTTGTCAGTCATAATCCAACTTAAAATATCTACCCATCTGTTTATCTTTCATCTTTAGTTTACTCAGAATATTTTACATTGAATTAAGTTATAGCCTAATACGTTCTAGATAAATTAACGTAACTGAAAAATGTGATTTTTCAAAAATATGGAGTTTGCTCTCCCTCTTCACTACCATCTACCTTACTTCAAGCATCATTATACTGATCGACATTATTCACTTTAAATGTGTTATTCTTTTTTTTTCTTTGTTTGCATAATTCATTTGTCTCTTCTTTTATTTGCTGTTCTCATGATAATTCGAAATAACGTTGTTATATCGTTCCATTTGTTTGTTTGTTTTACTTAGTCTAGTCTGTGTGTATTTTGATTGTTTGTTCCAGGAAGAGACGAGAGGAAACAACCTGACAGAAAATCATCATCATCATCATCTTCAACATTCATTCATTCATTTAAATTGTTAATTGAATTGTATAGAATAAATAGATAAATTACTTATTGTTACATTACTTATTTAAGTAGTCAATATTCATTATGTCTATCTTGTTACTTAATTTATCTTAATTTTGTTACTTTACTAGTTTCTTTTTTATACTGTAAAAAGAGAAAGAAGGAAGTAATTTACTCTTAATGAAAAATAATAAAACTAGAAAAAAGAATTTTAATGTAACTACAAGATGGTTTGTTTAAACCTATCAGTTGTTGGTATTCTTCATCTATTGGTTATAGTCAAGTATTATTCGGAAAATAAGATACAATAGATACCTGTTATGTTCTAGTAAGCACTTGCGCCATACCTCCTCCTCCTCCTCCTGGCCTACCAGTCAATTGAACCTAGAATTTTCAGGTTTCATAGTCGAAACCTAACAGTTAGTACTAAACAGTCGATAGGCTTCTCAATTGTAGAATTCCCACTTAAATCGATTTACAATACAACAAGATGATCATTTATTAACAGGATAATTGTCTTACTATCGATATATCAGAAATTTACAAATCGCGATGAATACAAATAAGAAATTAAATAGTAATCTACATCAAGCAACTCTAATTCAACGATAATCTTATTTGTTTTTAATATGACTTACTTAGTAAACAGTCAAAATATGTCAGTTCACTTCTGTTGACAGTCATGAAAGATCACTTATTCTAATAACTTTATATAATAAATAAGTCAATTTACTCCTATTCTGATTGATCTATAACAAAGATAAGCATTTACTTGAATATGTTTTTTGCATCTACCCGTTTGTTTGATATGGAATGAATTTGATCAGTCCCTGTTGCCATATGGGTATTCTGAGAAGAATGCCTCGATACAGCTGAAGTCCATGAGTAGGATTTAGTTTGGATTGTTTTTGATAAGTGGAATCCAGGACACGCGTTTCGTCTTATATGGGACTAGTCAGGTGGATATACATGCATTCCTGTCTTGATATTCACTCCAGACTCGAACACTGTTTCGCGTCAAATGCTACAAAGATCACCATTAGGTACGTATGGCTAACGAATCCCAAATAGAACGAAATGCACATTCTGGATTCCACTTTCTGACTCTCAGCTCATCAAAAGTTTTGAGTTAATTAAGAAAGGGTACTTGCTTTTAACTTACTGTGACCCAACTATCTTTTAGTATCGGTTCAATTTGCCACTATTTTGTAAGAGAATAATGTGCCAATTATGTGAATTTTCTGTCTTTCATTGCTATCTTACTGTCGAGACTCCACGTGTACTCGAGGAGAGATTTGTTTTTATAGCATGTTCTGGTGAAACAGCAAAAAGAGATGAATTACCCACCGTATTTCTGTATCGCCATTTGGCAATGTCAAGCTACAAATATTGTTAAACAACTTTCTTCATCATAATTGTTCAATTCATTTCAGCATTAAATATATTCGTTATGTAACCAAGTGAAGCACTGATGTACCACTACAATTCAGCAAGGATTTCAAATGAAATTTATTACACGGATTTTATTTAAATGGGAGAACTAACTTCAAATCACCAATTGAAACCAACATCTTTTCAATCGACATCCTCAATCATCACTGTTTAAAAGGAATGAATGATACAAAGTTTATGACTGCTTAGGGAATTTCAAGTTATCAATGAGAAAGTTAAACAATGAAATCTACCAAGTGGAACTTTCAGATTAGATGAAAACAATTCTGAATATGTTTGGCATATAGCTATCGAATAAATTTAGAATGTATATTTTTAAGAAATCCGATTTCAAACAGCTAGATGTACCAGCCTCTCAGTTTATTTTTTTATGTTTACACTGAATATACTTTATGTAGGAATTGTATAGTAATAGCCAACCTCTAATTTCTCTAAAAGACAAAAGAACAGATGGCGGTACTTTATGAATTTCTGAATAATTCCATTTGTCATTAGTTATGATACCTTAACAGAATACAATAGATATTCATTAATTGAATGAACAAAGTGTTCAGAAGTATTACCTATATATGGCATGACATAGACAAAGGTTAAGAAATCATTCAATGGCACCAGTTATGACTTTCGACCTTTATTAACTTCATCATTCGAAAATTGTAATGCTAGTCATCAGTAATGAACAAAAAAAGAAGACTAATGTTCGTTTGTTAAGTAGGAAAACGCCTACAAATATAAAAGTATATTAAATTGATAAAACATGAAAAGAATGTAAGTATGAAGAATTCAAATAAACCTACATAAGTTTATCAGGAAGGTGGGGAATGGGGGTAAGAGTTTCATCAAGGAGACAACTAGTTAGTCTGATAATCAAACCATGATTTCATGGATTGATGAATTATCTGCAAAATTAATAATCCTTGATTTTTTAACCAGATATGGAAACTATTTCATGGAGTGCTATGTATTCATTACACAGCTGAGACAAGATAATACCACATTCCATTAACATTTTAGAAATGTTGTTTTATACGGGGTGGGAGGGGGTGTTGGTAACTTGATGCTGGACCCTCCTCTTTTGTCTGGCCTTGGAACCGGCAATAACTCTAGGGGAATTCCAGATGGACATCGTATTTATCGCTGAGTAGCTTTAAGAATGATTAAAAGTCACTTATAAAGATGGGCCAAATGTAAAATATTTCATTTATTACAGGAGATTGATTACTGAATATCACCAAATAGGAAACTTAATTTGATATCACGAACTGGTATGATTCACGTAATCATTGACAACCAGGAGAAGTACTGAACAATTGTTTCATCGTAATATGGCTATCTAACTTTGATTAACTGATGATATCAAATTCAAATCCAGCAATCTCTGCAACACCCCAGTAACAATCAGTATCAGTTCAATAATGACTGGTTCTCGAGATAACTTCTGGAGTTCTGGTGAGATGTGACTAGTTGAATTCAACCATATCAGGTGTGAAGCAGTTACCAACCGATGGAACTGCATAAAGTAGAGCAAATATATCGCGAATTGACTGAATTTAGAAATATCAAACGTTGGATGAGGCCTAGCTCAGTGGTTTAATGGCTAAACATTGTTAAAACCTTGGAGGTCCTGGGCTCGATCACTGGTCGGGTCATGGGTTCTCACTGAAGAAGAATGGCATACAAAGACGAATTAGTTGTCCAGTTTTAGCTCCTGGTTTTCACTGGTTGTCTAACTCAGACCAATTCGTCATAGTGAATTCACATTCACTATTCTTTATAATACTCAATTAAAATAAGAAACCATTTAAAAATATAGGAAGTAATGTCGGCTACTAGTGAAATCTATCATACTCCTCTCTTTATATCATGGACTTATTGGAGTGGTGTGCCTGATGAATTCAAATACTGATGTTCACATCATGATATCAATTGGTTATCCACATGGCTAATGAGTTTAGCTAACAATTAACTTACTCGAGTATAAAGGAAAAACTAAGCGTTTGTAATTTCCCGTTGTTGATATTCATCACTGTAATTGACCAATTCCTCTTGGCACATTTAATGCAGATTATGTTATTAACGTTCTATTATGACCGATAGTCCAATCTACGACATACATTTTATTAAATCATTAGATAGAATACAAAATTTAAGAAAACTTTAAACAAACTGAAATGTTTCGGTTTTTGTTTTACTTAACAAACCACCCCCCTAAAAATATACATCTCTCTTTGAATGCACACTTAATTGACCCGGTTTCGAACTATACCACATTGTCTACATGCATATAAACCTGATATAAATCACAATTTTGCCAGTCAACATTCATTTGGGAACAAAATTATTACAAAAAACAAAAAAAACACAACGTATACGTACTGATTTTACGGCATCGAAATAGACCAGTATGTAAAATCAACAGTGGACAGATGTTGATAGTAGGCAGGTAGGTAGGTAGGCAGATACGTAGGTAGGTAGGTAGGCAGGTAGGTAGGTAGGTAGGTAAGTATGATTAGTAATTTCCTACTGATAAAGCTAAAATGAACATGCAAAAGAAGGAATCATTAAAATCACTTTTGTTTTTTCTTATTCTACAAACAACTTAATTTCAGTTGATTATTTACTCAGGTTATCTCATAAATTACATTTTAATTTTATTTATTGTATATTTTCATTAAATTTTTAGTTGTGTATTGTACAATTTTTGGTAGGTTTAATTTAAGTAAACTAAAAAACAAAAAGGCGGTATTTTCAAAAAGACAATTTTCTTTAAAGTAATTACAATCTACAACTATAAAGTATCCATTTGATAAAAATGCATAGATTTTATTGAATTTCTTCTTTGTTTTTTTTTGTTTTTTTGAAGAAAAGACAAAAAACTATTGTAGACATAATTGAATAAAGTTGAATTATGACTGACAAGTGTAACAGATAAACACAAGTTTAGTCATTTAATTTGGATTGTGATTGGTAAATGGAATCCAGGACGAGCGTTTCGTCCTATTTGAGAATCATATTTAGAATTAGAAAGTAATTCCAGAGTAGATGATGAAAAATTTTAAATTGAGACTGTATGTTATTGACATTCGTCAGTATGGTGTGAATAGTGAATGATCTTTGAAAGAATTTTGTACTTCATGGTACTATGATGTATATTCCTATCTTACTTATGTAAACATATGAAGTGTACTTGGATATATGACTAAGTTACGCTTGTCGTATAACTAAAACCACTTCTATCGTATGGACTCACTCTTACGAATGAGAAGAAATCAGAAGGCATTGAAAGCTGGAAGAGAAATTATATTTGATCGTATACAGAGCTTTAATGGGATAGCAACGTCTAGGCTGGCAAACTAGAGAGAGATGCTACCCACGGTGGGTCGAGTCGTGATCTGGTGGTGATGCGTGACCGCGCGCCTTCAACTAGGAGTGTCCGCCAAAAACAAACATGGTCAACATTAATGTCGAGAGCCTATGCAACTATTTATTTTGGGGATTATTTACCGCTACACATACATCTGGTTGCATATGTTCACATCATTTGCATTAAGTGATCTTAATAAGTAACCTTTCTTAGTGAAAATAACTAATAAAATATAACCAGTGAATCTGAAAATATAATTCACTTTCTAATTGTTTGGAACCAGTTCTTTAGTTCTACCATAAGTTATTGTTTCGCATTACAGAACTGTTATGTTGGGCGATTAAAGAAGAGCAACAAACTCTCAGTACTGTGTTTTAGAACATTATTTCAATTAGTCTAACTGTGAGTAATGTAAACATTTCGTTCCTATGATTGTTATATTCGTCTTGCCCTATCCTCCCGTTTAGCATAATCACTGTTATTATATTGTCTCCTATTATGGACTACAGTTGATTGGTTGTGTACAAGTTGTCCCTATTCACTGCACTGTTTCCTTTGTTCTATATTAACGTTAGTTTCCTGATTGGTTGACTGTGTGGTCTGGTTTTATGTATATGTAAAGAAATGTATGAAATATAATTCGATTCTGTTTGGTTGGTCTATCGGCTTGTGTTCTTCTTATTCTGACTTGGGACTCAGTGGGTATAGGGCAGGCGCGTAATTATCGACTAGGCACACCTAATTAGCATTCAAAGAACCAACCAAGAATTTCTTGCTTCATAACACAAACATTATTTAACTGATTGTTACCAAGTCTATAGTTTAATCAAATATCTTTTAGTCAGAATATGAGTCACTCATTCAATAATTGTAGTTGATTGAATTCGTCACAGATTGTTGTTGATAGATTATTGTTAAAAACCAGGGAGCACTAGAAAACCCTCTCATCCTAGTATACGATTTCAAGATGTTCTTGAAGCTCTTATAAGAAGGTAAGACTAGTAGAGTTCACACTTGTCTAGAGTATGACAGTTAACACCAACAACAATAAGTGATCGTCGCGTTATATCACAAACTGATGGATGCTAGCCCAATGGTACAAAGAGTTACGCGCTGGCCAACACAAATCCCATATGATTGAATCTATTGTGCATATTGCTAAAAAGTCCCATACTAAGACGGAACAGTTACTCAAAGCTACCAATCTCCACCATTCATACCTATCAAATTTCAAATTGTATTTATTTATTACAATCGTATTTATACAATTAATTTCAGTCACATTTTACACTACACCAGTAATAATAATAATAATAATAATAATAATAGTGAATATAATTTCCCATATTCATTATTCAATGTATAAGTCCAAGGCATATCCATTATGTTGTCATGACAACACAGAATCAACACAGAATACCAATTCATTTAAACTAGAATTCAGACACTGTACACTTTATACATTCGATTCTACAATGGTTTACTATAATAAATAAAAAAAAACAAGTAGAATATCTTTATATTCAATGTTAAACATCAACAGAATACAAAAATAGATTTAGAAATAAAAGAAGAAAAAAACTAAAGCAAGAAGGAACATAATTGTTCATTTGAAACTATTGAAATCTACATAGAGACATGAAGATATTTCTGAAAGTTCATTTGTTTATTTAATCATTCAAATAAAAATGACAAAGAGAAAAGTGATTTATTATCTAACTAATAGTTGTTACTTTAGTTATCTTTTCTTTTCCTTATTTCTTTCTTCTTTTCTCTTCTTTCAATCAGTACATCAATACATGTTCATAGTATTGATTGATATTCAATATTGATTTAATAATTAAATAGCATAGTTACTTTCATTTGTGATTAGCAATTCCTTGATATCGTCAAAGAAATAGTTGATAAGACGACTTAAACTGGAAGTTCTTGTAATAATAACTAACTTACTTTAACTGGAATTTCTCAGAAAACTTTAAGAAAGTTATTTTTATAATATTAAAGTCTATATTATACTTGAATGTAATCACAACTATATCTTAACGGGGAACCTATCAAATTCATGATGTCATTATTTAGAGTATAATGACAGTAAGCTTAGACTGAGATCAATATTTTCAGAGTTCAATAAGTAGGTTGTATCTACTAATGTATATTTATTGAATGATTAATGTATTTGGCCCTGGGGAGCATCATCGATGAACAAGGAGGATCCGATGCAGATGTAAGGGCAAGGATTGGCAAAGTAAGGACAGCATTCCTGCAGCTGAAAAATATATGGGACTCCAAACAACTGTCTACCAACTTCAAAGTTAGACTCTTCAATTCAAACGTCAAGACAGTTCTTCTGTATGGAGCTGAAACGTGGAGAACTACTTCAAACATCCTCAGGAGAGTACGGGTATTTATAAACAACTGTCTACGCAGAATATTGAATGTCTGTTGGCCGGAAACCATCAGCAACAGCCTACTATGGGAGAGAACAAACCAACTTCCAGCCGAACAGGAAATCAGGAAACGATATTGGAAATAGATAGAACATCCATTGGGGAAATCGTCATACTGTATCACGCGACAAGCACTAACTTTGAATTCTGTTGGAAAACGGAAAAGAGAAAGGCCAAAGAACACACTGAGTCGAGAACTGGAAGCAGACATCAAAAGGATGAACAGTAACTGGAGACAGCTGGAAAGGATTGCTGAGGACAGAGTTTAATTAAGTATACTGGTGAGCAGCCTATGCTCCTCCGAGAGGGGGTAACAGGCGTAAGTAAGTAAGTAAGTAAGTAATGTATTTGGCAATATAATTGACAATGAAAATTACATTTAAAGACTTTAGTATTACCTCCAATTATCTAATGTAAACATAACATCTTCGAACACCATGTGTCACATGATAAACGTAACACACCTAATAAATATTGAAAAACTTTCAGAGGATCTTGATCAACAGCTTCTGCTATATATATATCATAAGGAGTACAACATAATATAGAATCTAAGCATCAAGATATATTTGCTACTGTTCCCAAATGTAACGTGACCAAAGATAGAATGCAATAGAATGTGATCTGTACTATGAAGGACTAAACAAACATCACATTGATCATTATTGATTGAGAAATCACTGTGACAGAGAATAGTAAGCAGACATTGGAGTGAATTTTTAGTCTATTGCTTTGATATTAATTCTGTCAGAATTGAATAACATGAAAATAAGCATGTGGTTCAGTAAATTCCTTTACTAAATTCTAATTGCTGAGTGTACACATTTTGACTTGCATACACATAATAACAATAATAATTAACCGTAAAATCCCAACAATAGTATTGGATGACGTAACGAAGTATATCACCATTACGCACTTCAAATTCATCAATCTTCTTAACATTCAATCATAATCAAAATAAGCTTTTTAACGAAGGTAATTATGAAGATCAAATAAAAGGTGTAATCAGTAAAGCTCAAACCTAATAACAGTGGAGCAACGTTAAACAATATAAATATCTAATTGACTTAAGTTACAAGTGTCAACTACTGGATCAGTGATTACTTAGAATCCTGATAGTACTGAATTCAATTCTCAATGCATACATTGGTTCATATAACTGAATAGTTGCATATGAGGAAGAAATAACTTTTCATTTCCTATCTCTGAAGTTGATTTGTGATTATAATTTCAAATTAAACAATCATAATAATTAGACATTAGAAATATTTGAAAGCACAGTTGTTTCCAATGACTTCATCAATAGGCTCTTATGGTTATAAGTTCATGAAAACCGCCATAATAAGGTGTATACAAACAAATGTATTGAACAAACTGCAAACTAACACAATTGTAGATGTTAGAAGAATGATGAATTCTTACGTCTAATCTTGACTACTTCATTAAATCCAAAATTTGCTGACAATGCATTCTGAAGATCATTTTTAAGGGATGGCTTATGAAAAAACTAGTAATAGTTGCTAGGTATTAAGGTGCATTCTCAGTAATATAATAAACATACCAAGTGAAATTGCTTACGAATACAATAACCTTGTAATAAGCGAAATAGTATGTTGGATTAGATGTGATAGTAGAAGGCATGTAGTATATGATATAATGATTTGTTATGAAGGTAATTCTGGTAATAGGGACAAATAATTCATAAGAGTTGAAAGAGACATCTTTATCAAGTTAGTGACGATGATAAGAAAACTGATATGAGATGGAAAGAATGAGTGTGTTATTAAGAATGATACAACTTAGAGTAAAACAGAAAAGAGGTTTGTAGAATATGAATATTTAACAAGTGATATGGTCATCGGCCATGGTAGACTGAGAAGCTAAATATACCTCTTCAGAATGCATAAATTGAGTTTTCTAGAGTTTATCCCGATGGTTTCAGTTATGTAAAGTAGTTGTAAGGTCACTCCCATAGATAGGTCAGTCTGGGCGTGATGCTAAATAGAAACTGCATTTACTATCTTGATATGATGCACGCTATGTATCAAATATGCCAGTATTGTACTGTTGAATAACTTTGTTACTTCTTTTCTCAGCCATTCAGGTACAACCTCACGAAAGTATAAGAACAAACACCTCTGAGTACGTTCAATGTAACTAATCCCACATGTTCAATCAAATTGGTATACATACATTGAAACCACCTTCCGTATTTTATCTTTAACTTGTTGTGTGAACGTCAGATTAGTTGTAAATATAACCTGTATCTTAGATGTAATGAATGCTATCTCGATTGACCTCTTAAGTTTACATGTTAAAATGTCCTCAGGTATATCTTCATTACAATTCATTCGTAACTGAAAGATTTTCTTACTGATAAAGTCATGCTTTTCACTGTGTTTTGATTCAAATATATTTTTTTCTAATAAACAGCTTTTACAAAAATTCCTTATTGTTTAATAGTCATCATGGTGGTAACTACACTTACCATTATTGCCATTCGATATGCGGAACTGTTTTATCCAACCAAAAAAACTACAAATTTATACTTTTTGAGAAGTCAGATTAACATTTAACATTGAACAATGAACATTGAACAGCTCATCTTGTTCAATGTTCAATTAAATGAAGGAATACTTTATGACAATATAAACTCATAAGTCGTAATAAAAAGTAGTATTCATCTATCTATTAATTATTACTAATACTGATAATAATTTATGCTTGAAGCATCTAGCGACAAAAAGAAGATAATCGAATGTAAAATAAACATTTGACATGATATTCATTTCAATTTGAATAGATACGAATGATTGCCCAGTCGTCAGGATGTGCTTTTGTTTATTTTTTATCAGACTTTTCTTTATGCTTTCTAATTCCTTCCTTTTCCTCTCCCCACCCCTCTCTGTGATTTTGTTGTTGTTGTTGTTGTTGTTGATACTGTTTACTTGTCATTTTAATAAGGAATGAAAAGAAAGAGAATAAAATGAATAGGGAAGAGTTAGTAACTATGTTTGTGCTAAGTAAATTCATTTTTTTGTAAATAGTATTCAGTTTACATGTGATATCATTTTTAATTATCTTTTTTTTCACTATTTACCATGGCAACCGTCAAATTCTGTAATGACCTTTGTTGACTCATCTTTATCAGTTAAATAGAAGAGGTATTACTATGTATACCTAGGTGTGTGTGTGTGTGTGCAGTATATTCATCTTGGATATATGAATGTGATCGTGTGTGTTTATTTGAACAGTCACCGATTGATATCACAATTCACAGCTTCATTAGACATAAACGTTGTTGTATACCCATACTAGTAACTAGGCTTATCAAATAGGATTAAGCATTTGAAATTTAATGTCTACTAGAAAATGAATACTTTTAATTAACAAGTATTTTCCTACTGATGTGAATTGTAAAAGTTACTGAATATACAAAATAGTCTATGGTAGCCAATGTACTAAATTAACAAATATGAGATGTACAAAGATGAACTACTGAATAGTAACCACTATGAAGTTTATCTAGTACTAGATAGATAGATAGATACAACGCAGAACTTCGTACGTACGTACATCAGTTCAGGTTGCCATACCACATCAGCACAGACACGCAACTGTCAGTTCAAATCCAAGAGTGATAGCGATAGTAGAAGTATTAGCAGTAATGCAGAAAATTAAGGAGCGAAGATATGATTTAAAAAGTATAATTCAGTAAGATAAATTTGAAAGGAGAAAGATAGAGAATTCGGAAGGTTAGATTTTGAGAGAACACAAAGAATGGATGCACCTGCGCCACTGCTAACGATTCTGAGCCATGTCGTTCAAGGTCTCTAACCATTGGTGACTTTCATCTCGCGGACCCCAACCACGCAGCCTACATCTACCAACATGACTTAGTCCACTAGTGTTAGTGTTGATTGAATTCAATCAAGTTAGAATGTTGTATCCACAAAGTCTAAGTGAATCGACAACATGTTTACTTTGTTGCGATATAAGATGAATTGAATTATTATTGAACATAGATATTCAGTTAGTTAGACATTCTCACATTCTTGTAATAAGTGATTCCATCTGTAGAATTTGAAATTTCATTGCCTAGTTTAATAGTATGAGACGTAACGATTGAATTGAGTTGACCTACTGAAGGCTGACATTCAATCATTACTCATTTAACGTAGTTCATTTTATGATTTCTTTTCATTATTGAACATTCACAAACACTTTAACTTAGTTTTAATAATAATGTGTACTCTTCAGTAACTAAGTTTGATATTAAATATTTCTAAATGTAAATTGAGAAACTATGATTTGTGAGAACATTTCAGTAAAGAATTATTCAATCATTCATTGATTAAGTTGATATTTCATTAGAGCAAGAACGTTAGATATAACACAGTGGGCATCAACTAAATCACAAAACACAGAGAAGCACATGAAGATGTGAAAACTTTCACATATCATGGTAGGATGATTGATAAACAAGGAGGATCTAATGTAGAATTGATAAAACATTGATAATATTTCTACAAATGAAAGACATTTGAAACTTAAAGTAATTGCTAGCCAACACCATAGTGAGAATTTTTATTGCAAACATCAAGACAATTCTATTGTATGCAGCTGAAACCTGGAGGAATACGAAAACCACCATTCACAAGACATAAGTATTCATGCATAGCTCTCCAAGATACTTTAAATCTGTTGATCAATCATCATTTGAAAAAACTTATTATGACAAAAAGCGAAATAACTACTTGTTGAGGAGTAAAGTGGGAAAAAAACGCCGGAGATGGGTAGAACACAGATTAAAGAAGTAATCTGTGTCACAAGTCAAGAACTAACTTAAAGTCCTGAAGGTCAAAGGAACAAAAGGAGATCAAACAATGCATTACGTCTAAACTTGTAGGCAGTCATAAAAAAAATGAATAGCACTTGGGAGAACTGGAAAAGTGATTTCAGGATAGGTTTGATTTTAGAATTCTGGTAGGTGGACTATACTCCACGTGGGATAATACCCACATGAATGGATTTGGGTATATCAATTCATATTAATCGTAAAAAAATGTTTGTCTGGAATGTCTGCGTAAATATTAAACAATGCTTCGTTAAAATATATATCTACATGTTTACCAACTGATTTTCATTTAGAGGTAGTATACGCATAGTCACAGTCACAGTTTTTCAATAGAACTGTCACACTCATATGATTTATAACGACATAAATTACTTAAGACATTAAAATTGCAATCTCTGTTGTTCATACCACTTCATGATAGTCCATCAAGCCAGTTATTAACATGAATCTCTGTCGTTGTATCAAACTTATACACCAAGTATTCATACTCCAAATGATCATATTTCCTTGATGATTCCATGGAAGATTACTAGTGAGGGAACTAGTATTAATTCATCAATGCTAATGTCACGGATTGATCTGAATCAGACAACCATTGATCACCTGAAAGCAATGGACGGCTGTTTCGTCCTAGTGTGTGACTCTTCAGCAGTGCTCATCCACGACCCCATCGGGTATCGAATCCAGGACCCTCAGGCTCCTCGACGAGCTCTTTACCATTGGACTACTGAGTCGGCTCCTAACGGTTGATATTTGCAATTCAGTCAATTCGTGTTACATTATGCGCGACCTCATCCATTGTCATCGGTGAGTAACTGTCTCACACCCGACACGATTGAACTCCACTGGTCACGTCTTCACACTAGAACTCCAGGAATTACCTCAAGGAGCTAGTCACTAGTGAGCTGATATTTGATTGTAATTAAGGACGTTGTTGTGGAGATAGTTACTTTGTCAATGCTAATTAATTCCTTCAAAAAGAGCAACGAATGTATATCGTTCTTGATGTATATTTTACAACAGATTTGCCAAAAACACTTATTTTGACAAACTTCTTTTAGTAGAATAGTGAGTTTATAGAGATTGGTTAAATTGTAGTTAGTATAACGGACTGATAATAAATTGAATAATCACTGATAGGCACAAATCAAAGGTGATCTATTTCGTCTAATTATGATACTTGTCATTGGCAATGTACTACTACTTCTAATACTTTCGGTAATCAGTTTGATTTTTTTCTATCATGGTATTGTGATATGATGTGATAAATGGAAATGATGTGAATATGTTTCAGGTTACAAAGCTGCTGTTGAGTTATCTAAGCGACTGACTGACTATCAGATTGGTTACAATTCAGACTTTTCAAGAAATGTTTACTTTATTGATATTAGTGATTTCTGTTGGCCTTAAGTCACTTGTTCAACTCAGGTAATATATATGTGTATAGCTTAAAGTTGAATCATTTGTGTTATTTGTGTTGATTAATCAACTTACAAGTGATGATTAGAAATTTATTAGGTTCATTCCCATTATCAACAGTTAAATACAAAAACATTCAGATGATCTTTCAAGAATGTAATGATCTACTCATCTAGGATTCTATTGGATGTCATAATTCATCTATTTCAGTGAAGCTTGCAATAAATTGATTATATGGAAAAGATCCAATCAGTATTAACATATACTAACAAACATAGTTCAATAGCTCAATAATTGTAATCAAACGAGATGTTCATTCTCATTAGACCTTAAAAATACACCTTTGCAGTTGCTTCGACAAAACAACAGTAAAAGTCGAACATTACATGTACTTATATTAATGGTTGCACTGGTTGTCAGAAGTGACATCGGCCTTGCGACTTCCGAAAAAACTCGGCTTTCCTCATGAGGCTTCATAACAGATCTTCCAACTCCCAGGGCAGAGTTAAAGTGATTATGAAGGTTTTTACTGGTTAGCAAGGTTGTTGTTTTACGGGATGGGGTTGCTAACCTTATGCCTAACCCTCCTTCTTTATCCTGGCTTGGGACCGGTAGTAACCCTAGAGGGGCTCCAGGTTGAGTTAACAGTGAAAGTTGTTCGAAACAGAATTCTATCAGAAAACACAAACAGTAACAATAAAATGATCACCATACAATAATCAATATTATCAATGATATATCAGTGAGAAAGGAGTACAATGATTAGGTATACATTGATTGAAGAGATGTTCCACTCTGATGAATAGAAGATAAATGTGTTACACATTCGACAGTTTACTTGGAAATTTAGTCCAATTATTGTCTAACTGTACAAATGCCACAATTATTCTTGACAGTTTTAGATTTGTTTCAACTCAATAATGTTGCACATGAATGATGACTGGTGTGTGAATACAATCAAATGATATCAAATGATAAAGGATTATAACTCATTAGGATATTGAATATTGGGGAAGTGAAATAGTGGAGATATTCCAGTTGTTGATATATTCTCCGCTTTGTTTTGTACCCTTTGGAAAGGAAGAGTAGACAATCACATTGGAATTCATACATCCTACATAATGCTGAATGGTGAGTAAATAGTCGTAGTAATTGAACTGATTGACAACTTTCATAATTGAGAATGCCTTGTAGATATTGACCATTGTAAAAGTTTTGTAAAGTACGTTTTTCATGAATAAATACACATTAAATTGTCATTAACCTGAATTTTGTTGGTGATACTGTTCAAAATGATATGAGGTAATCGTTAATGTAAGAAGAAACTGATCGAATTGACTGATGATGATTATTATTAAATGAGTATACTGATTGTTAATGTTTTCATGAAATTGAATTATCATTATTTTCACCTTATCCTCATTCACATCACACCACAACATACCACTATCCTCATACCTCTTTCACTTGATCCATTTTTGTCACCTACTCCAACACACTACACCACATCACATCTCATCCCCACACATCATTCCCACTCCACACACCTCACCCCATTCCACTCCACCTACCTACCTACCTATGTCTTCCTCACTCACTCTCCTCATTTGATACACTCAATTGGATTTTGTTTCAAAGAAAACACTTAACAGCCTACTTAAGACAAAAGAGTAACATTATTTTAATGGATTTGATGAAATTGTTAATTGAGGATAAGAAAATGTGGAAGGTAACATTTTCTTCTGAAATGTGATTGTTGTCATGACTGCAGTGATGAATGAATATGCATTGTTGAAGTGATGAATGAAGTAGAGATTAGTGTATTCATGTTTGAGTAACACTTTAAATAAATGAAGGATTGTTACTACTGATCATCTCAGTTAAATTGAAGTAGATGGAGTTGACTTTGGAGTTACTTCATAATGTGATGTGTCATTTGGACAGTTTAACTAGTCAGTCAACACTTCAGTATGAAGTAAGCTAGTAAGTGTTGACACCAACGATTTCAACCATCATATGATTGACATCAATTCTTTTGATAAGTTTAGTTGATAAAATGACAATTTACATAGATTCTGCCTTACTATAATGTCCTAACTAATAACAATTAGTCATTAAGTAGTGTTTGTGATTTTATATTCTAATTTAAACAATAGAAGTAAGAACTCCGTTTAACATTAGTGGTCAGTTTTCACTGTAAATTTGCATCATATTTTAAGTAGTTGCACTGATTTGTAGGTTTTTTGCCGATTATGTTGGATTGTGACTGGTAAGTGGAACTCAGGACGTATGTTTCTTTGTATTTCGGACTTGTCAGCTGAATGTGCCTGCATCCCAAAGTTGATGTGTTTCCACTGGGATTCATACTCAGTCCGTTTTGTATCAAATGTCACCACGCTCACCACTAGACTATTGAGTCCAGATCGGACGAAAGGCACCTCCTGGATCCCGCTCACCGTTCACAATCTAACTTAAATAATACTTGTGATTAACGGTTGTATCGAAGCAATCAGCTCAGAATACACATTTAGTAACAGAGACTAACCAACTTCAGTCTATAACAAATCAACGGAAAGATACAAGTTCATGCTAATTAGGTATGTCTATGTTTTAAAATTAGCTTCTATATCATTTAGATCATTTAATAATCTTATTTCTTTCTGAAGACTCAACATTTTACAATAGTCAACATGATATTGTTTGTAGTTAATTGTAGATTTTAAAATGAGCTTTCTATTCAATTCGGGCTCATCAGCTAAATGAGCCTCAATCTCATGGTTGATAATCCAATAAAAAACATAGAATGTACTTCTTGAATAGAACTCCTATCCACTACCTGAATATACTGGAATTTATATTGAGACAGTAATATTGAAGTAATTGCTGTCATTTGTATTTATGCTATCAGTGAATGTTATTTGCTTTGATTGTCTTCATTCTCTTTATGATGATCTTGAATAAAAAACTGTTGTTTTACCTATGAACTACACTTCATTCATGGTAGAAATAGGCAATAAATGTATGTTCTGGTTGATCTAGATTCAAGACAATAATAATAGGAAGAAGAAGAAGAAGAAGAAGACGGTGATTATGTAACGTATACCAATTTCCAAGTATGTTCATAGTGATACAAAATGAAGGAAACATTTGCAGTAAAAATTAATCCAACGGTACATGATTTAAAGAATAAGAAAACTTGATTTATTATCTAATTGAACTGAGCAGAGTTGTTAATAATGCACTACGTAATATATAAGCTCAACTGGATATAATCAAAGAGGACATCAGCTAACAATGTAACATTTATCTACGGAATACGCTTTGCAATAATCACCGTTAACAATAAATTGTCTTTGTTAAGTATGCTAAGTATCTAGTATGGCTACAATATCATATGAAATTGAATTGAGGTGGTTTTCACAGATAAGTTTAGCTTTGTCAAGGGTGAAAGAGTTATCACCACTGACTGTGGATAAACATCAAGAAATATCACGAATTGATAGAAGAAGGGAGAATTCTACCATTGGACACTAGCTGGCCTAATAGTGTAAACGGTCAAGCATCCATAGTGAGAATCAAAGAAACTAGGTTTGATTCACTTGTTGAATCGAGAATGCATGCTAACTTATAGGAGTCCTATACTAGAACGTAATAACTGTCTAACAGTGCTCCCTGGTTTTCTTTGGTATCCAATCAATTTATATCGACTATTAATAACTAAATGTCATGTGTTTTAGAATGACAGATTTTATAACTTTGTCACTGGAAAGTATATTACTTGATATACTTTCCAGAGATAAAGCTCACTTTCATATCATTATTATAAGAAGGAGAAATAAATATGACATTAATCTTCAAGGAATTCCGTTCAGCAGTATGCTCAAAATGTACACATTGACAATAATAATGAGGCTGGAATCAAACTGCATCCGAATAACACTAATGTCATGAAGTGAATATAATTAAAATAGCCTGTTATAAACACACTTGAATGCTTAATGCATCAATTATTATGTTACTTCTTCTTAGTTGATATTTGGGAAAACATATTTTACTGCGCTTAAAGACAACTGACTGTCTAGTGATAATCCAATTTCGAAAATTGATCTCATTAACAAATTTAAAAATAGTGTTGTTTTCGTACTTAGGAAAACAGAACTACTATTTTACTATATTTATGATGATTGATTAGAAATGAAATCTATGATATACATTTCGTTCTATTTGAAACTTGTCATCTGAACTCACTTGATATATTCCAAATGTTGATTTCTGCATCTTTTGTTTTATACTGTCAACACATTATTCATTGATCTGCCAGGTCCGAAGAACTACTTATTCATTTAATAAGTGTAATGTTATCAACCTGAGTTCAGACTTTTTTTCTATTGGTGATATTGAGGACTGTATTTGCTTATTCACTATTGACATATATGGATAGATTGCTTCAAATGTGTATCAATGCTGAAATACATAACTGTTATGTCGCACCACTAAAGAAGAGTGAAACACTTCCAGAACTGTGTTTTAGAGAACTAATTCATTTATTGTGGTTGTGAGTAGTGTAAACATTTCGTTTCTATTATTGTTACGTTTCTCTTATCCTATCCTCCCGTTTAGTATATTTACTCTTAGTATATTGTTTGTTATTATGGAATACAGTTAATTAGTTGTGTACAAGTTGTCCCTATTCACTTCCACTACTTCCTTAGTTCTGTATTGATGTTAATTTCCTAATTGATTCGCTGTGGTCTGATTTTGTGTATATATAAAGGCGTGATTGAAATACAATTTGATCCGATTCAATTGGATTCTGTCTGTTTGGTTTATCATTTGTTGTTTTCTCTATTCCGGCTTAGAAGACTAGTAGTTGCGGGGCAGACGTGTCCGTACAGTGATTAGCAATCATCAAGGGCATTTGTATTTTTGCAATACATAACAATTGGCGACTAGGCTTAAAGTGAATACAACTTACGCATTCATTGGTCATAAGTCGTAAAACTGCGTTAGTTTTGGTTTGATGCTATTATTCCTCACACAATGATCTCGGTTGAGTGCCGTTGAAAACAAGGGAGACTTAAAAACCTCCTCAATTTAAGTATGAAAATCCTCATCAGTGTACACCTAAAGTAGCCTAGTCATTTTGATCGCTAACCTTTCGCTGTACAACCTTCAAAACCCTAGGTTTAATCAGAGAAAAAGTCGTTGGTTTACATTACCGTTAAGAGGTCACTTACTATGACAAAACGTTTCTTCGAGTGATGTTTAAACGACATCGATCTATAATAAATAAAAACAACAAACGATAATTAGTCTCCACAGAACCATATCAAATTAGTCGAAGTTATTGTTAACTGGATAGCGGTAATTTGTAGTCACTCCTATCTGGTCAATGTTTCAAAGTGAACAGAGTTCATCAATACATCATATCTACAATCTTAAGGTAAGCAACTTTCCTTATTGAGTTGTTATTTAAACCAGAATATTTTCTAAAACATGATGATAATACTTAACTACAACACTACTCATGACTTCATACAGAGTCGAACTAAGGACGTATCCATGATCTAGTTATGTATTAATATACAGTTTTCCGTCTACATTTCTATCTTTCATTTATGTAACTGATCCTTTTTTTTCAAAAGTAAAATCAGACAAATCAAAAATTAGATTAGGGCAATCACAAATTACCTCATTTTTCTCTTAGCAACTCAAATGAAGTGAAAAATGATAATTACAAAAATGCAAAGTTTATTTTCGTCTAAGAAACAAAAATTTAGGCTGAGGGGGGGGGTGGAGAGTGAGGTGAGGCAGTCGGTGAATAGGTGTAGTTAGGTACTTACTGATGAAGAAGTGAATAAACCGAGCAAACATAGAAATGAAATGAAATTTTATAAATTAATTAAATTAATTGATCGAATACATACATACACACACGCAGTGTTATTTCATTTTTTTTAACGTCTTCTTAATTGAATGGAACATAGTTACTTCATTGACGAGTGGTAGAGGAGGGGAACGTAAGAAGAAGATGATGATGAAGAAGAAGAACATTGATCGACTAAGTCAGTCAGTCAGTAGATGAACGACATTTAAGTAGACATTCAAATCAATAAGTTGATTACTTTTCCATAATTTAAACTGAACTAGATATAAACAAGTTGAAGATGTCATCATCAATTTTTGCTCTCAGTTTTACATAGATTTGAATTGATTGATGGCTCAAGCTACTTGTTGGGGATTCATGATCCCCAAAAATACAATGGTCGAATAATTGAACTATCACTTTGTGTAGGTTTCTGATTTGTACCCCTTTTGAACCAACCTGTTTGACTTTATGAATAATTTGGAAAAATTATTCCGGTGAGGCGACATGACCAGAGGTTACTAAGTGTTCTAAGATTGAGCTATTCATCGATTTACAAAACAAAGAAGATTAATGTTCAGAGATACTGTTATGCCGGACCACAAATAAGTGTAACAAACTTTCAGAACTGTGTTTTAAGAACACTATTACATTTATGCTGTCTGTAATGTAAACATTTTGTTTCTATTATTGTTACGTTTCTCTTACGCTATCCTCCCGTTCAGCATAATTACTGTTATTAAACTGTCTCTTATTATGGACTATAGTTAACTGGTTGTGTACAAGTTGTTCCTATTCACTACCACTATTTCCCTCGTTCTGTATTCATGTTATTTTCCTAATTTGGTTTGCTATGTGGTCTGATTTTAAGTATATATAAGGGGATGCTTGAATTATAATAGGATTCTGTCTGGCTTATCTATTGGCTCGTATTCTTCTTATTTTGGCTTGGGACTCAGTGGGCGTAGGGCAGAGGCACAAATACCGACTAGGCACTAGTAATTTGGCAATCGTTCACCCACCCCCAAATTCGCGTATCATAACACGTCAATAATCAATTAACTAGATTTATGCATAAGTTCCAATTTCTACAATACAGTTTAACAAACCTATTGGTGTTCAATGTTCAAAGTGTTAATTTAATTCATTGAATTCCTTGAACTGATTAATTAAATCAAGTAAAAATGCTAAAATATCAAAAAGTTTTTTTGAAAATAATAATAAATAAGAAAAAAAACGTATGTTAACTAAACTTTGAAAATGAACACTTGTACTTTCTACTTAATTAACAGAAATGAATGAAGAACTTGTGTTGTTTTAAAGAGGTGACACAGAAAGTAGGTTACAATGAAAGATTTAGAACATGACTATTGGTATGTAGAATGATGAATGTTTCTTTTTTTCCTGTTTAAAACAATTAAATTGAGATGGTTTGTAGAGATAAATATTAAGTCTTGCTGATTGAATTTATCGTAGATTGGTGTTAGTAGGGTACCAGTGAAAAGTAAGGGGCATTGGGTAACTGTTTTGTCCTAACATGGGACCCGTTAATAGTGCATTATGCCACAAATTGATAGAAGTGGTAATTCTACTGTTGGGTGTCGGCCCAGTGGTGCTGTGGGTTAGGCGTCCAGAAACCTGAAGTTTTTGGGGTAGAGTCTAGGGAGTGCACTGTTGAGGAGTCCCATGCTAAGACGGAACAGTTGTCCAATGCCATTGGTTTTTACTGGTACCCTAACAACATTGGTCTATGATGAATTCAATCAACTAAATTTAGTCTATTTGATATATTTTGATAATGTCATAAGAGGATGAAATTTATGAGAGCTATATGATATTTATTTACCTAAAATGCACATTTAAAAGAATCTGATCACACATAATACTTGTCAAAGTATGCGCACAAATGACACTACCTAAATAAATGAAAACCAGTTAATAGGAAGATTGATGTTTAATGGATACGTTGAAATGTTCTATAAATCATTTGAAATGCAGTAGAAATAGTATGCTGAATCCTGCCATCCTGCTAGCTCCTGATAAGTTTGCCTATATCACCTTACCATTTAGTAGTGATTACAGCTATCTTCTATTGAAACGTAAGCTTAAATCTATCAACAATATAATATATTATTCAGTTAACGTCATTTTAATGGAAAAGTTCAGGTCTATGATTATTAACAATCCGAAATAGCATTGTGTCACATTGTGTCACGTCCAGCTGTGTCAAACAAATAACGTGTATGTTTAGATACACGTATATGAGGAAGAGAAATCGTGATCTGTGTTTACTAATACCTGAATATATACTAAAATGACTTCAGAAATAAATGACTTTTTACGATAAAACAGTAGCACATGATAAACAACCATCATCCTCTATTGATAAACATCTAGGTGAAACCGGCCACAAAATTGGCATGAAATCATCCATTGTGGTGTTGTATATAAGAATGCCTTAGAACTTATGCTAAGGTTTGTTGAAATTCAAACCTCCCTTGTGTATTCAAAAACAATTTATTCTTTCGCTAAACCTACCCTGGTTGAGTTTAATTCATAATGTTCTTATCACCTTTGTTTTGTAATCTTATACTCTAATTTGTCTAGTTGACCTATATTTTTAACATATAAATATCTTGAAATGTTTATGTGTGACCAGATTATTCGAGATGTTTATCAAGCAAATGGCTATTCGTCTTATTATTGCACTGTCAACATTTTTCTTATAACTTGAAAACTACGTTAATCATTGACACAGTACTGAAAACATTCCCAGAAGGGTACAAGTATTTATAAACAACTGTCTATGAAAGATATTGAATGTCCATTGGCCGGAAACCATCAGCAACAGCCTACGATGTGAGAGAACAAACCAATTTCCAGTCAAAGAGGAAATCAGGCGACGACGTAGGAGATGGATGGAACATACATTGCGGAAATCATCAGACTGCATCATGAGACAAGCATTAACTTGGAATCGTGTTGGGAAAGGGAAAAGCGGAAGGTCAAAGAACACATTGCGTCGAGAATTGGAAGTAGATGTCAAAAGGATGTAGAGCAACTGGAAACAGCTGGAAAGGATTGTTCATGACAGAGTTGAATAATGAATACTGGTGAACGGCCTATGACCCTCCTAGAGGGATAACGGACGTAAGTAATCAAACAAATCTTTTAGTCCTTATATTCTACTGAAATAGATGTACTCACAATAAAACATTTATAATCTTTTACTTTTACTAAGTACAATACGACTATGTCATTAATTTAAAATGTGTTTTTAGTTGATTGTACTTATCACAGATTGATGTTGGTAGGGTACCAAGAAACACTGGACAACTGTTTCGTCATCACTAGTTTGCACCCTAGAGCACTTCGGGGGTTCAGGTTGGCGAATGACAAGCCTTCTGAGTCGTTGGGCCGGCATCCAGTGGTAGAATTGCCAGTTCTATCAGTTTGTGATATAGCGTGATGGTTAGGAGTTCGACAACCTGAATCCACTGGAAGGGAATATAAGATGCATGCTGTTCAGGAATCAAGTACCAGGAAGAAACTGCTGTTCAGTGCTTCCTAGTTTGCAGTGGTACCCTATTGATACCAATTTGTGACGAATTCAATCAGTTAAAACTTACTACTAATCTCTACAAACTGCCTCAATTAAATTCAAATGCCTAATTTTGATTAACTTCATGATCATACCATTGGATGAAAATTTTTCTAAATGCATATTTATTACCCTTTGTGTCTGTAAACCTCATACTACTACTTCTCTGCTTAGACATGATTCATAGAAACTATCATGAATCTAATAAGTAGGAAAAAAATTAACATGGAGTGAATATTTTTATGGATTGCTCATTGCATAGTGACGAACCTGATATTCATCAGAATTTTTATAATACTAATCGAATTCTACTAATGGAATTGTAGTGTAGTCCAAATTTTAAGCAACTCGACATCACTGGCACTACGATAAAATGGAAAATGATCTGAATCGACGCTGGAAAATAGATCGACAGTAACAATCACAGACTTTATAACTAGGTAATCCTGTATATAATTCACATGAGAGAATAAGTTCCATAAGAGATTTAATGTACTTCTTGTTTTTAAATGCCAAATAGTACTAAATCAGTACTAATCAGAATTCACAAAAGTTTCTTACAACTTTTTTTTTGTTAAGTGCTCATAAGTGGTTATGTTATTCAAATTTAGTACAAAGTCTTGACAAATTTCATTCGAAATCATCGAGGAGTTGCTGCTTCATTATCTAATCTCCTGAGCACTTCAAGTAATTATGTTGTATTTCTCATTACAGTAAGTTAATATTGAATATCCAGCATTAAACTTAACTGTATTTGGTTAAATAGAAAAAAGTGGTGAGTCTTTTTTCAATCAAATTATTGTTGCCTATGAAGTTTTAAAGTACAAGTTTACTCCAGTCAAACAATCCATGACAACCCACAACTGGTAATTAACAGATGTTTCGTTCTGATATAGAATTATTCACCAGTTCGCTACCATGAGTTTACCAGTGTTTGAACGTATGATCCTGTGGTTTCACAGAGAGCATTGTTACTATTTAGTCAGCATTTAATCATTGATAATTTTAGGTTTAGTCAATTCGCGATTTCTTGAGGGAATTCAACTATTACCATTGGTGAGTAATTTTCTCACAACCAACACGGTCGAACTCTAATGATCACATCTCATTGGAGATACGTTAGTATTTTCCGTAGTCACATTAACGTGTATGCTGATTACTAAATTTGAAGTTTCTTAAATAGACAATCATTGAAAACAAGAGAACAGTTAGTATCTATTTTATCCTAATATGGAGCTTCTCAACAGTACATACCGATATCACCACCAGGAATTGAACGTAAAAAGTTTGTGCCACATGAAGACCGTTCTATTATTAGAACTACTTGGCTTACGTCCAGCAGTACATATGTTCAACTTCAAATAATTTTTTTGATGCAATCATCATTGAGTATCACTAACTACAAATTTCCTTTACGACTACAAGAATTTGTTCAAGTAACTTACTAATGAATTGATTATCATAGAATATTTTGCTGGCGGAAACCTTTTGTAATATATACAAAGTTAGTAATATAGTTAACCGACAAGAAATTTACACAGATCCCTCTCTCTCTCTGTAAATTATTAATTAATAGATAATAACAGTAACTCAATTTCAGTTTGATATGACAAAATGGTCTGAATTAGACAACCATTGATCACCAGGAAGCACTCGACAGCTGTTTTGTCTCAGCATGAGACTCCTTGGCATTGCGTACCCACTACCCCATCAGGAATCAAACCAGGGACGCCCTAGCTCAGTGGATAACGCTTTGCCATTAAACCATTAGGTCGCGTAGATGCATCACCGCTGTAAGCTAACTCAGTGGTCTAACGGTAAAGCGTTTTCGAATGAGCAGGAGCGTCATTGGTTCGATTTCTGATGGGATCGTGGATGTACACTGCTAAAGAGTCTCATACCAAGACGAGACACCTTTCCAGTCTTTCCTGGTTATCAGTGGTTATTTAATTCAAACCACTTCGTGATATCAAATTGACATTCAACAATCTCCACAACATCTATTTACCAGTAATTCAATTGTTATATCATTAGTTACCTAATTAGTGCTTCCTTTCTTTGAAAATTAATTTATATTAGATCAATACACTGATGATTAATTCCTATGTATACCAATTAATAATATCACTTCCCTCCACCCATCTCTTTAAGATTGAAATATACACATTCGGACCACATTGATATTGAACATTTAACACGTTCATCTTTCAATGGATATGATTAATTAAAACAAAATTACTGTTTATATTATCACACACTCACACACGATTAGGTACTGTTCAACTGATTTCATTCAAATTGAAAATAAATGAAGTCATATAATAATCTACTACTGACAAATGAAATTAATCATCGACAATGTTTATTTTGACTAATATAAAATTATTATTATTATTATTATTATTATTACTATCACTATTATTATTATTACTATTATTACCATTACTGTTTTCACTATTAATAATAATAATATTATTATTATTATTATTATTATTATTATTACTATGGGATAGAATGGAAGGTAATAAAATTTACTTTTATTTTTGAAAAATACATGAGATCGTATTTTGGGAAAGAAAGTTATTTGATGAATTTATGATTTTTTTAGACTATCATAAAAGATTGAATTATTCAGTTGATATTTGTTGTAGGATATAGAATGTGTGCTTTAATAGTTTAAGGTAATTGATACCTTCTGATTGAGGAGTAGGATTGAAGAAATCTAGTGATGGTTAAATCAAAACACGACATGAGTTCATGAAGTTTCTGTGTTGATAGATTCAAACTACCTAACTGTGGTCCGCAGGAATACCGTAACCAGTGGTTAGAAACTTTGGGTGACTTGACTTAGAATGGATCACACTGGCACAGGTGTATTTACTCTTTGCTCACCTTTAAAATTATCACATAGCTTTCTTCCTGAATGATATTCTATATGTCTACTCTTCTTCGTTTTCGTTATTATTTTCACTGAAGTAACTTCTCTTTGTACTAAAAGGATATTAATCTTGCTGTGTTTTTGAGGTATTGTGACTTAGAACGATGCACAAATGTGCCAAGTTCTATGCTGATCATGCATACATAGATATAAACATACCTGACACCTCGTACTATGATCATGAGTTCAGTCCATTTGCTTAAAACTTTAGCACATTATCCTCTATGTTATCGAGTCTAGACAGACATTCAGTTATGCAACAGATATTGATTCAATTACTGTTTTATTCCACCCCTCTCTTTCCATTAGTTGAAAATGTAAATGACTGCGACTGATTGATCATTGTTGATTTATATCGGGGTTCTTATACAGAGCAAAAATGTACAAATATTTATTACAATTTACTACCTACCATTAAACTTTACATCTCATTTAATGTTATATCGAAGCTAACTATTGAGAATGGATGTGTGCCGACGATAACTGATCTATCTTATTCTTAAATATGCTCACTAAGATGTAAACCAAAACCGAATTAAGTCATTGAGCAAGAATTAAAAACAGTTTACTGTTCAACGAAGGAATCCTTTACTCTAGCTATACACTCATAAACAGTGGCGTTTTTACAAGATGATTGTCAATCAAAAAATAGAAACAGAAGAGGCAATCTCTGAATTAAACCCTGGCCCTAATACTTCTTTATTTATTAATTATCATTTTTTGACACATTATGAAGGTTTTCCGTTAGTTTCTCATGCTTTGCAATCAATATAACCAGCCGTTTCTTTCCATAATTAATACTATCATTGGTATCTGTCTATTTTCATTTCGGTCAAGTGGACAATTATCACCCATCATTTCAATTTGTAAATTGATTCCATCTCTTCATCATTTAGACAATTAAATAACACTCCTATGATTCTGTTGATATTTCAAATCTCGAAATACCTTTATCATGCAATCTCTTAGTTTAGTTGTTTGGATTGGTCACAGGTCGATGTTGATTTGAGACCATAAAAAACTAGGGAGCACTTGACAGCTGTTGTTTTCTACTATGAAACTTCTCAATATCAGTGCTCACTCTTGATTCCACATGTGAATCGAACCCAGGGATTGCAAGTCTCATGGTGAACGCCTAACCATATGTACCACCGTGTTGGAATTCATTAGTAAAATCCCGCTTCCATTAATTTGTGATATAACGCAAATATTAGTCAATGTCTCATTCCCCATAAGTTAGTACTTTACCAGTAAAGACTTCTGACTCAAACTTCAGGAATATCTTGAAGCTATTCACTAGTGGGTTGATTGTTTCTATTTTTCACTAAACAGATATCTTGTAAAAATGATTATGTATATGATTGTACAGCTTTAGTGAATGATATAGTGGAAAAGTAAACTTTCATGGCTGTCATGTCTTTATTCCTTTCTCAAAACAAAACTACTTAGGCGTTCACCAACCTGAAGCCTCTGGGGCAGAATCTAGGGTGTTTACTGTTGAAGATTTTCGTAATAGAACGAAACAGTTGTACAGTACTCTCTGCTTTTCATTGGTACCCTACTAATTAATAACGAATTCAATCAACTAAACTTAGTACCAATCTCCAAAAACCGTCTCAATTCAAAAATAGTTAAATGTATTTTAACCTTCAAAGTTGTGCAATAAATTAGCTCTTTGCTGTCGTCGACTACACTCGTCCAAGATGTAGCAAAGTTTTGAAATTAAAGCCCCATAGGATGAAAAGTGATAATTAAGCCTCAATTTCGTTGATAGGATTTTGACTGGTTGGAAATAGTCCTAACTACCAAGGTCATTCCAAAAATCATTTAAGTATCTTCCTATACTCTTGTTTCATCTTTTAAACATGAATCCGTTTTATTATGCAGGTAAGATGAAACTCAAAATAGTCTAGAATTGTAGTGTAACACACATAATTGATAAAAGCTTTGAAGTTATTTGATTTAAACTGCCATGTCTGTATTTTTCTAACGTCAATCGTTTGAAGACGTTCAGCAAGAATTAATGGTGACTCACAGTTAAAGGGTTATTCAGTACTCTTTGTATTTCATTTATTGTCAAGCTTACATCTCAGGAAAATTATTACCTCTATGCTCACCCCCCCCACACTCCTCTACACACAGTGAAACTTGATCATATGGCTTTTAAGTCAGGAACTGTTGCTTTTGAGGAAAATATTTTGTAAGAAACTGAAATCAACTGAAAATGAATAACCATAGGACAGATATTTCATCTTCATTACGGATTCTTTATATGTAAATTTTTTATTATATTTAGAGAAGTGATTTGATTGTCAAATCAAGTAGATGATTTTCTTAAAGAATTACTTACCTGAACATTTTACCTAAAAGCTTTATCCCAGATGGTAGTGGAGAAATGCTAAGCGACGTGATCTCTTGGTAGATGTTGGTTAAAATAGGTTTATACATCATACTTCCCTCTTATATTATGGGACTCACGTAAATCAGAGTTATTCAACTCTCCTAACGTAACTCACCATATTCATAGATTCATTTTAAGCTCTAAACATTAGATTTTTGTCTACACACCATTATGTAGCCATTCCTAATCATGAAAAAGGCAATGAATAGGACTTCCCTAGAAGTGGTTATAAATGTATAACCAATACTTTCAGTATTCTAATTAATAGAAATTAAACTAGTTGAATCAAAGTTGTCTATGATTAAATGTCTAGACAGTTTTGAAGTTAAATGATGAAATAAAAAAGGTGAATAAGAAGATATGTTAACAGTTTAATGGAATTAACAGATGTCAACACATAAAGATGCCATGTAAGAAATGAAGTCACTTAGTCACTAAACTATTCATTTTTGTAAATCTATTAAATACCTAACACAGATTTAGCATTATTTCATTGAGGTAATTCAATTAAAAGTAAGTTGTTAAATAGAATATAAACTTAGTCTGATGAATTATTTGGTGAATTTTCAAAGCAATTCACTCCATCCCTCTCCCCCCCCCATTTTCTAGGTGTTCCTCGTCGAGGATTGATCTTAGTTGTGAAACTGTTGAATACTAAGTCCTGTTGTAATATTTCTAAGCAGCGCCCGCCTATTAAAACCTTACTAAACATAGGATTTATTGATTACAAGTTTTTATCTTCTGAGTGGGAGACGGGTGAGTTCAACCGTTTGACTATTGAACTGTTTTCCACTAGAATGCAATACTAACTATGAAGAAATCACTGAATCAAAGCCATTAAAGATGATAGCTTATCTTCAGAATAGTCTGAACTCGATTGGTAATAGGCTTCGATTTGAATTCCAGGAATTTATATCAGAGTAAGTCATTAATTTGCACATATACTAGTTATTAAATGATCTTTGAACATCAATTTTCTGTGAAACTAAGTGATTGGAGATTGAATTTACTAGGAATAGTCAATCCTTTCAAGGTTATTCGTAAGTTTTGTTGATATATCCCAAAGCATATGAAGTTTAAGTCCAGGGACTCCCTTCCGACTATCTCACTAAACCACTTTCCATCTCAGCGTAATCCTGCGGATACTATGTAACTTAGACTAGTGATTACATTATAACTTCATCAAGAGTGGTTGATCAGCATAGTAAAACAGACTAGACAAACCTGGTATTGATGATCGATAAACGTGTACATCTCTTACAACTCCTACATGCCTAATACTTGCTTTATCAGTCTTCATAAGTGCGAACTGTCCTAATACAATTATACGAAGCAGGTATATTTTTCCTGTTTTCAAATGACTGATACAATTACGTCTAGGCTGCAAACCACCTGATTACTTGAAACTAGGACATCTATATAAATTCAAATGATTGTATTTATCCCAGATTGATGCTGGTTGTTTAACGTTTATAACAGCACTACTTTGAAAGGTTGATTTTCCTATACTCAGATATTTCGCATAACCAAATAAGATAATTTAGATTTTTTTATGATAAGGTACTTTAGTCAGGTGTTTGATATAAGCTTATGCGCACCAATCACAACGATTAATCATAAACGCAACCTTCTAGTTGATGCCGTTAGGCCTACTCAGTCCCAGACCGGAACAGGAAGAACATAAAATCGATGAACTAACCAGACATTAAATTATTTTTCAAGTACTTCTTTTTATAAACATAAACCCTGATCACACAGTCAACCACTTAGTAAATTAACATAGATACATGAAAAGGATAACAATGATGAGGAACTACGGTAACGTAGACACAATTAATTAACTATAATTCATAAATGGAAAATGACATTCCAACAGCCAATAGGTTAAACGGTGGGGAATAAGATAAAAGGAATACACAACTAAAATAATTGTAATTGTCTTCTAAGAATCAATTCTGACAGTTAGTTGTTCTTTCTGAATTGCCCAATATAACAGAAATAAACAGGAAATAGATAGTTGGACTATTGGCAACAAACTATGTCATGTCTCTTTTTTTCTCCTTAAATTATTGGGGTTTTCTTTTTCCACTTCACATCAATATAATCCATGCATACTCTTTACTTGAATCAGTTAATTTGTCAGTTAGATTATGAATAGAGTAACTTGTAATTAGACAATTGGTTAGTCTATAAATATGAATTATTCATGACTAGTACTAAGTAGTTTATAAGTCAATCATATACTACTTAAAAACATTACTTGTCTCATGTGATCATATAGATTAGTACAGATAATTCATATCTTTATGACAAAAAGAAAAGAAGAGAAATAAATGGAGAAAGAAAATATCTTTCATTTATTGAAATTCTCAAGAAAAAAAGGGTAAATCACAGTCAATTTATAAGTCAGTATACATATATGTTTAGCATAATCTAAAAGGTATGTATCTGTATTACGTCAGTTGTAAACATAGATATGTGATAATAGTAGTAGTAGTAGTAGTAGTAGTGTTCTGTAGATTAAGTAAATTGTTTTTATGGTATTTTATCTTCTAAACTAGATGGTTTACCTGAAATATCTTCATTTTAGTACTAGACAGTAGTATATCAGAGGTTGTCTCATGTTCAAAATGGATTTTAGAGTTATCCAATAAATGTTAAATCAGTTCTCGTTTAGGAATAATTCTCTTCGTAGATTTTGTTGTTGTCATTTGTTCATGATTTCTTACGAAATGTTAGCTTTCAGTATGATATTTGATCACATGGTTAATTGATTGGTTATATTGGGGGTTGTGGAGATATTTAGTTGTTAATCCTGATATCTCCACAACTCCCAATTGTAACTAAATATCAGCTCACTAGTTGTTAACTCCTTGAGGTAATTCCTATAGTTCTAGTGTAAAGACGTGACCGGTGGAGTTCAACCGTGTAGGATGTGAGGCAGTTACTCACCGATGACAATGGATGAGGTCACGCAAACATATCACGAATTGACTGAATTGGAAATATCAACCGCTAGGAGCCGACTTAGTGGTCCAGTGGTAAAGTGTTTGCCAGGGAGCCGAAGGGTCCTGGGTTCGATCCCCGATGGAGTCGTGGATGCACACTGCTGAAGAGTCCCAAACTAGGACGAAACAGCTCTCCTGTGCTTCCAGGTGATCAGTGGTTGTCTGATTCAGATCAATTTGTGATATCAGGATAGATTGGTTATATGTTGGACACTGATGACATATACATGAGTACAAGCCAGGTTCTCCAAGTATTATTATTCTTAGACCTTTAAATAGAAGTATTATGACCAACTGTTCTAATTTCAATTGATTTACTATATGTTACTATTTATGGCATCTGTTTGAATTTGATTTCTGATCCGGTACGATCTGAACTAGTACGAAGCCTTAAAATGTGAAGTTAGGTACTAATAAATTATGATTATTTTTCTTCTTTGAACTGTTTTTATTTTAGTCAGTGCCTTCTGTAGTACGTTTAGTATTGACAATGATCTTATCGTTGCAAAAATACCAAATAGGTTTGAGAAAATCTGTTATTGTGAAA
Source organism: Schistosoma japonicum (assembly GCA_025215515.1). Lineage (NCBI taxonomy): Eukaryota > Metazoa > Platyhelminthes > Trematoda > Strigeidida > Schistosomatidae > Schistosoma > Schistosoma japonicum. The sequence continues at coordinate 10,623,914 of CM046066.1, forward strand.
AAAGAAACTGTATTAAAGGAAAGTGAATATTCCAACTTCTGGAAATCGTTCTAAAGAAATCTCTTCTGCAATCACATGTACTCGAATCAACATTCCTTTAAATGTTTTCACATTTGAAAAATAGACAATTTGGACAACCTTTTCCTCTTCATTCCTTAAATATCTACAAGTAAGTGTATATTAGTGGTTGGAAATAGTTTATATTAAATTCTTTTTGATTTACGTTTGATTATACTTTGTACATTTTAGTCGAAATAGTGTACATTCAGTCTTTAAGCAATTGATTTTTCTCTATCAGATTTACAGTTCTACTGTTCATAACTGTTTCTATTGAGTTTTTCACGTTATAACTAACCTTCTGTTTAGGCGTTACTTACTTACTTAGATTAATAGCTATCACATTACAAATCGATCATCAACATAGTTCAATCATCATCATCATCATCATCATCATCATCATCATCATCATCATCATCATCATCATCATCATCATCATCATCATCATCATCATCATCATCATCATCATCATCATCATCAGAACTAAATAAACATCACATATTAATCAACCAGTCTACACACATTTATAATTGATTTAATTCGTTACAGGTTGATATTATCAGGATACCATTAAAAACCAGGATAACATTGAACAATTGTTTCGTCCTAATAAGGGACTCCTCAGAACTGCAGGCACGTATAATTTTTACAAAAAAAGATAAACGAATCTCTCATTTCTTTATTTCATTATTAATTTTCTTTGTTTTAATTGTTATCCTCATTCAAGGTCATTCATTGTATTCACCTTTTTCTTTTCTCTTTTTTCTTTTATCATTCTATCAAAAACAAAAATGAAACAGAGGTAAAACACCCTAGTCCTCTGTATTGAGTACATGAAATAGGAAAAATTAAAAAAAAAAGGTGTAATCATTTACTGAAGTAATAAACTGAAAGGAAAACACCAATTTTTCTCTCTCCCTTTTTTACTCCTAAATTTATTTTTTTTATTTTACTTCTTTTTTTTAACTACTAACCTTTTTTTTCTTTTCTCCTAAATAAACAATTAAAGCACAGTTTATCTACCAAAAATAACAAAGACTGTCTATTAACTAACTAACTGATTGACTGATTGACTGACTGACTGACTATTCAATATTCAGTTGTTTTCATGAATAACAAAAGATTCGATGATGCGGAATAAATAGTTTTCTCCTTTTTTTTTGTTTGAAAAATAAAAAAAGAAATTAATATTAGAGAATATAAACAAAAAGAAAATAAACAAAGAAATGATGCTGGTTAATGTTGAAAACAAAATCTATGCTTACGCCTATCGTTGTATATATAGGTACATATACACATATATAGGGATATATCTGTATATACATATATATATATGCATATATACATATATATATATATATATGTATATATATATATGGCTGAGTAATGAAACATCTAGAGTAATTAAAACAAATCAGATATATTGAACATTTGAAAAATGAAAAATTTAGTGAATGAAGTAAACAAAAGGTGTATTTGTTACAGATTGATTTTGACTTGGGTATGATTGAAAACTTAATACTTAACTTCATAAAATCACGTTAGTTCAATGATAATGATCAGCTGATTACTGACTTACTTCAGGATGTTTTTTTTGAAATTCCAGTGTGAAGTTATGACTGACAAAGTTTTTATTTATGAGAAGTGAGACAGTTATCATTAATGGTAATGAATGATAGCCACGAAATATCCCGAAATGATAGAAAGAGGGAAATTCTATTATTTATCTTCGATAGGCTGGTTATTCAAATGGCTAAGCATTTACCGTGAGACTTGAAGGCCCTGGGTTCGATTCACTTGAAAAATTGTGGGTGGGCAATCATGAACAGTATTATACTAGAACGAAATGATTGTCGATTGCTTCATGGATTTCAGTGGTACCCAGTAACCAACAATCTGTGACTAATACATAAGTAAATTTCAACATAATTAATCTGTGATTGAAGCATAACTCTAGGAATACAATAGTTTTATCCTATTTGTTCGAGAGACTCGTTAGTCTCATGAACTTAACATATTTCACTATTGATTGACACACTTCGAAAAGCACTAAAAACTACTAAACTAAAACAATACTGATGTCATATGGGACAAGAAGGGGGGTCATGTACTGCTTGAATAATGTTTCAAACTATGCAGTTAGTTAACATATGTTCTAATCTCATGATGAACATTGCTAAGAGTAACAAATAAAACATATTAATGATCTTGAATATAGTACTGACTACTTTAAACAGTCTAACATATACATTGGCATTTGTAAAACTACATTTCATAACTAAGTCATGTAGATATTTGACTGTATAAATTTCACCCCCCCCCCATAATTTATTGATAATATGTTTCTATACTCCTTATCATGAAATAGATGTAGATAGAAGTCTATGTCAGTCTGAAAGAATGTAACTTTCAACTTATTATCCTACTGTAATAACTTGTGACTTTAAATATGATAAATGAACGAACATATATTTATATAGGTGAGATGATGTGAAAATCATTTGATGGTTACAAACAGTCTGACAACATTTTTTTCCACAGTTGTCATATGGATTATTGAAAGAGCTAAGTAATCTCTCATTTGAAATATGTAGACAATAATAGTTTTAGATAAAACTGGAGGTAAAAATTTATAAAGTAAAACACAGAAATAGGAAATGTAATAACTTATTACGTCATTACATTGTTGCTTATGTTCTGTAAATAGACAATCATCGTAATTCATAAGGATAGTTTCAAGTCAATTCACATTGTAATTATCATTCTAATATATGACTCTGGGTTTATCTTATTTCAGAATTGTCATCCGTGATGTATTTACATCACACTGTTCATGTTCATTACGAGATTCATATTCACTGGCTATCATTTCTTTCAGTAGTGCATTATCCAAGGGACTAGTGAACTCAGATAACCTTTAATTAACATTTAAAATTCAAATATACTGAGATCTGTGACTATAGACAATGTCAAGACAACCATCTTGAGGTGCATACATACTACTAATTATGTGTCAACTACATAAAATTGAGAACCCATAACATATATATGGGTATTTCTTATTAATATATGTTGATGTAGTCTATATCATGAACTGGTGTCTAACGGAAACTTATTGGAGGCAACAGTTCTCTAGGTAGGTGTTCCATTCAGTGCACATTCATATGTGTAATGCATCAGTTCCAAGAAATCCAGATCACACTGCGTCGAAGTTTGGTTTCTTTAACACACTATATCAAATGCTAAACCACCTTCCGTTTCGAAATAGTGCATAAAGTGTCCAGTAATTTTAACTAGCGGTTGTCACACCATAACTCGGTTAATACAATTCAATTACCACCATAGAGAACTAGACAAACATCATATTTGACTCTAATGAGTGACCAGTCAATGTAAATACAAATAAACCATTCTATTCTATAATTTCCATCTGAGTGGCAATGGAATTCATAGGGTACACTTAATCTTATTGGTGATTCGTTATATAAGATTCAAATTAAGAACTGCCAAATTCAAACGTCAACACGTTATCCACCGAACCACTAAGTCTAAGTAGTTACTAACTTGTTTAATGGGCATAAAAACATTATAAAAATGTTGCAATTTGATATTTTTTTGATTTAGCTACTAGCAAAGATTCAAGTATGTTAATAACTTGTGAGTAAGTAACCATTTTTAAGCAGTCCTCTCAGTATGTATGCCTGGTAAAAGGGTATCATTATGGAAATGTACTAAATCTTAACTACAAATGATAAGAAAGATTACATTTATGGCATTTTCCATTAAGATAGCAGATACTACTGTAATAGACTTATTACTCTTTCCCTTTCTTCTTTACTATCAAACGTTTCAAATTTAATTGGTAATTTTATATCCTTACATAACTGTAACTCTTGCCTCATTTCTCTCTTATGTAATTAACATTCATAACAGAATCTTCATTAGTAGCTGAGGTTAATTAATTGTCAATATATTATGTAATCCATTAGTTCTATACGGACTGATTCATTTATTTTGTTAAATATATAGAAATTGTCAGTAAAATAAAACTCTGATCTATCTACATTAAATACTAGTCAACAATATTTGAGAGAATCAAAGCATCATATGACAATCAAACCTGTGTCATCTAGTATCATAGACTTTTGTTAAGTAATTCAATCTATACTTACTTACACCCGTTACCCCTCACAGAGGAGCAAAGGTTGCTCACCAGTATTCTCCATTCATCTCTGTCCTCAACAATCCTTTCCAGCTATCTCCAGTTACTGTTCATCCTTTTGATATCTGCTTCCAATTTTTGACGCAGTGTGTTATTTGGCCTTCCTCTTTTCCCTTTCCCAACACGATTTCAAGTTAGTGCTTGTCTTGTGATGCCGTCTGATGATTTCCGTAATGTATGTCATATCCATTTCCAACGTTGTTCCCTGATTTCCTCTTCGACTGGAAGTTGGTTTGTTCTGTCTAACAGTAGGCTGTTACTGATGGTTTCCGGCCAATGGACATTCAGTATCTTTCATAGACAGCTGTTTATAAATGCCTTTACTCTCCTGAGGATGTTTGAAGTAGTTCTCCACGTTTCAGCTCAATACAGCAGAACTGTCTTGACGTTCGAATTGAAGGATCTACCTTTGAGATTGGTAGACAATTGTTTTGAGTGCCATATATTCTTCAACTGTAGGAATGCTACCCTTGCCTTGTCAATTCTCGCCTTGACTTCGTCATTGCCGTAGTTGGAACCGGCAGTAACCCTAGAAGAGCTACAGGCGGAGTTATTCAACCAATAACTGATATTTTAAATTACTTAGATATTGTTGAATGATCAGTTCATATATTTAATAATGTTTACTGACAACTAGGTTTCGAAATAATTCCAATTAATTATGTTTGTAAGAATTAATGAATGTCACAGTTGATCAAACTCAGTATAATGGAGGCTGTTCAATAATTGTAGTAGTCTATAATGTTATTGTTATGTAATGTGAATATACGCAGTGCCCTTGATGATTGCCAATCAGTGCACGGACATGTCTACCCCGCGACTTCTGGTCCCTAACCCAGAAAAACAACGATCGATGAGCCAAACAAATAGAATCGATTCGGATCGAATTATATTTCAATCACGCCTTCATATATACACAAAATCAGACCACAGCGAATCAATTAGGAAATTAACATCAATACAGAACTAAGGAAGTAGTGGAAGTGAATAGGGACAACTTGTACACAACTAATTAACTGTATTCCATAATAACAAACAATATACTAAGAGTAAATATACTAAACGGGAGGATAGGATAAGAGGAGCGTAACAATAATAGAAATGTAATGTCTACACTACTCACGACCAGAATAAATGAAATAGTGTTCTCTAAAACACAGTTCTGGAAGTGTTTCACTCTTCTTTAGTGGTCCGACATAATAGTTATCAATGTAGTAGCTTAAGGTTTTAACAGTATCTTGTGATTAATGTAATGCCAAAAATCAACTGATAACTCATACATAAGAATAAAACATCTGTTCAATGTCTCTTGGTTTTATTTTCAGTAACTCATCATAAAACCACAATACTTAACACTGATTTCTAATACTTTTTGTTCTCATTTTGCTAGAATCTCTCTACCTTAAATGTTGAACGGATAGAAGAAAGTCAGTCGATGTTGACAAAGATTGTACTACAAAAGAATGTGACTTTATTCTTAGATGTAAAGCAAACATTAGTATTCATTATTGATCTGTATAGAACTTATCTAATCAGAATTTACCACATCTGTTACATAATAATTACCTACTTAGAGTATTGTTATGTCGGGTGATTAGAAAAGAACAACTAACTGTCAAAACTATATATTTAGATGACTGTTTCAATTGGTTTAGTTGTATATAAAGTAGACATTTTATTTCTATCATCATTATATCCTGCGTGTTCTATCCTCCCGTTTAGTATATTTCTCTTAGTATATTATTTCTCATTCGTGAACTACAGTTAATTGACTGTGTACAAGTCGACTCAGTTCACAACCACTATCTCCCTTGTTTCATATGTTTAGTTTCTAATTGGCTGACTATGTGGTCTGGTTGATGTTCATATAAAGAAATGTTCGTAATATAATGTGATTCTGTCTAGTTGATTCGTCATCTTGTATTATTCTTAGTTCCAGCTTGGAACTAAGTGAGCATCGGGTAGACATGAAGAGACCAGGTAGACACTTATTAGTGTTATTATTGTAACTTCGTCAGTACAAGGACATATTAATAAATTGGTCATACGTATCACCATAACAGCTACTTTTTGTCGTCATAACAAGTATGATGCTGACGATTGTTTTTAATTAATCTTGGCTGGATGAATTTTTGCACAGATTAACTTCAAATATCAAGTATTAGTCGAAATATATAGGAAAATCGGCGATGAAAACTTCCTTCCTGATTAGATAATAAATTGGTATGATTTAGACAATCAATGATCACCTCGATGCACTGGTCAGCCATCTCATCCTGGTAAGAGACTCTTCAGTGGTACGCATCTGCGACCCCGTCGGGACCGAACGCAAAGCCCTCTGGCTTCAAGAAGAATGTCTTATCGTTAGACCATTAAATCATCTCCCAAAGGTTGATATTTCTAATTCAGACCATTCTTGATACGTTTGCGTGACCTTATCAATTGCTATCGGTAGGTAACTGCCTCACACCTGACGTGAGTGAACTCCATTGGTACCGTCTATATCATCATTTACAGTAGCCGTGCAGCCGTGTATTTAAAGAAATTACAATCATTATGGTAGTCTATAATAAAATAGAAGTATTATGTCATAAAAAACAAGTTATCAAAGTTATTTAAGCTGAGGTCAAAATGCTACAAGTATCAGTTATTAATTATGCAATAGCCCTAGAAGTAATACGAAGACAAAAATAGATTACATAATAGTCTAAATGACTATCTAAAATCTTATTGGAAGATTTAAATGTAAATTTATGAACTAACTGTTCATTTGACGAATATAAAGAGAAGAATAATTGGATGACATGAGAATGTTAGGTAGCATCTATGAGAGAGTTAAAAATCAGTTATGGGAATTAAGAGCGAACCGAGATAAAATGAAGATTTAAATGTTTCTTTTGAGTGGAAAGTATTGGTTTGAATTAATTGATGGCTAAAGCTACTTGTTGGGGATTCATGATCCCCAAAAGTACAATGGTCGACTAATTGAACTACCACTTTGCGTAGGCTTCTGATTTGTACACCTTTTGAACTAACCTGTTTGACTTTTTGAATAATTTGGAAAAATTATTCCGGTGAGTCGACATGACCAGAGGTTACTAAGTGTTCTAAGATTGAGCTATTCATCGATTTACAAAACCAAGAAGATTAATGTTCAGAGATACGTATCAACAGAGTTCACTATTTCTTTTACATAAAGACCTACTTCTGGTGGCAAACACTTTGTAATATTTACTACTTCCGTTATTAGTTTGGTGTTTCATGTACAAGAATTTTGGAGGACTAAGAAATATTACAATTACTATAGTATCAGATTTTTCAGTTAACAACATACTTAACTACAATGGATATTACTTATGATGCATCTAAATAGGACCATCTAGGTTTCGATGATTTTCTTAGAACTTTTCTAAGATGATTTCCAAATGATTTCCACAATAAAATACAGTTTTACACTAGAGACGAATAGTTTGATCGATAGCAGTAGATTATTTTGAAGATAAAATCGTAACGAAGCTAAAATTTAGATTTGAATTTGGCATAATGAATTGCTTTGAGTTAGATAACCATTGAAGGCCAGGAGCTAGTAGTGGATAACGTTTTCGTGATAGTAGGCAACAACATAACAGTCTACACCCATGACCCCACGACGGGGTCAAGCCGAAAACCTTTGAACTTCGCGGTGAACGCCAAGCCACTGAGTTGGTTTTCGTTGGTTAGTATTTGTAACTCGGTTAATTTACGATTTATTTGCACGGCTCCATCTATAGCCGTAAGTAGGTAAGTGCCTCACATCCAACATGGTCGAATTTCACTGGTTACGTTTTCTTTCTAGGACTCTGGGAATTACTTTCAGAGGTTAATCTCTAAAGAGATAATATAAGGACTTTAAATACATTAACACTATTACTATTGGGTATACTTCTAACATTCCTTTTTTCGTCAGTATTTTATCTTCTGACTTACATTAAACCGACCCAGTTCATTAAACAGTATCTAGTAATACTTAAAACCTTCGCTACTTCTGTCATAGAATTAACTATTCTTATGATGATTATTGTTGTTGTACTGATATCAATCCGTCTATATTTTCTTTTCTGTAGTCGTGGAAAATCATATGCACTCAGTAAGGTGACTGGAATTCTAAGCCATAATATCCGTTCCAAATTAACGAACCCTAACCAATATTGATCTTCATATATCCCTGTTACTCTACTACTTACTATTTAAATTTATACTTTCGCATACTACTTATTAAAGATAACTTTGTCTTTAGAGAATGGATACTGATGGTTACTTGTTAACTAACAGTTTATCATTTATAATGACGAAATTGATCTCTATCCTATTCGATCATTGAAAACCAAGGATTGGAGTCGGATATTTATCCTATCTTAGGATAGGAGTGTGCAACCATTTCCCTAACTGGCATAGAGTTCAACATCTTCGAGCTTCAAGCCAGACCCATAATCTGTAGACAACTTAGCAAGTATCCAATCATTGACATTCTTAACTTTAGTCATTTCTCTACACATATTGTATCACCTTATCCATTACCATTTGTGAGCAACAGTCATACTTTCTACATGGTTGAACTCTACTAGTCACATCTCAACAGAGCTCCAAGACCACCTTCTGAAGTTAGTCACTAATTACTGATTATAATTTGGGTGTTATAAAGAATGTTGTATTTTGATATCAATATCATAGTCATTCAAGTTCTACGTTGTTTTCGTCTGACTGGCTAAGTAAGTATAAACTTGGTGATTCCCTGCAGTCAATATATATTCAAACCCAAAGAGGCCGTTCCTATTTATCACAACATTAAGTCTTAATACGAAGATATCATTATTATTTATTTAATAGATGTTTAATGATATTACTAAAGACATATCTATGCATTCATTTTTAACGAAATCATACGTTTTAATTAGTGTACAATCAAGATTATTCATTTATTAAAATGAACTACTACAACTAATACTACTACTCATACTACTATTACTCATATTAGTAATACTACTTACAATACTACTACTACTACTGCTACTACTACTACTGTTACTATTACTACTAGGAAATAGATCGTGTTTTCCAGCTGATTTACATTTAAATTGAAATTAATTCTTTCTCATTAAATGTTGAACAGTGTTGTGATTATTAATCATTACAACAATCGGAAAAGCAACATACTACTAATACTACTATAACTATGAAAACAAGATTAAGAAAGAAGATAAGGTGTAGTATTAAAAATGATGATGATGATGTTGATGAAGGAGAAGGAGAAAAAACGCGAAAAGAAAGAATTGTATGGCATTTCGACAAACATAAAGTATGAACTGATATCTCTTATAGATTAATGGAGAAATGGGATAGAGAAAAAATAAAGAAACAGAGGAAATACAAGAAGGACAACTGTCAAAGTTTAAAAAAAGAACAACAACAACAACCACAATCATCAGATTATCAGTGTACTCAATCAGTATCATTACTACTAAAAGTAACATTGATCTAGAGTTGAGATATTTTATGATGAAGTAGAAATCATATTCCTTTAATTCTTCTAAGTTTCAGATGATCAAGTGAACTTTGTGAGATTGTTCCTTTCATGTTGTTAACAAGAAGAGAGTAAAAATATTCTTTTGAGACTTGATTAGTAGGGGTCTTGTTAATCTCGAAGTAACTACTGTAAGATACTTATTCATGAATTTTCTGTACATAGTTCATTATTTTTATCAGAACCTCAGAAACTGCATAAATATCCATCTTATAGAAAGTTGTATCCATGACCAATTGAATTAAGCACAAACAGACAGAGAATTGTTAGGTCGGACCACAAAGAAGTGTAACAAACTTTCAAAACTGTGTTTGAGAACACTATTTCATTTATTCTAACTGTCTGTAATGTAAACATTTTGTTTCTATTATTGTTACGTTTCTCTTATCCTATCCTCCAGTTTAGCATAATTACTGTTATTATATTGTCTCTTATTATGGACTATAGTTAATTAGTTGTGTACAAGTTGTTCCTATTCACTACCACTATTCCCCTCGTTCTGTATTCATGTTAACTTCCTAATTGGTTTGCTGTGTGGTCTGATTTTATGTATCTATAAAAGAATGCTTGAAATATAATATAATTCTGTCTGGCTGATCTATTGGCTCGCATTCTTCTTATTTCGGCTTGGGACTAAGTGGGCACAGGGCAGATGCACAATTACTGACTAGGCACAAGTAACTCGACCACTCACCCCATATTTCTTGCGTCATAACAAGAATAGAGGAAGATAGATAAAAATGAGGATTCAATTTAATGGCTATGATACGTTAAAACAATGAAAGTTTAGAATGAATCCATTCTACTAGATGTTTATGATTTCTAGTCTTTGCCTGGATGATGAATAGAAATGATGAAAAAATGTCATGTACATGAACAAAACAAAAAATAAAAAAAGTATAAAAAAATTTTTTGAAACAGTTTAGTTACTGACTAACTCATGAGTTATGTAATACATAAACTAGACATGTCAGTTTACAAAAGTGATTAATAAGTAAATGAAAAAATGATCAGAGATTTTTCAGTTCGACCAGAAATGGCTTTTACAGTTTATCCCAGATGATTTCCTTAAGATCATTCAATTTTAATTGTTGTTTAACCATTTTAGTTTTATTACTAAATACTTTAATTCTATAAAAAGATAATCAAGACAATGATGTTGGTTAGTTTGGTTACTCATAAACATCACCTCCTATCACCTTATAAACAGAAATTGTAGTTTAACAGTGAAGTTGAAGTTATTGTAATTTTTCTTTTGATTGTATCAGAACTCATACTGTTAAACTGTAGTTATTCAGCACTTAGTTCATAAGATTTTCATATTCCTTGAATTGTGTCGTTTGTTGACTCATTAAGTGGAATAATATCTTCATCCATTCTCAAATAACTTCAAACTAATCATAAGCTAATTGATTTTGTTATCTGTAGAAAAATTCCCTTGTTTTGTAAGCATTATACTTTATTATTATGCATCTAATCTATGGGGTTTTAGTTTAACTCAAATAACAACTAATAACTGGGTGATAGCCCTCATTATCCCTCCTTACTTTGAAATTTATAAATAAGAACTCTGGATTAGCAAAACGAAGCTTTGTGTATCCAGTCAGAGAGGAGTAGATTGTATCTAACAAACAGAAGGATTACTTCAATTATATCACTTCTATAATCTTCATACTTTTTGGCTACCATTGGAAATTCGTGATTTTGAACTTCATAATGAGTAAACATCAGCTCCCACATGAATGTAAACATACTTTATTAAAGTGTTGAAAAGTTATACCGTGATTTACAATTTTACTTCAATTACCTTAAGCTATCTAACATCAAAGCACAGTATATTTACACAATATCAAGTTGCTATGACTAGTGATTACAGACTGGAATCTGGTTATCTATCGAGTTTAGTCAGTATTAAAAGGAATAAACTTACAAACATGACACTGGTCACTACAAATATTGATCGACTCAATATAAATCACAATATAAATAGAATAATTTGGGCATTAGCTGGTACTGGTTTCTATCCTACAGGGAGCGTTATTTGTTTAGGGACTATTGAATACTAACTAACAGTGAAGATCTACTTCGTTAGTTATAATTTGAAAGTGCTTGTTCCATTGATATTGTTAACGCTTGAAATTGGTCCGTCTCTGTTATCTTGTGTGTATTCTGATCGGGTTGCCACAATATAGATGTAATTTGCAAGAATGATTATAGTGTAAACGTCTGGACTCAGCAGCTCAATGATGAACGTAGTTGGGTATGACATGAACGAATATGACTGGAGTCCCACTGTGTACATTAACATTAGGACACAGTAATACCTACCTGCCAAGTCCTAAATAAAACAAAACCCACGTACCGAATTCCTCTTAGCAGACAAAATCCAACTTTATTCATACGTTCATAGTATCCTGTTAACTACATTTTACTGAGTCTATTGCGTCCATGATTAATGCTCCTCATGTACAAACTTTGCACATTCATCTTATAAAACTTGTTAAGTCTTAAAACTTACATAACAGACTCATTGTATCTGTGCGACCAATGAAAACATGAAGACTGTGTACATATGTTTCGTCTTAAAACATCTGGTAGTTAAGTGTTTACTGTAATGCTACAATGTTTTGTGTTTGATCACTGAAGGCACTATGAATTACCACTGTTAACAAGTCCTATTCTTGATTCCCATCGGTTAGGTAAATTCACCCCACAACTGATTACTTACGCTTGTTTACACTTTTCTTCAAGTAATGAACTAACTCAAACCAACAATGTCAGTTCGAATGTAGTTTCAATTAGTGTATACTTTTGAACGATGCTAACATCACTATTAATTTTGCTTCTTAATGTTTACTCTTGTGCTAGTCACCTTCAACAATCTTCATTTTTACTAATATTCACTCTCATGAATGTGTGTCTGTTTATATACACTCTTTCGATGTACATAATTTTACTGACGATCATATTTGAGAATACCGTCTAAACACAGTCAATCAACGAGTGATGTCAAGCACAAACTTTATTTTCATTAATCATCATTACGTCATTAATTTTTATCATCATGATTGTTACTGTCTGGTTATTAAAGATCTGTATGTTTCGAAAGTTTATTTCTTTTGATTTTTTTTTTGAAAAGAAAGCAAAACAACCTACAGTTACCTATATGATTTTATTTTTATTCAGGAAGAACAATGGGATAAGAAAACTCCATGGGTACATGTAAAGAATATCTATGTGATGAATGTGCGCTTGTGAACTCATATGAACACATCTGTACTAGATGAGTCAGAATAACTTTACAACAGTTGATTACCACTTATTTTATTTTTTACGTGTTAATCACTTGGGAATTCGGTGAATGAGACTAAAAAGTGACTTTCAGTCTTTCATCGTTTTATTTTCTTTGATTGATTGGCATAGCTTTTTATGAAAGTGGACTGGGAATAGAGAAGAAAGCCAGAGTAGTCTGTTTACATTTTGTTTTGTTTTTATTGCTTAATAAATATACAACACATGTTTTGAATTATATTTTTAAATGGTGTCTAATACAATAGAATCTATGATGATTACTTTGGTTTAACTGGGAGTCATCAGTTGGATAGTCAACTACATTTTAGTGTTCATGCTTACACTGATGTACTTACTTACTTACTTACGACTGTTACCCCTCTCAGAGGAGCGTAGGCCGCTCGCCAGTATTCTCCATTCAACTCTGTCATGAGCAATCCTTACCAGCTGTCTCCAGTTACCGTTCATCCTTTTAATGTCTACTTCTAGCCCTCGACGCAGTGTGTTCTTTGGCCTTCCTCTTTTCCGTTTTCCAACAGGATTCCAAGTTAGTGCTTGTCCCGTGATACAGAGACAACCACTGATGTACAATACTAACTAATTAACAATAATAATCCAATCCACTCAATTTATGATATATAGTACAACATCATCCATTGTCATTGGTGATAACTATTTCATTCTGATATGTCTAAACTACACCAGTCACGACTTCTCACTAGAGCTTTAGGAACATTTTGCAGTTAGTCACTAATTAGCTGATTAATTTAATTAAATTGAAATGGCCTGTGAATGTGGGTATTGAATATGTTTGATTGAATTCGTCACAAATTGATGTTGGAAGGATATCATCAAAAACCAAGGAGCACTGGACAGATGTCATGTCCTAGTGTTCAACTACTCAGCAGTGTACAACTTAGATTTTGCCCCAGGGGCTTCACGCTGACGAGAGCCAAACCTTCTACACCACTGAGTTGGCATATAATAATAGAATTCCCAGTTCACTGGTATAATGCCAACATCAATCTGTGACAGATTCCGTCAACTAAAAATACCAATCTCCACAAACCATCTTAATTCAATAATAATATTACTGACAAGTACAGTTAGTGACGTGGTATCTACTCACGATGGAAACATACCAACAGGTTCTAATTTGATATCCCGAA